>NW_004624857.1:2489742-2532958 GCF_000247695.1 Heterocephalus glaber | reverse complement strand
GCCTATCAATTGGAAACTGGATAAAGAAGATGTGGGTTTTTTTATAAAATGGAGTACTACTCAGCCATAAAGAATGAGAGACTAGAGTCATTTATAGCTAAATGGATGCATATTGAGACCCTACTCTTAAGTGAAATAAATAGGACACGTGTGTAAATACCGAATAGTTTCTCTAGTGTGAGAAACTGAGAATGTAAATAAGGACTAAAAGGATTAATAAATAATAAATGATACTTTGAAATTGGAAAAGGTCCAAAGGGGCAGGGGTGGTGGGAGGGGAAGGGGAAAGGAAAAAATGGAAAGGAAAAATTGTGAGAAAAGAAAAAAAAAATGGAAACGAAGTATGTAAATAGGGAAAGGTTTAGGGGTGAAGGGTGCACAGGTAATGGGGAAAAAATAAGAACCAAGATACATCACGTACAGGTACAAGCACTCAAAGATAAATGTAAATGTATTGTATACCTAAAATGTACCAATAAAAGAATTTAAGAAAAAAAAAAGTATCTAATTGTTTCTGATTGCAACCCGGGCTGAGTATCACAGAGTTAATTAATTTGCACGAGACCTTAATTGTTGCGGGTTTTTTTTTTGGTACCGGAGATCGAACTCGGTTCCTTGCGCTTGTGAGGCAGGCGGTGGAACCACTGAGCTAAATCCCCAGCCCTTGTTGCTGTTTTTTAAAATAAATGTTAATAATAGAATGGTCTGTGGTTTTATTATATAAGAGTAGTGCAGCTTCAAAATATGGCTTTATTTATTTATGTATTTATTTTCGGTACCGGGGATTGAACTCAGGACCTTGTGCTTGTGAGGCAGGCATGGTGCCACTGAGCTAAATTCCCAGTCCTAAAATATGGCTTTATTGATGAAGAATTGATCAACGCACAATGATCTGAAGGATTACAAAGTACTTAGTGCAGTGCTCAGGTGTCATATGTTTAAACGAGGAATGGCACCATGTTGGCAGACAGTGAGCAACAAACAACTCTCCCGTACTCTGGTTCCACCAGTGAAAGCTGCTTGTTGCAAAGATAGGATTTAAAATAGGAAAGTATGGTAGTATATACTATCCTCTTAGAAGACGTTAGTATTTTGGGCGAGCTTTCCTTTTTTTGGTATATTGGTTTTACGTTCTCCAGAGTTATCCATTATGGTAGAGTGGCCATCAGTGTCACCACAGTTAAGCTTGACATTTACCTAATTGTTGTTAATTTGATTCTATTGTTAATTTGTTGTGCCTCCAGTTAGGCAGTGATTGGGCTTGGAACTTATTTGCCTGTTTGTCATTGTTTTTTGGCGTGAAATGTGGGAAGATTCTGAAATAACTGCAGACAAGCTGTATTGATGTGATGGTTGAGAGCACAGTTTCTTTCTTTTTAAAAAAGTTTTTATTTTTATTAGTACATATTTGTATTATGTAATGATTACCTTCTTTGTGGGGAATTGGTACATGTTCATAACACACCTCAATTCTTTTTTCTTCCCCTTTCCCTCCTTTCCCTCTTCCTTCCCTTCATCTCTTCATCCCTTTCCCATTTGAAAAAAGATCTGTCTCCCTATTTTCCTATTATCTTTTATTTTGTTCTTTATTTATCTTTGGGTTTCTTTTGGTACCAGGGATCAAACTTGGGACCTTGCACTTGTGAGGCAGGCTGCAGCACCACTGAGCTAAACCCTTGGTTCTTTGGGTTTCTCATAAAAGAGAAACCATGCAATTTTTTTTTTTTTGGTACCAGGGATTGAACTCAGGTCCTTGTGCTTGCAAGGCAGGCAGCGGAACAACTGAGCTAAATCCCCAGCCCTTCATGCAATGTTTAAACTTGTGTCTCTGGCATACTTCACTTATGATCTCAAGGTGCATCCATTTCCCTACAAATGATTCAAACTTATCCTTTTTATGGCAGAGTAGTACTCCATTGTGTATAAATACTACATTTTCTTTACTCATGCATCTGTCAATGGGCATGTAGGTCATTTCCAATATTTAGCTATTATGAGTTGTGCTGCTGTAACCATGGATATGCATGTATCAGTGTAATATGATGTCTTTAACTCTTTCAGGAAGATACCTAGAAGGGGAATAGCTGGATGAAATGGAAATTCTAGTTTTAGTTTTTTGAGGAATCTCCATAATGATTTTCATAGTGGTTGTACTAGTTTGCATTCCTGCCAACAGTGTAGAAATATTCCTTTTCCCCCAGCCCTTGTTATTATTTGATTTCTGTAGAATAGCTATTCTTTCTGGAGTGAGATGGAATCTTGGTGTTGTTTTAATTTGCATTTCTCTAATGGCTAGAGATATTGGACATTTTTTCATGTATTTATTGGCCATTTATACTTTTTCTGAGAAGTGTCTGTTCATTTCAGTTGCCCACTTTAAATCAGATCTTTACATTTGAGGATGTCTAATTTTTTTGAGTTCTTTGTACATTCTAAATATTAGTCCTCCATTCAAGGAATATTGGACGAATTTTTTTTTCTCATTCTGTAGATTGTCTTTTTACTGTGTTGGTACAATTTCTGAAGCCAGATTGTATTTTAATCTTGACTTTGTAAACTTGGGCAAGCTGTTTAATTTGCCTTAGTTTCCCCACACAGCAAAACTAGAATAACAGCTGTAAATACCTTGTAGGATTGTTGTAAAGATCAAGTACATGAGCACTTGGCATGTAAAAGAGCTATGGAAGTGCTGGCTGTTTGAAGGAGTGATGCTGGGTAAAATCTATGGTGCATAGGATTTTTTTTAGATCATACTTATGTATACTAAATGTATTTTGCTAGCTGTTTTTTATTTTCTGAGGATTTGGCCTCATAATTTAAGGAACAGCTTCTTTAGTTTGTGATGTCAGCCTCTGTATTTTTCTCACCTGCAGCTGCCTTAATGTTCGTGGCATGGATGAGTACTGTCAGCATGGGTGTGCTGATTGCCCGGTTCTTCAGACCTGTCTGGTCAAAAGCTTTCTTCTTTGGTGAAGCAGTTTGGTTTCAGGTAGGTGACGGAGAAAAACAAAAAGAAAACAAAACTTATTCCAGTTTTCAACATAAACTGTATGGGTTTTTTTTTCTTTACAGTTGTTGTAGGTTTTAGATCCTCCCCCTGACTTTTGTTTCCTAATTATCTGAGAGTAGACATAAGGTACCTGATAGAGGCAGGTTGGACTGGAGAATGTGTCGGGGCCATGTGTGTCCCTTTGTAGCACGGCCATTGGCACCCACATGCCCCTTCCTTACTGTTTGTGGGCAGATGTGTGAGCACAGCATTCGCCAGCACTCTTGAATGGAGAGCAGTCGAGGAGGCCTGGAGTGCAGAAGAAAGAGACAGTGGTGCTTCCTGCTGTCCGAGCAGGGTTCGGTCCTCTGGTTGATGGGCGTGGAGATGGTGCTGTTCCTGACTTGGCAGTCAGGATCATGTGTCTCCTGAGTCAGTGGGAAGAGAAAATAGAAGTGTTCCTTGTGTTGTCTCTTCCCATGGGCTTAGGAGACAGTTTTCTAATGGCAATGTAAGCAAGAATCATGAATAATAAAGCAAGACCACTTTACCTTTCATGGATCTTGGCCTATCAGTGTTTGCACATACAGTGGAAGACCAATGAGTATGTGTTGAGTTAGAATGGAAGGAAAAATACTCCTGATAGAACAGGTTAGACTTTTTTAGAGGATATTTTTCACTCTTCATATAAATTTGCTGTGTTTAAGGTTTCACTTATCTGACCTCATTTCTCATCGTTGGCTGGTGGTGCTGTTTTATTTGTTCTCTCTAATGCTGTATGCCTGGCTCCTGCTTGTTATGCTCTGTTTTTGTGGGTGTGATCTTTCTCACTTGTTCTGTCTCTCCTCCAGTCTGCTCCTGAGGATGTTCCTAACTGGGTGACTCAATGGGGTCTGATCAAAAAATACAATGAATGAAGGTTTGTATAAAAAGTTTATTATAGTAAAAGATACATTGCCATTAGTCTCCCTCAAAATATACCCCCTCACTTCAAGCACACTCATTCCATCATTCCTGCCACTTTCTGAAGCAGTTCTGGAAGTCTTCTTTCCTGAGTATCTTTAGTTATGTTGTTGTGGTTGTGGCAGTGTCATGAATCACTTCCAAACCTTTACCGTTCATAGTCATTTTGAATTTGTGGAAGAGCCAGAAGTCGCTTTGTGCCAGATCTGCTGAATAAGGTGAATGAAGAGACACTGTAATGCATTTACAAACCTGCTTTTTCATTAGATGGTACTAGGCAGCAACATTCACTGATTTTTTGATCACACCTTGTAAAGACACTCAAAGCAGGACTCTCAGAACTGAGGCAGAAAATGACAAGAGGGGTGAGATTAGTGTGTTTGAAGAGAGGGGTAGTATTTTGAGGAGATTAATGGCAATGTGTCTTTTACTGTAATATATTAGAAAAATAAACATCCATAATATTTTTTGATCATACCACATATGTTTCCTCAAAATTCAAATCCTCCACTGTCTTTAAAACCACTGTGTGTGTGTGTGTGTGTGTGTGTGTGTGTGTGTGTATAGTGACATATACATATAGGGTGACTATATATCTTACTTTGCCTGAATAGTTTTGGTTTGTACCAGTTTTCCAAGGCATAATCAAGTAACAGTGCCTATTTCATTCATAATACTCTCTTGATTTATAGAATGAGTTGTATTTTTCATATATTTTTCACTTATTTACTCGGTTACGTCCCAAGCTCCTCAAGAGATAGCATTTTCTGTTGTGTTACCATCTCTTTGCCCCTGTTGTAGCACAGAACTTGATGCTGGACCTCCATAAATATCTTTGGGAGGAAATGAAGGAGTTGGCAAGTCAGCATGCTTCATGTGAAACAGCCGTTCCTGCTGCTCTGTCGGGGAGAAGTCTTTGTAAATATTTTTGAGTGATGGGAATGGAAGCTTAGAGTGTTCTTTAAAGTTTAACATATATAAACCTTTTATTTTCACTGACAATAAAAGGTGATTTGATGTCAGTTGAATGCAGGCCTCAGAGACATGTATCCCATGTCTTTCCCTGTGTAACACTAACTCTTTCTCTTTCGTAGTTATTTGTCCTCTCACTTTTGTCATGTCACCTTGCAGCTGCATCGGATGCTCATGCTCACCACATCTGTGCTCACCTGCATTGCTTTTGTTATGCCCTTTATATACAGAGGAGGCTGGAGTTGGGTGAGTATGTCTCAAACAGGATGTTTCTAGTACAATCTATTTTGATGTCAAAGCAAATTCTATTTTGTGCTCAAATGATGGGTAAAGACATTTGTCTGTGTGTCCTTTCTATTTTGAGTTACGTGATGATAATTTCATAAGGTTGGGGGTCAGAGGTGGGGTGAAATCAAGTACATATTCTTGGGTAGTCCAGTGTTTTTTTAAAAAAAATTTGCATCAAATATACATAGTGTAGTTTTACTGAGTTTTTTCATTATAGAATAGCTAAAATTTAAAGTATGATATCAAAGGAACATAAATAATATAAGTGGTTTTCTGTAACTAGTACTATGATTACTACTAAGGTAACATAAATTGCATTCCTAGCATGTGATCAGCTGTTGCAACTGCTTTATATGAGCTATCAAATTTCCATCACAAATGAAACAGCTACTGATAATAATACTTGTCACAAATGAAGAAATGGAGGCTGTTCTTAGGGATTTATCTCTAATCAGATCTCTCCCTTGGCTCATAAATTTGTCATAAGCAGAGCTCAGGACTTCTGCTGGCATTTCTAGGGCCTCTCAAATTTAACATGTCCAAAATGGAGTTCCTCATCGTCTCTCTCAGTCCTGCTGTCCTGTAGCCGTTTCCATGTGAGCTGTCAGAGTTCTACCTTTAGCCCCAAACCTTGGCGTGATCCTTAAGTGGGCTCTCTTGCACACCCCATAGAAGACCCATCAGGAAATCCTATTGCTCTGTATTTAAGATCCATCCATCATACAACACCTCTCATGACCATCCATGATACTGTTCCGTGTGTTTGAGCCACCACCATCTTTGTACTTTGACAGTAGCCACCTTCCTGGTGTCTTCCCTTCGCCCTTGCTCAGGTACAGTCTCTTCCACAGAGAAGAATGGTTAGAAAGTACAAGATGAAAAAGTGGTATTTGAGAGAGTACAAATCAGACCATATAATTTCTGTGTCCCAAACTGCTTTCTCTAATTTTCCTGTTTTACTCAGAGTAAAAGCTGAAGTCATTTGAGTGACCTCCATGATTTGTCTCCCAGTTATTCTCTTCCTGCTTTGTTGCATTCATCTCATTGCACCCTGGCCTCCTTACCGGAGTACAGACAGGACCAGGCATGATTTATGAAGTCCTGTTTCTGTGGTCTTGGCAAAGATTCTTCGGAGACTTCTCTCCCTCAACTTCCCCAAGTCACTGCGCAAATAATAGCTTCTCAGAGGGCTCTAATTAGAGAACATCTTTACCTTGTATCATTTCACATATTTACTTATTAACATGCCTTTCCTTACTCTAGTGTGTATGCTCTGTGAGAGCTGGGGTATTCACTGGTCTATTGCTGGTGTATCCCAAGCACCTGCGAAAGGTTGTGGTACACAGCGGGTACTTACTTGGTTTACAGTTAGTGAATGAATGAGTGAATAGGTCCCTTGAGAATCAGTCATGTACCTCATCTCAGAGCCCATGCTTCCAGTATATTCAGTTTTATAGTCAGAAATTGATATTAAAGTTTAATATTCAGAGTTTGAACTGGGGCAGCAGGGGAGAAGTGTGAATCTTGGATCAGAAATATTATTAGGAAACCTCTCGTACTTTTAGGTAGTTTATGGATCAATCTATTTTTAAAAAGGCATTATGAAGATTTTCTGCTATGAATTGAGACATTATATCTTTATTTTATCTGTTATTTGGAAAAAATTATTCTGTGATTTTGTAGTTTTTGTATTTTATGACTAGGACAGTACAATCATCCCTCAGTACCCTGTAAGGAATTGGTACCAGGACTGCCTGGGGGTACCAAAATCCAGATGCTCAATTCCCATATAAAATGCATAGAACCTACATACATCCTCCCACATACTTCAAATCATGTTTGGATTACTTACAATGTAAATGCTATATAAATATTTATTCTACTGTGTTGTTTAGAGAGTAATGACAAAAAAAATGGTGTATGGATATTCAGTATAAATGCATTTTCCCCCAAATACTTTCAATTACTGATTGACTGCATGGATGCAGAACTCACAGATATGGAGGGCTGGCTATGTAGAAGTTAAATGCATTCTTCTATAGCCAGATCACTTGGGTTTAAATCCTGGCATCATCCCATATTATTTTAGATTCCTTTGGACAAGTTATTTAACTTCTCTGCCCCTCAACTTACCCATCTGTGAAATGGGGATAGTGTATATCTCTGTCACAGACTTTCTGTGAGGACTGGGAGTTAATGAATTGAAAGCACTTAGGGTAGTTCTCAGAACATTCTAAGTCTATACAAGAATTTGGTTGTTGCTTCTGTTTTTTTTTTAAATTAAGTAGAAACTTTTTATATCTCCCCAATCTTGGTTATAATTTTATCCATGTATAACTTGAGTCTGTGATTTGAAAGCTTTTTTTATATTGCTCATTTGTCAGTCTTTACTTTTTATTTACAAAGACTTCCTCCCATGGCTTGGACACCACTGTGTCCCTGCTCTAGGTCATAGATTTATAGTCTATGGGAGCAACGGACCATAGGATCACTCAGGGTACTAGGTATGTCACGGGGTAGAGACGCTTTTTGGTCCTTTCAGGTGTTTAAATGGAATCATTGTACAAGGTGGTCTGATTCAGCTCTCTGCTGTTTTGAGGAGCACCCAGCCTCACTAAGGCAGGAGTGTTGCAGAAATTGTTTCGATTCTGTGTTGATTCTTTTTTCTTGAGTTAAGTCTTCATGCAGCACAGAGGATATAAGCTTTAGCACAGTGGTCAGGAGTGAACCAGACTCTTTTTCAGTTCCGGAATTCCAGGGAGTCATACAGAACACAGAGATCTCAACAGATGATTATGCTGCACTGAGACGCTTGCCCTTGACATGTTGATGTGAACTAGACCCAGTGGGGCTGCAAATGGTGTCATGGTGTCATGGTCATTTAACACCCTGATGCGGGGGAGGCAGCATCCTACACGTGGACTCCACCACAGCCATTTATTTACACACTGTGTGGGCTTGGACACAGTACTTGATATCTCTGAGCCTTAGTTCCTCCATTTTAAAATTGGGATATTGATAACCAGGGGTCAAGCATTGTAGGAGCGTTAATGATAATGTATGGAAAGTATGTGCCTGGTACAAAGTGGAGATTCATTGAATGTTGCCTGTCACCATCATCACCATCACTGAATGTGTATAAAGCTGTGGGAAAACCCTAACAATACACTTGTGTATATTGTTTTTAATTTGAGGATTCAAGTTGATAAGAGATCTGAGAATATTAAAATGACATAACTTTGTCCAGCACGCAGGTTACCATCCATACCTCGGTTGTATAGTGATGACCTTGGCAGTTCTGCAGCCTCTTCTGGCAGCCTTCAGGCCACCTTTCCATGACCCAAGGTACTTACAGCTCTGATATACTTGCTCTCAGTGTGGATAGCATTAGTTGGCAAACAAATCCCTTTTCAAGTGGAAACAGTTATCGCTTATAAAGTTAAAAAAATAAAGTATGGTGAAAAATTGTATTTACTTTGAAAGGCTTTAAAGTGTATTTCAGATATCTAATTTCTAGGCAGTAAGGGAAATCACTTGCTTTTTATTTTCTTGTCATTTCATCAAGATTAAAAATACTGATTGATCTTTCATTTTGGTAGAAGGCAGATATTTAACTGGACTCACTGGAGTGTGGGAACAGCTGCTAGAATAATAGCAGGTAAGTAATTGTGATGCCACTTATAATTGCTGGTTCCTTGCATTGTAAGTTGTAATCTGGCTTAAATGATTTTTAGATGCATTAGTAATGGGAGTAGTTGGTTGTTGAGGAGAAATCAGCCTTAAAGATTGAAATCCAGAAAGTAATTTTTACAGGTAACAATTTAAATCATTGTTTCAGGCTTAAGTTTTTAAAAATGACTAAAATTATTTTTAAGACTTTTCTTTTTCAAGCATTTGTCTTTGCCAGCAGAATAAACTATGCCAATAACAGACATTTGAGCAGCTCTGATTGAGGGTCATTTTGTGAGCTGGGTTGGGGTTGGTGGTGGGGTCCACGCCCTCCATCCCAGGTCATTTCCATAGGGCTTGTACCTTCAGAAGAGGTGGTTTGCTAACGGCAGGTATGATTATTCAGTATCTTTTGATTCTTTGTATAATGAGCCCCAAGACAAGTGTCTGTAACCCTAGCATTTCTGTAGCCTGTGGGGCTCAGCAAGGAAGAGGGGGTACAACCAGCAATGGTTCCATACTTTTCTCCCTTCTTACATTGCAGACTTAAAACATTTTGGAAAGTTTGGGTGCCTCTTTTTCAATAACTGAGAGATCATATTTATAATTTCTTGTCTTGACCCATATAGTCCATATAGTATCACAATAAAAAAGACTAAATTAATTATTTGACCTCAAATACTAGTTTTATTTCATAAACTTTGAGTATGTTTTAGTTGATATACACATAATTATCTCTTTCAGTGGGGACTATATATTGAAAATATATATATATATATATACATATTTTTTTTTTTCTCTTTTTACACATAGTGGCAGCAATGTTCCTAGGAATGGATTTACCAGGATTGACTCTTCCTGATCCACAGAAAACCTATGCAATGATTGGATTTGTTATCTGGCACATTGGGACTGAGGTTGTTTTGGAGATACATGCTTACCGACTCTCTCGAAAAGGTGAGCTGCTTTAAAAACCATTTTTTGTGGAATCACTTTTATTCAAAGTACTGAAAATCAATTTTAGCTTCCTGGTATTAGTGGTTGACTATTGCGTGGTAGATCATTAATAATTTCTGGTGTGATTACTCAGCCAGTGATAGAAGTTATGGAAATTCTTTGCCTTTTTTTTTTTTTTTTAAAGTACATTATATTGGAATTTGAGAATAAAATATAAAGGAAAGAGTTTAGCTTTAGAGAAGTCGTTTTTTGTTTTTTTTTTTTGGTACTAGGGATTGAACTCAGGACCTTGTGCTTGCGAGGCAGGCACGGTGCCACTGAGCTAAATCCCCGGCCCAGAGAAGTCTTTTTTATAAGTACTTTCACTTTGCATGTTGCTCTGACCTGGAGCCAGCACACACTGGGAACTCCAGTGCCTGATACTGAGGGAACCTGAGATGGAGAAATAGGAGAGCTGAGTCAGTGTGGGGCAGAGGTGCAGCCAGGTTTGACAAACTTATGGTATGCTCTTCCTTAGAGTGCAGTGTCCATAAACATGTAGTTAGGTAGGACCCACTTTGCCAGGGTTGTCTAGTGGTTAGATCTGGTTTGGCCTTACTGCTAGGCAGTCAAGTTATCTATAGCCATAGGTGAAGAACTTAGTAGATTTTAGGCGCAATGTCTTCTGTGTCCCATCTCATTGTCAGCCCCTGACATTAGTGACCTTCTAAAAACAAAAACTCTTTATTGTTCATGTTGTGAATCTAGGAGCCCGGGCCTCTTAGGAGCCAATAGTAAATATCTGTCTGCCACTTTTGGTTCTTAGCAGGGTTATATACACGGGACTTCTAGTGACCACTGTATTATGGCTTACTGTTTAAAACACATGTGCACTTAAAACTTGAATTGTTATGTGTTAATTGGCTTGCTCTAGTCATTCCACAGTGTACACATATATGAGAACATCATGTGGTATACCATAAGTATATACAATTTTACTTGTTAATTAAGAAAGTAAAATTTTTCAAAAGCTTTGAGTGCTAAGATTTTGGCACGGTGTTTATTTCCTAGAAGAGAGCTTTTTACAAGTCCTTTAACAAATGTGTGCATGGTCAACTTGTCTCAGTTTGTGAAAGCCTTAAATATTCAGAAGGTTTGTGACATTTTGTAGTTTGAAATGGAGAGCTTACCCTCTGGAACTGGTGAACAATTGGAATCAGGTTTTATTTTATTTTTTGAAAGTTCACCTACCTAACACTGTCCTGACAAATTTATGTTGTTCTTGACAGTCGAAATATTGGATGATGATAGAATTCAGATCCTTCAGTCATTCACTGTATCTGAAGCAGAGGTAAGTCTTTGTTTTCTAACTTATTGACACAATCTTAATCTTGGTACTTTGTTTTATATCTCAATTTTTCTTTCAGGGCCATACTTTTAAAAAGACGGTGTTGGCAGTTTATGTTTGTGGGAATGTGACTTTTCTTATCATATTCTTATCTGCGATCAGCCACGTATGAACAAGTAAAGACTATTTTTGTGGTCCTGGTGATAATTATCATCAAATCAAATAAACTTGAAGCTTTTACTAATTGTCTGGAGTATGTTCATGAATTCCAGTTTGGAAGACCAAGTTTGTGTTTACAGAGGAATTCTGATGTCTAGTCTTTACAGATAAAATTCAGTGGGGTCATATAGACCATAAACTGATGTGAAACCCTGTGTATAATCCTGCATCTTAAAGGCAATGTTGTGCTTGAGGAGAAATAACGTCAAATATTCCATGCCAAGATTTTAAGAATGTTAGCATTTAAAAGAATAAACAGGAATGATCTGGACAAACAAAACAGATACTGTTCCAAGGCAATTGTATTAAGGTAAAATATTTTGGACTACAAAGCTGCTATGGTACTCTAAAGAAATGTTTATTTTTACTAATATATCTGAGTGGTCTTTGGATTTCTTTTAAAGAAACTATGTTTCTGGGACATTTTATTTGCTCTGTATATCAATACTTCTTTTGTTAAAGGTAGAGGTGGGATTGACCCCAATGTAGATTTCATTAACATTTATATATTATTAGTATTATAATTTCTTTGTTAGTAGTGAAATGCAAGTAGGTATTTTTTGCTTAAAGATCTTATTTATTTATTTAGCTACAGAGCCAAAATGGCATATATGTTAATTGTTTTGACTGTAAGATTTAATTCTTATAGCATTTTAGACATTGTATTTCAAAATTAATAAAACTCACCCTTGAGCTCATATGTAATAGATGTTCTCTTTCCTTGTTGACATAAAATCATATGAGTGATTTTGTTTTGTAAGAAGTTCCTAATGGTTTAATGAATCAGCAGAGTCAGTGTTATTTTCTTTATTTCAATAATTTTATCTTCTGTTTTTATGGCTGTTTCATTTGTTATGAGGACCTCTAGCCAGTGGATGGCACTGTAATACTGAATTTTTCCTTGCTTCCTGTTTTCCTGTGCTGTGATTCACTTTTAGTACTTAAAAATCAGGGGATGGCATTTTCATTACATTCTTCCAGCTTGTCTTAATCTGTATTTGAAATATTTCTGCATTTTTTTTTTTTTGGTTTGCAGTTATGGGTGTTGAAATTCGAATTAGGAACAAGTGTTATTATTTTTTAGTTTAATTTTTGTGTTTTTAAAAAAATAACAATTGTTTGCTAGTTCCCTTTACATTCCTTTACATATCCTGTAGCAAATGAACATAATTATCTTAGGCAAAATAGTACATCTTTAAAATAGAAAGTTTAGAGATCAGACTTTAATTCTTTAGCTCTTCTTTCTGATTATGTTATGTTTTGGCTTGGCCTAAGAACCTAATTTCTGTCTGTAAGAAGTGGCTTCAGTGCTGGGGATTGAACTTGAGTCCTTGTGCTTGCGCTGCAGGTGGCGAAACCAGTGAGCTAAATCCCCGGCCCGAAGTTTTGTTTTTATTCGTTATGTAGATGGTTAGCACGAGTATTTTAGGGTTTAGATAAGAACTTTCTGTGTTCTTATTCTATAGGTGCTACACTACTTATAATCAGACCCTCTGAAAATGTCTATATTTAAAAAAAATTAGGATAGCAAATTAAATATTATAGTAAAATATTTTCCTTATGTTTTTTGTTGTAATGGGCTTAACGGCTAACAAATTTCTCTTTATAAATTGTATTCTATATCTGACAAGGAAAAATTTAAGGGAAAGATGACCCTAGCTTGTGTTTGGTAGGAGTTTGCTGGGCTTCTAGAGCTGAGGCCAAAAATCATAACTTTTTCTTTTTCACTGATTCATATGTTGGCACTATTCTGATAACTATCCCAGCTGACATACAGAGTTGTCAAAAGAAATAGTTGTCACTTCACCTTTTTAAAAAATATTTTTATTGTATGAAAAAAATTTCAAAATCATATGAGAATAATAGTTATTGCACTGTGTATCATTATCTTCAAAGTAGCTACTTAGAATAAAAAACATAAATCAAAGATTCTAAACTGGTACCACTGATTCTAAACTGGTACTGTGGAAATCAGTGTGGAGATTCCTCAAAAAACTAAAATAGAAATTCTATTGAGCCAACTATTCCCCTTCTAGGTATCTTCCCCAAAGAGATAAAATCATCATATTAGAGGGATATATGCATACCCTTGTTTATACTACTAGCTTATCATAGTTCATTAAAAAGAAAGATTTGTGTTATTATCTGTTTCTTTTTTGGTAAGAATCTAATCTTTCCAGTAGCACCAAGTTAAGACTTTTCTGCTTATGGGTGGTTGGTACTGACAGATTTCAAATACTTATTCTTTACTCCTCTCAGTTTTTTATTTGTCTAATAAACAATCTGCATAGTTTGAAAAATGATTTCTTTCATTAGGAGTGATTGTTAAGCATAACGCTTTTATATCTTAGCAACACTGCTCAAAACAGTGAGCAAAATCGTAAATTTTCTTAAAGAAACAATGGTCTGTAAAATAAAGATCAGCATGTTTTTCAGGAAAAAAATGAAATTAATTCTAGAAAATTGTGGTTAGGGTAGTATTCATAATTGAGACTTTTTGTTTTTATTATCTTTAGTTCTGTGGAAATCAATCTTAAGGGCATAGGTGGTATAGAGCATGAATTATCAAATAAGTGAATCAAATTCACTCTAGTGCATACTTGGTTTCTTCAGGAATTTAGGCTGTGATGTGTGTCAAGTGATGTCTCATCCTTTCTACATCCAGCCCCAGTGTAGGACTGGGAAAGACAAATACAGCAGATATCAACTAGGAAGTATTAGGGGCACATGTAGCTCTTGGCTGAAATTTTGTTTATCTGTGACTGTTGAAGTACCGGCCAGGAGAACAAAGGCCCTTGTTTAAGTTAATCCATTATAGATGGGAATGAAAGGTTCTCCTAATTTCCTTCAAACTAAATTAGGTTACTCACTGTTTTTGTTGATGTTCTGCTTTCTTCCTTATCCATTTCCTGACAGGCTCATCTATGTGGCCGTGTCCCTGATGGTCACCTGCCTGGAATGCCATTTCTGTTCTCTCCCTAGCAGAACCTGGCTTATCAAGTTTTAGCCCAAGGTCTTTCTTCTCTTTGGAGCCTTCCTTGACTCTCTTTCCAACCTGGGTTTCCTTTCCCTCACCTTCCTATAAGTATGGTGCTGGTGGGATAGGACGCAGGTCATCCTGTAAATTGAAAAGGACTGGGAGTTGGGAGTCGGAAGGATCTACTTTTGCTGGTTGAGTTACAAGCTGCACGTCCATGACCGAACCACTTACCTTCTGTGAGCTCCACTCTGTCTGTGTGACCCATCTCACTGAGCAATGGTGAGGATGGAAAAAAGTGATGCCAGCCAACGGGGCTTGTTTTGTACATGTTGATGACAGTGTCTCTGCTATTTTCTTATAGTATTGTTTTTGCATATAAAGTGTATAGTTTTTGCTATATAAAAATATTTGACGTTCATCTTGAAAACATTGTGTTAAATAAAATAAGCCAGACAAAAAAGGACGACTGTTGTATGACTGCATTTTGTGTGGTACCTAGAGTAGTCAAATATGTAGAGATGGAAAGTAGCATGGTGTTTTCCAGGGGAGGGAGGTGGGTGGACCCAGGGCATGGGTGTTGTTTGTGTTTAGGTTGTTGAATAGTTTTGGAGACAGGTAGTGGTAATGAGTACAATACTGTGAATATACTTTATGCACAGAACTGTACACTGAAACATTGTTAAAATGGTAAAAAGGTAATAAATAATAAAAAGTGGGAAAATGTCTATAATAGCACTATTTATGATAGCCAAAGGAGGGAAACAACTCCATATGCATCCCCATAAGGATGAATGGATTGTGATATATACATACAATGGAACATTATTCAGCCATAAAAAGGAGTAAAGTACTGATACATGTTATAATGTAGATGAACCTCCAAGCTACTATGCTAAGTAAAAGAAATCAGGCACAAAGTTTACATGTTGTTTGATTTCATTTATATGAAATATTCAGGATAAGTAACACATAGAGAAAGCAGACTGATGGTTGCCAGGGCCTGGGGTAGAGAGCCAAGGAAGGAAATAACGGGAAGTAACTGGGCTGATGAAAATTATGTTATGAGAATGTTACCTCAGGAAAAAGAATATTTGTGATATTATTGTTCTTGGAAAGTACCTTGGCCTCTTTCTCATCACCCACACACAATAGCTCACACCTACAACTTAAAGGAGGAGAGCTTTATTTTGGGTCACGTGTTCAATCCATTGTCAACTGGCTCTAAGGCAGAAACAGCATGGTAACAGGGTGTAGGCCGAGGAAAGCTGCTCATGTCATGGTGGCCAAAAAGCAGAGAGAGCAAGGAGGAGCTGGGAAGGGAGATTCAGCCTTCCAGGCCACACCGCCAGTGACCCACCTCTAATTAGTCCCCACCTCCTAATAGCACTCAGCTGCTGATCCCCTTCCAGAAGCCCCACCTCTGAACACACAAGACTTTGGGGGACATTCCAGGTTGAAACCCTAATACCTTTGGGTAAAAAGATCTGGGTGTTTTACTGTCCATAAACTTGATATAAACTTAATTTCTTATTTTGTTATCAAAGAAGTGAATGTAATTGTATCTTTGCCTGGTCTCCTGAATTTGAGGAGATAAGGGTCCTAGTGCATATACTAAGAAGTATATCTTTTTCATAGATAGCTTGCACGTAAAAGAAATTGTACTGTGCTTTAGTTTACCTGTGAGGACCCAAACAATTTTTTTGATTTTCAGTCATACACCGATATATGGTAATCAAACTCTTTGGATAAGAATTTCTCAAAACAATACATTCTAAATAACAACTTCCATGTCTAGTAACGTCTGAGTAAGATCCGACCAAACCAGCTCTTCTCCAGAAAAAAGTCTCATGTTTATGGTCAGAAGACATATGTTATGGCTTGGATCTGAAATGTCCCCTCAAAATCTCATGTGTTTGGAAGGTGATTGGATTATGGGACACTATACTCACTAGTGGATTGGTCATCTGACGGCTTCAAAGCTGAGGGGGGGCCTGGTTGCAGGAGGCAGATCATTGGGTGCATGGTCTAGAAGGATATATCTCTCTCCCTAGTTTCTCCATTTTCACTCAGCATCCTGGGTGCCATGATTTGAGCAGCTTTTCTTTGTGCCAGACCCTTCCACCATGCCCTTTCTGTCTTAGAGCCAGCTGACCTTGGACTGAAAATGTGGTCCAAAATAAACCTCTCTTGCTTTAATTTGTGAGTGTTTGGCATTGCATCTCAGTGATGAGGAATAGTGACTATAATAACATGAATAAGGCAATGTTTCCCAAATTGCATTGATCTACAGAGTCAACAAAATCTCTTTGAAAATCCCAACTGGCTCTTTTTGCACAAATTGATAAACTGATTCTAGACTTTATATGGAAATGCAAAGGATCCAGAATAGGCAGAACAACCTCAATCAAGGACAGAATTATAGAAGATATACTTCCCAGTGTTAAAACATATACAGCTGCACAATATCAAGGCAGCACAATACTGGCAAAAAGGATCATATGGATCAGTTGAATAGAATGTGTTTTCAGAAGTAAACACTCACATTTATTATCAATTTAGTTTTGACGAGGTGCCAAGGCAATTCAAAGGAGGAAAGAATGACCTTTTCAACAAATGTGCTTAGACATTAGCCTAATGGAAAAGAATGAATTTCGACCTCTATCTCACACTAAAGACACAAATTGATCATAGACCTTAACATAAGAAACAACTCTTAGAAGAAAATGTGACTAAATTTTCCCAATTTAAAGTTAAGCCTTAGACATAACACCAAAAGCATATCAATAAAAGGAAAAAAACCTAATATATCAATCTCATCATAATTAAAAGCTTTTGTGTTCTAAATGACACTATCATGATGTGAAAATATCCCACAGCCTGGGAGATAATACTTGCAAATCGTATAAGACATTAAAATCCAAGATATATAAGGAATTTTTACAACATAGAAGACAATACACAAAAAAATGGGCAATTGGTTTGGCTAGACATATCTCTAAAGATTTATCAATGGGCAATAACATTGTTATGTTATTGAAAGGTGCTCAACATTATTATTTCTTAGAATCATGCAAATCCATAATGAGGTACTATGTATACCCACTGGAATGACTATTAAAAAGACAGGTAATAACAAATGTAAGCAAAGATGTATAGAATTTGGAACTTTCATACATGGCCAGTAAGAATATAAAATGGGACAATTATTTTGAAAAATATTTTAGCAGTTCCTCAAAATGTTAAACAGAGTTATTACATGGCCCAGGAATTTTATTTTCAGGTATATAAGGAATGAAAAAAAATTGCTAAAAAAAATTATCTACAAAAAGCGAGTTTAGGAATGTTCATAACATCATAATAGCAAAAAAGCAGAAACTTCACAAATGTCTTTCTGCTTATGAATAGGTAAACAAAGTTTATATCCATACACTTATTTACACATTTATTGCTTACACTTATTTAGACATTTATTACACTTATTTGCACATTTATTGCTAAATACCATTTAGCAATAAAAAGAAATCAAGGGCTCATACGTGCTGTGATATGGATGAATCTTGAAAATACTATGCTAACTGAAAGAAGCCAGCTACAAAAGACCACAAGCTGGGTGATGGCTTTTCAGTTCTGTAAATATTGTACATACTATTGAACAATTAATAAGGACTTTTAAAAATTAAAGGGAGGAGTAGACATTTCCACAACTGCTGGAGAGTTCAACCTTCCTTTCTAGGCAATTGATAGAAGAATTAGAAAAACATCAGTAGGCATAGAAGTATGAATCGCAGTATCAACGTCTTCGCTTGCCTAATATTCACACTATACATAATAATTAAGGATTAGGGCTGGGGATATAGCTCAGCCATTCAGTGCCTGCCTGGTAAGCATGACCCAGTAACAAGAAAAAGTAAGCATTACACATTCTTTCCGAGTGCACAGACCTAGCAAATTTGTGTCATGTTCATAGAAGTCTCAATGTATTTACATATGTATATAGAAATTATAGAATATATTTTTAATAACATGTTAAATTGAAAAATCAGTATCCAGAAGTTACCTCAGAACTCTCTAAACATTTAGAAATTAAATCATATATAAGAGAAATTAGAAAAGTTTCATCAGTAATAAAATGAAAATAAAACATGCAAAGCACGATATACAGTAAAACAGTGTTTGGAGTTATTTTGTCAAATAGAGTATCCAGTAGCCATATGTAGCTGTTTAAATTTAAATGTGAAAAGAATTCAGTTCTTTAGTCATATTCAAGTGTTCAATAGTCACATGTTACTAATGGCTACTGTACCAGGTAGGACAAAAGAAACATTTCCGTCATTGTTGAATTAAAAACATTTTTTTTGAGACAGGGTCTTGCTATGTAGTTCAGGCTGTCCTTGCACTTGTGGTGATTATCCTGTCTCAGCCTCCAGAGTGCTGGAGTTACAGGTCATACACACCTGGCCTGATGGTTCTTTTGAATAATGCTTGCTTAGAGGAAAATGTAATGCCATTTTTATAAATAGAAAAGAAAGTCTTAAAATCTACAATCTTAAATTTCTTTCTTTCTTTTTTTGTTAAATTCTTTTATTGGTACATTTTAGGTATACAATACATTTACATTTCTCATTGGGAATTTGTACCTTTACATGATGCATCTTGGTTCTTATTTTTTCCCCATTCCTAGCCCTCCCTTCACGCCCTCCACCCCTCCCTATTTACAAAGACTTTATTTCCATTTTTTCCATTTCTCAGCATTTTTCCTTTCCCTTCTTTCCTTTCCCCTGCCCCTCCCACTACCCCTACCCCTTTGGACCTTTTCTTCCTATTTTGCGTTGTCGATTATTCATTCTAATCATTGGTACATTTTAGGTATACAATATAATGTCATTCATCATAAAATCTTAAATTTCTACTGGAAGAAAAAAAGAAAAGAAGGAAGAAAGAAAATGTGAGTTAAACCTAAGGGAAATAGAATTACAAGAAAGCAGAAATTAATAATTAAAAAATGGACAAATTATAGGTCAAAATCACTGAAACAAAAGTTAATGATTATTAAAAGAAATCAATAAAATCTGTAAACCTTTAGTTAGTTGATCAAGAACAAAAGAGAGAAGACCCAAATTACAAATTTCAGGAATAAAAGAAGACAGTGCTCCAGATCCCACGGATACATGTATTAGCCCACATTATTCAAGATATTTAGAAATATTTTGTAAGGGTGTTAACAGGTTTTTATACCATTTTCTAATAAAGTGAATCAGAGACCCTTGGACAAATTGCTGATTCTAGGATGAGGCAGGAAAGATACAGGATGAGGCTGGGTAGTTGTGTAGTGTGAGAAAGTAAAGAAAAAGCAAAGCAAAAATATTTGTGGGTTGTATTTGTCTGTATTCTCTTGCTGTGACAAAATGCCTGGGAAAATTAACTTGAAGGAAAGATTGTGTGGTGTGGTGGCACATGCTGTAATCCCAGCACTCGGGAGGCAAAACAAAACAAAAAAGAAAAGAAATAAAAAGAAAGGCTTTATTTCGGCTCATGGCTTTAGAGGTTTCAGTCCATGGTCGCTTGGTCTTGTTGCTTTGGGCCTGTGGTGGTGCAGTCCACCACGACAGCAGGACCACAGGCTGGAGGAGATCTGTTCACCTCATGGCAGCTGGAAACAGAGCGAGAGCAAGGGCTTGGGGCTCCAACAACCCCTTCAAGGGCACATCCCTAGTGACCTCACTGTCTTCACTAGGTCCTACCTCCTACAGGTCCCACATCGCCTGGGACCAGCTCTCCAACACATTGTCTTTGGGGAACCTTTAAGACCCAAACCATAACACGGATATGTGTCAAAGGCACAGAAGCCAACTGGAAGCTTTCAGTGGTGAGAGGTTGAGCAATTTGAATAGCAAATTGTGTTGGATCATAGCTCAAGTATAAAGTAAGTATCTGTGGGTTTATACTGATTTAAATAAATGGCTGAGAAAAATAAATAAGGGAGAACAGACAAATCTGTGCAGAAGAATTTTAAGTAAACATGTAGATTTTCTGCCCTCAAGGATAGGGAGCCTAATTCTGTAGTCCTTGAGTATGACTACAGAGTCATACTGTGCAGAGTCATCTCTCCAGAGTACTGTATAGAAAGGAGAAAAGAGGAACTTTACAGTGCCATGACAAACAGTCCTTCAGTCTGGTGATCAAAGTCAACATCAACAGTGATGCATCATGTTGAAAATGTGCTCGATATGATGATTTAATGAAATGACATTTTACCTCTGTAGTCTTCTTCCTCAAAACCCATAACCCCAATATAACCACGAGAAGAACACCAGAAAATATGCAACAGAGGGACATCCTACAAAGTACTTGGTCAATAATTTTGAAAACTGGTAGAGTCATCAAAAATAAGGAAATCCTGAAAATGGTAACATCCATGTAAGGAGACAGGACAACTAAAAATAATGCAGTTTTCTCAGTGGGATCCTGGAGCATAAAAAGGACATTAAGGTAATCTGAACAAACGATAAACTTTGGTTAATAGTAGTGTGTTACCACTGATTCATTAATTGTAACATGTATCATGCTAATGTAAGGGATTAATAATAGAGGAAACTAGGTGTGAGGCTTGTATTAACTTTGTTCTGTCCTCTTCATTTTTCTGTTAATCTAAAATTAGCTTTAAAATCTATTAAAAAAACAAGATGAAGAAGATAAAGTTGGAAGACCTGGCCCCTTCTTAATTCCGACACTTATTATAAAGCTACAGCATCAACAAAGCTACAGGTTAAGTGTGGTATTGGCATTACCTGTTACTATTACTACCCTTACTTTTCCCTGAACTTTTGCTTCACTTGTCTTACTCCACTTAACTCAAAATGGCTCACTGACCTAAGCATAAGCACTACAAGGAACAAAACATCAAGGATGAGATGAAAGATGTAATGGTGTCAGCCTTAATGTGTGATGTCTTAGCTAAACTTGATGATGGATGAGACACTTGGTGCTTTTCATTCACTGGCAAATTGAATCCTCAGACAACTCTGAGAGACTCAAGTAAGTTGTTGGTTGCCCAAGTTTGTACAGTGAGTGTGGCAGATGCCATTGGTACCTGTGTCATAGCCTCCTGGTCCATTTCCGTAGTGGACAGTTGTGAGTAAGTCCAATATACACTGACACCATCTCTCCAGAGGTACCTCTGTACTTTTTTCTTTTCACTGTGGGTCAATCCTAAGAAACATGTGATCCTCATGGAAGTGCAACCTGGAAGTGGGGAGGAGTTTATGCTTGCAGGTATGATCCTCAGTGAAGGACCAGAGCTGGTGGATAAGTGCCCCAGCATCTTCCCCTTCAGAAAGACAATTTTAGGTGCTTTCTGTACACTCTAGAGAGCATGGTGGAAAAAAGTCCCTCTTACCTAGAGCATTAACTTTAATTGTGAACCATTAAATTGGTCATTCTTTCCTGTGCTTTTCTTTCTGCCTAGGATTACTTGTCAAATAAGTACCCATGTCCTAATTTCAGGCTGTGCCTCTCATTAAAACCACCATTAGCCCTAAAAAGCAGACATTCAGGGTGGGATTCTGAAACTGAGTTGTCACTCACTGATCAGATGGCAATTAGGGCTGGATAAGTAGAGATGGTGACAACCTTTGGCAGCCTGTACTACTACATTTACTAAGATGCCTACTGGTACTGAATTGAGGTGACACACAGGTGAAAGGGAAGACTTGGGTTGTGTGGTAGCTTTGAACTTGACCTATGTGGGGCATAGGTATTGCCATCTACTGACATGTCTTGTTAAGTTGGCTGCTTTTTATAATTTCTTTGGAAGCCTTGAAGAAAAAGAATTAACTTCAGACTCAGTGATGTCTTGAGGGTGCTGGATAATGGATAGTATAATTAAGCATTGTAAGGGAGAATTTATTGTTATGGGAGTATTCTTCAAATTAAGATTTAACATCTCAGCAAGAATACTTAGGAATGATATACTATATAGTACATGTTCTCATTAGTTTTAATATTAATGTTCTAACTCATTCATAAGAATTGGCCAAACATTAGACCAGCGTTGTGCTCTTTGAGAAGATGGGAAGTCCTTTACCAGCACAGTCAGCCATTGCACCATGGGGTTCACTTTGCACCCTATGTGAAGGGAAGGATGTAACAAGAATGAATGTGTCAGATACCATCTGCAAAGTTGTGGGCATTGTTGAGGTAATCTATACCTATTCTCAAAGTCTGAGGACAATTACTGCATGTACTTCTTCAGTGTGTGCAAGGGCTTGAAGTGTCTCCCAAACCAACAGAATTGGTCCTTAGCAAGACAGTGTAGCTGTCTTCTGGCATTATTGATTTTTGTCTGATACATTTACTTGTCAGAGTTGAAGATGAGTATTTCAGTGATGAAGTGTAAAAACATCCTATGATCCTTCAATCTTTGTAATAACAATGTTTGAATGACAGTTAATGTAATATAGGCAGGATATTTTAAATAACTTTATTCTTAAATGTAACAAGTTCTTATTAGAAATGCTTTGGTATCAATACAATAAAAATATGCTGGTTTCCCCCCTCCAATGAATCATATCAAATAACTGGAAAAGTTTTGGATTTGGTTTTCCCCAGTTTTTGGAATTTTTTTCACAGATAATGACTACTATTTATTCACATGACTTAATATTGGTATGATTATAGTTTTTTAGATTCCAAGAAAAAGAAACAAAAATATCCAGAAGAGAAATTTGCAGATGTTTCTTAGTTTTTTCTCCGAAGAATTTTTACATAGGTAACACAGCTCTCAGATCACTTTTTTCCCAAGCTTTGCCATTCTCATCCTTAGAGCTGCAAATTAAAGAAAAAAAAATAGAGAGAATTATGAAAAAGAGCCTCAATTTTTACTCTAAATGACCATTTCATAAAATGCAGGAAAGTTTAGAACATACCTCAGATGGTTTTATCCAACAATGTGAGCATTGTTTTAGTAGCACAAAAAGTAGAAATAATAAGCTATGGTTAACTTAGGGCAGAAGCAGGTTCAGAACTAGAAGGAACCTATTCTATAAAGATTAGAAAAAGTGGTAGAGCAAGCACGGTACAATTGGCATAGTTATAGGATTAGTGCATATTTTCACTTTTAGCCATAGATACACATTCCTATAGGTCAATAACTGTGTTTTGTATAGATTTCTGAGCTAAAGGAATGTACTGCCGAAAAAGAAAAGATGTTGACAAGTAAATTATATTCACGAATAGGTTATTTTTTAGCTCATTAAACTTAGTTTTCCAAAGGAGGTTTGGCCTTTGGATATACAGTGACAAAAACAAATTTCTTTATGTATGAAACAATGTCAGCTACTAATTAAGAGCTGGACTGAATGTATATTGTTTTTGTCACGATACAAGTGGCAAATATTTCCTTTTTGAGTATATTCTATTATTAATTATACATTGTATAGAGAAAGTATTTTTTAAAATGTAGATTTAGAATTTATAATACTCCTTTGGTATTTTGGTATCATGCCTTAATATTTATGACTTCAGACTGTCTTAGTCATATTTCAAAAATTTAGAGCTGCTTTCAAGGCACTGATCTAATGATAATATTAATGATGTAATATTACATTCATGTGTAATGTGGCTCAAGAACCAGCTATTTAGCTCATCTCACAAGTTTGTTTAATGAAACAATAACAGGGAAGCCATGTTTTCTCATTTCTATGCCATATGTTAGTTATTTGTTATCAGCGGAAATAACCCTCTCTCTAAGAAGCTCTTTTGTACAAATATGAGAAGGGATGGGGATCCACTATTGTAACAAGTACACGATCATTGTTATTGTCACTTTACTTATATGAGATATTTTAATTTCAATGATGTTAAAAAGCATTATTTCACTTGAAGCTTTAGGAAGAATGATCATTTCCAGGGGCAGGGTCAAAATATTTATCTGCATTCAGGACCAGCTGAGAGGATTTCCTTTGCTCTGTAGTAAGCAGGACAGTCTCTTGCTGGGAACTGTTGCATGGTGAGCCCTAAAGAGAGGTCTGTCATTCCACAGTAGGAAGTAAACAGAAGGCAGAAGGCAGAAGGCAATGCTGTAGGGAGCTTCTACTCTTGGATTTTTACAGACTTCTACCTCACTAATGGCAAAAGAGAGCTAGAGTAAGGTCCCTAATTTAAAGTTCTATTTGAAGGCAGGAGCAAAATTCTCTTTCCTATAGTTAAGCCCCATGCTTAAAGTTACTTTTTATCTCTACAATTACTCCTTATTTTGAGATCTGAAAATCAGGTACACCTTGTGCACTATGACATTTGGAGAAGTTTGTTAAGGTCTGTTTTCCTCTCTCTCCTTTCATTAAGCCTACAGCAAGTGTAAATGATAGGAGTTCCAGGTAGATGTAGAGGTCAGACTATGTTGGCAATGGAGGGCCTGTAGATGTAGTAAGTTAAAAATTTGGACCATCAGTTTTTCTTTTGACCTCTGTTCTCTGATCCCTACCTCCTCTCCCTATAGCAATTCAGATGCATGGTTTTAGCTGCCCAAACTTGGTAAGAAAGAGAGCTTTTCTGCTTACAAATATTTCTTGTTCCCTAGGGCTGATATAGATTGTAATTTCAGCACCAATAGCACATGAATCCCCCAGAGCTGAGGTTTCCCATATCTTCATTCTGAAATACCACTGACAGACTCAAGCTAGATTTTCTGGAGGACAGAATTGAGTTAGATGTAAAAGAAGTGTGTGAGAACCACCAAAGAAAACCAGGTGTCTAGCTGGTGGTCGATGAGGGTAGTAGAGGGATGCCAAAAAAAAGCTTACTGGGCCCCCACAATGGTGGAAGAGTAGCATTAACTATATCTTTGAACATGACAATGTGATATTTCAGTAACAGATGGACACAACATTGCCTATATTTTCCTATCTTTCCCTGTTCAAAATTTTGACTAAATAAATCTTGTCTTTAGAATCCCCAGGCTCCATATTTTTCTACCTTTCTTCCTCTTTCCTTCTGTTTTCCAAATTAAAAGTTGATTTTCAGATAAGAGTTCGATAGGCATATTCATTTCAAGGAAGAAGAAACTAACAATTCTTAACTATTATGCCTACCGGGACTATTCATATTTAATAGGGGACAAAAACAAAGGAATTAACTTAAATAATGAGTTTTCAAATATTATAAACACTTTTTGGTTGGGGGAATGGAGTGATAAATTCAATTTACTTTGTGCTTGTGAAAATGAAGTGCATAGGTGGTTACGTGTTCTATGTATGTGGTTGGCTCCCGGGAGCATATGACAATATGATTATATTTGAAACTCATTTAAACAAACATATTAGCTTTGTAATCCATGTGTTGAATGGGAAAACAGGGATGTAAGACAATATCACGATAGAAGGCAAGGAATTTGGAGCATTCTGTTTATAAGATATTTGGGTTGATAGTACAGAAACTTGTATTGTTACTTTGTCTGGAATAGGTTTTCCTGTTTTCATTATTTTAGCTCAATGGCATGATAAGTGTTGTCTGAAAACATTAGTCACTTCCTGTCATTTTTCTTGGGATAAATGTGTTGACATGGTTAGGGAAGAAGGAATAAGTGTATTTGGGAGGAGCTGGCTAGTATCCAAGTTTAAAAAAGGAAGGTTTTATAGTGGGTAATGTCACTGTTGTTGACCACAAACAGTATTTTTCTCTTTCCTAAGTTTTTCATGTTGTTTAAAAAATGAATTTAAAAATGCAAATTCTGATCAGCAAATAAAGCTCGTTCTCAAAATGGAAAAGAACCTAGTATCTGCAGGTTTCCATTGTGGGGCACATACATCACTCAACTCTAATTGAGAAAGCTATATAAGTGGACACTTCCCAAGAAATTAGAAATTCCTCAGATGATTACATTTACAATTAGTATGCTCAATTTAACTACTTACAAGAATAAAAGAGGGTCCATTTTATTATATTATTAGCAACTCAAGACTGAGATTGTGGTTGGCTGAGAAAGAAACATCATGAATTTTACAGATACTACCATACTTCTATAGAATTATCAGGTTCTATTTTTTAAATTGGCTGGTGATTGATATTTATTGCTCTTGAATGATAATTGTCCAAATAGTGATATTTTAAATTGCTATCCCGTACAAACACCCAGAGCCTGAGTGTCTGGGTAATTTGACTTACATCTTGAGCTAAGGTAAGCAGAGATATTCTAATTGATTTTGTCAGGTTTTTGTTTAGTTTTCATACATGATAACTAAAATGTAATATTTAAGTGATAACAAGGAGTCTAATTGAGGACCTATCACTTTGATAGAAAAAAGTGTTAAAGTTATTTTTCATTCAATGTTAAAATAGCTAGCTAGCCATAAAAATTTTTATAGAGAATGAGAAATGCAAATATATAGAAAATAGAAAAAGTAAATATTCTAAGGTGGAGAAAAATATACAAAGTTAAATGTTATAGATGATGTAAGATAAACTGACAATCTATTTTTTAAAAAATGTAGAAAAATGAAGGACATAAAGTTAATAAAACTGTAGAAGTATAGAGAAACAAGATATAGCAAAGTAATAAAATACTCTAAAAATAATATTTGTTCCTTGCATTTTCTTGAAAAATTAAGGCAATTTGTTAACTTATGTAGAAAATTGAAACCACAGCCAGGCAATGACAAGTAGTTTCCATCAGATTCTGGTGGGAAAAGATACATTATTGATGATCCAACATATCAATTACCCAAATACATTCATACACAGTACCATATCATGACAGAAGATGCATCTCAAGTTACTATGGTCAATCAATGCAATATCCAGATAAGGCAACAATTTATTTTCACTTTCTTTATTGCTTGAAGTGACTTAATTACTCTGGTGGTGATAATTCAGATCAGCATTCATAAAAACTCTCAGGGCATATTAGTTTATGAGGTGGTCAAATTAGCTGAAAGCAAGAAGGTTCCTTAACACAGCAAGGAGACTGTCACATGACTAAACAGCAGTGGCATGCCTTGGCGTTTTTATTACCTGTTAAAGATGGATCCTCAGTCCCATCCCCGGCTATCGGAACATCAATTGGAGAATGGTGGGCAGGGCCACCTAAACTTTCTTCTTGTTCTTTCAGAGATATTGAATTTTTGTGGGGAGATTTATGGTTTGAGTTTTCATGAGGATTCACTTCAGGTCTCTTTCTAGGAAGTGGTGTGGGTTTGGGTGGCTGGTAAACCTGAATACAGGGCGCTACGGGGTGATAGGACAGCTGTTCAGCTTCTCCTTCATCCTCCTCTGTCTCATCATCAATCACAACTAGCTCAGCGTGGATGATCCCATCATACCCCGTCAGAAGTTTTTTGTCTTCTTCATTGTCCTCTGCCTGCTGATACCCCATGAAAATCATGGTCACAGGTTTTGAATTATCCATGTCAGGAGGCAATGAGTGAATGATATTATATCTAACATCTTCTTCTTCCCCTTGGCAAGTGGGAGAAGAGCCCTGGTGTTCTGACTTCCCAAGTGTTGCTTTGCTGGGGCTCACTCTGGTTTTTGGAGAGGGTGCATCATATTTGTCCTGAATGGCATTTGAGTCTTCCCAAGGAGTCATCATCTTTTTTGGGGCGTGGGACATCTCATCTGCTTGTTGAGTTATTGATCGGGGATGAGGTATTGGCTGAATGGGGCTGATGTGATTGACTCTGATGCTCCTCTCCTCTGAAAGTCCATTGTCCATATTGAGTATGGAGTCATTTACATCGTCGCTCAGTCCATTAGCTTTAATCTTTATCCTTTCTTGAAAATTTGGTCCAGGGGTTGCCTTTTCTCTCTGCGGGGCTGTGGGTCTGCAAAATGGATTGGCATACACAGGCTCATGATATTCAGTTGGAGATTTAGAGTTTCTCTCTGAGGCTTGTCTTAGAAGTTCCTCCACCTCAACTGGTGCCAGGCCATCGGTGCCATTGTATGCTGCACAGTGATTAGAGCTTACTGCATACACTGACTTTTGTCCGTCATCATAAACTTTGATTCCTGTACCTTTAAAGTCATCTGATGGGAGAGGTATCGAAGACAGAACTGTACTTTCCCCAGTCTTCAAGTCTTTTTCAACTTTAATTTCCATGGCATACAGTGCTGTTAAGAGACAAATTTGATCTTTAATTTAATTAAATTTCATTTATAAACTGGCCCGCTTTTACGGTGTTTTATACCTTTTGATGTTTTTTATTCTTTTATGTGAGATCTAAAAAATTTTTTCTGATTTTATTCCATTAATTGTGTGGTACTGTAATAACACTGTAACATCATGGGTTTTTAGGTAAGAGAGTGTGATATTTTGGAAATATGTTAAGGAGAGAAGAAAAGGTGATTGGAGAAAAGAAACTGATGAATGCAGATAGCAAAACTTCACAGAAGAAACAAAAGATATACTTTTGCCTATTAATAAATCCAATGAGGCAGATTTACACTCTTGTATTACTCAGTGGGAGAATCTATCTCTTCTTGAGGTAGGAGGGATAAGGCAGAGTGGGTAAAATGCCTAGGATGGTGCATTTCATTAAGTTACATCTTTCTTGCACAGACCAGCCCCCTTTTGAAAATTTACAGGGGTGTTCTAAAGTTTAAGTGTAGAACTGGTATGAAAGGCGGAGGGAGAAGGCCAAAATCATATACTTCTCTTTTTGCCTTATGTTTCTTCCCACTTTTACATCCACTCTCAAGTAAAGGGAAAGCTAAAAATAAAGCAAAATCAGCTGTGGTGAAACAACGTAACTGGAAGTAACTGGTTGATTTGGGGAAAGCTAAGATCTGTTTTATGACCCAGATAAGATTCCTAGGGATAGAAACGATAAAGATAAATGGATTTTTTTTTTTTTTTTTGGTACTGGGGATCGAACTCGGGACTTCCCGCTTGCAAGGCAGGCGGCGGAACCACTGAGCTAAATCCCAGGCCCTAAATGGATTTTAAAGATAAAGATAAATGGATTCTGCAAAATTATAATGTGGCAATGCATTCTCTTATTGCACTCTTTAAAAATAACTCGTGTGCAGTGGTATCTTAGTTCACGAACTTAATTTGTTCTATGATTTTGGAAAAGATGGCTGTGTTTCTGTTTGTGTGGGAAAGATGGCTGCGGTTGTGTTTGTCACCCGATACAGAGTTTGCAAACAAAACCAGTATTTTGCCAAATGCTTTTTTTTGCAAACCAAATTATTTGCAAACAAAAGCGTTTGTGACCTGATGCACTACTGTATTTTATACTGCCTCTCTTGCCTGATGGAATTGACCTTCCTTGGCTATCCAATCAAAACTGCAATATCTCGTACCCACTCTCTTTGTCCCACTTATCTACTTTATTCTTCTGCATTTCAGTCCTAAACGTGATATAGTTAGTGAATGCCTAGTATGTGTCTTACTGAGTTTGGCATAGAGTAGATACTGACTACATATTTGTTGAGTGAATGAATGACCACAACCTGCACAGTAGCTTTTCATTCCAATCTAAAGTCCAAAGATTTCCTCATGTTTCCATGAGGAAAGCTTCATGTTTCCAGGAGCTTTGAAGAATGAGTAAGGGAATATTTTCATTTTTAGAAGGGTTTTAGTAACGCAAAAGAGCATCTACTGGATGAAATATATTGGAAGAGATATTTTTCATCAGGGAAGTTTCTCTGCGAAGAGCTTCTTGTATCCTTATTTTACCTGTTCTTAACTAGGTTGGTGGAGAATAAAATACATAGAATAAATACTGGAACCCCTTGTCTCTATCAATGCAAGTGACTCATATATCTTACAGAACTTTGTAAAATAGACTATTGCTTAGCCTGAAAGCATAAGATGTCATTGCTAGTTGTAAATATATGACTTCTGAAACTGAGAGCGTGCCATTGAACACAGATTTCACATATACCTTTTCTATTTTGTTCATCATCTTCCAGTCCTTCATTTCTTTCCTTCCTTAATCTGGAAGGTATGTAATATTTTGGAAGGTCAGGGATGTTAGCATAGATATCCTCAATGGACTCTGTAAAATTGACATAAATTCAAAATATGTTAAGGACATATTTTTAACAATAGGAAAAATTTCAGTGGGTTTATAAAAATCTCTTAGTTAAACATGAAATTTGGCTTCTCAGAAACATACCTCTTGATGTTTCTTCCTTTTCTTCCTTCACAGACTATAAAAAAAAGAATTCTCCATGATTAATTCAGTTTAAAAAATAAAATCCAAATGTGACAATACTTTGAAAAATTACAGAGTATTTGTGGATTAATTTGGCAGGAAATTATGGTTTAAAAATTAGTTCATACTCACTCTTATTATATCTTCTGTTGTCCTCTCAATTGATTTTAGTTTCTTTAAAATTGCCTCTTCATTGGTTGAGATTTCCAGTTCAACCTTTTCAAGATCTTGGATCTCTTTCTCAAGCCTAACAACAAAAAAGATATACTTTGTATTGCTTAACACAGTCACCACGCAGGCTTCTCAAACATATCTTCCCTGTTTATGAACTTTCCTTGGACTATTGCATGCAAGTAGCCAGGCCCCTTCTAAGAACATAGTGTCATACTTACCATCACACTTTAATTCATTTATCACTCTCAAGGTACAGAAACTATTTAACACTGAATAATTTTCAATCCGAGTCTGTTTTTGGGGGGTGGGGGGACTTAGATAAAGGATTTCCTTTGCCCTATTTTCTTCACTGCAATTATTAATGTTACTTCCAAATGAAATAGAGCAATTTGTTTTATAAAGAGACTTAAGTTTAAAGTTGAACCAAAAGAGATGATACATTTGTAGTTATGTAGTTCATCAATTTTTCTTACTCATCTCCATATAAATTATTTGGGAAAATAGCATAACTGCTAAACTTGATTTTATAATCATAGTAATTTCATATGTAAAATCCTTGCATATCCTAACATCAAAAATGAGACTGTTTTAAGTTTCCTAAGAGTTTTGCCATGTTCTAGTGAGTCACGTGAAAAGAAGGAAAATGGGAAAAATGTAGTACAACAGCCTCAATTGCTGTTGTTTATAGAGACTATATTTTCTGGGAAGAAAATGGGCATACATGTCCTGATAAAGTAGAGGGGAATTATAGAGACAAACAGATACATATGTACTTGGACTGTTGCAACATTCTGAGGTAGTGTCTTGAGGGGCATATAGCAAAATGTCAGATTGTTGTGAACTGCAGGGGGCATCATCACGACCTTTATCCTATATAAAAACAGCCACTGGCAGTCATACAGTTACTAAGGCTGGCAGTCACCAAAGACACATAGTGTCTCAGCCAAATACACTAAGCTCTAAAGTCAGCTGCCTCAGAGGATGGCTGATTACATACAGCAGCTGGTTCAAGAGATGACAGCTGTGGATATTCGTGTCAGCTAACATAATTGTCAGTTTTCTTGGCTGCGTTCTTGAAATGGACATGGGCCTGGCAGTTCCAAAATCCTGTACCATTGTCAAAACAACGAAAGCCCAAGATGTGATCTATGTGGCCTTTCTCTTACTCGTTTGCTTCAGCATTGAAGTTTTGACTTTGAGGTTGCCTTTGGCTGTTACAGTAGTCGGTGACCATTTGTAGGTGAGCAGATTTCCTTGCATGTCACACAACTCTGAGTCGAATGTAGTACCTCTTGTTTCTTAGAAGTTATTGAGGTGTGACTGCCATTCTACTAAACTTCCTCCATGTCTGCAGAGGCACATTTACTTATCAGCAGAATTGTCGGGATATATGTTGGTCCAGTCTGGTAGAGTGGAAAACTTTGTATTAAATGTGATAGATCAGGATACTATTGTCTCTGTCACTCACTACTTATGACAGTTAGTTCTTTCAGCATTACTGAAACTCAATTTTGATATTTGTTCAATGAGAATAATAGCACTTGTCCTGCTTTATATAGACATTTGGTGAAATTAAGGAGAGATAATGTATATGAAAACACATAAAATATGGTTGGTCTAAATTATGGAATAATTTTTCAAGTTTTCTGAAACACATTTTGTTTCCTTTCATCCCCTGTCTCACTTCCTAATATGCATGTTATAGGCAGTCAAAAATGGGAACTCTTTTGGTAGAAAACAAGGAGGATTCAAATCATTGCTGCAAATGGCCCTTGGACCTCAGGACCCATCTATGGAATAAGGGAGACCAAGGACTGAATTCTAGTTCATCTGCTATTTTCCCATGTGACCCTAAATCTTTAGACTTCACCAAGACTCATTATTTTCATTTATTCATTCATCCATTTAAAAATGTTTTAGTATCTACTTTTACCAGAAACTATTCTATGTGCAAGTTTATGACAAAGACTCTGTCCTCAAGGGGTTTATATATATATATATTTTTTTTTTTTGGTACTGGGGATCGAACTCGGGTCCTTGCGCTTGTGCAGCAGGCGGTGAAACCACTGAGCTAAATCCCTGGCCCCTCAAGTGGTTTATATTTTAGGAGGAGACCACACACTAATTCAGGGACTGGAAACTTTTTCTGTAAAAGGCCAGATACAAAACATTTTAGGCTTTGCAATCCACATATGATTTCAGTTGCATATGCCTTCATTTATTTTTTTCTCCCTTCTTTTTGTTTTATAATCCTTCAATAATATAAAAACCAGCTGGGTGTGGTGGTGCATGGCTGTAATCTCAGCACTCTGGAAATCTGAGGAAGGAGGATCACAAATTGGAGCCTAGCCTGGATAATTTAGTGACTTAGTGAAAACCTAAAAAAAAAAAAAAAAAAGGCTGGGCATGGAGCTCGATGTGAAGGCCCTGGGTTCAAGTCCCATCTCTGCACAAAAATTATATATGTTATAAAAATTGTATATATTATGTATGTATCATAGATAGCATACAAAAAATCATTTTTATTTGTTTTTATTTTGTGTCTGTAGAAATACAGGGCAGGGTTAGATTTGGTCCTGGGACATAGTTTGCTAACCCCTACATTAATAAAAAAACCAAAAAAGTGTGTGTTACATATACATACATATATGTGTGTGTATGCATACGCACACATCTACTTACCTATTTATGCACAATAAACAAATGTATTACACATATAATTGCATATATATTACACATGTCATTCTTTATGAGAAATATTATCCAAGGAAAAAGCAGAATAAGGGCTATGAACTTCAGGATAAGGGGTACATAACATGGTCAGGGAAGTTCTTGCTGACAAAATCTCATCTGAGAAAAGAAATGAGGGTGGGACACATGAGAGTTTCAGTGGGAGAGTGTGGCAGAGAGCGAAGAATAGTTATAAAGCTTGGAGTAAGGAGGCACATGGGAAGAAGTGACCTGCGTTGGCAGGCAACCAGATCCCGTAAGACCTTGTGCAAGGTAAGGCCTTTGGGGAGCCATTGGGAATTTGAGAAAAAAAGAAACATCCCATGACTTGAGATTCAAATAATCCCTTGGATGTTGTGATGAGAATAGACCAGAGGGGCAAATATGGAGGTTCAGATGAAAATGGTTTTATGCAGAGTTGGCAGTAGAAGGGTAAGTGATTGGATTCTGACAATATTTTGAAATACGTAAAGGAAGAGCTGCCAAGATTTCTTGATCACATGTGGGGTGACAGTAAAAGAGAGATGAAAAGAGTGATTCCAATGCTTGCGACCTGAAGAACTGGAAACATGCAAATGCAATTGACTGAACCAAAATCTGGGAGAGAAGGAGGAGGTTGGTGAGGAATGTGTTAAATTTGAGACAGTCAAGTGTGATATGGAGATGTTGGATATAAAAACCTGGATCTCAGAGGAGTCTGGGTTTAAAGATATATATTTGGACCTGGTATGTAGGTCTGTATGTATGTAGGTATGTATGTATTTATTTTTTGGTACCGGGGATCAAACTTGAGAGGCAGGTGGCAGAACCATTGAGCTAAATCCCCGGCCCTATTTATTTATTTTTAAAAAATTAACTTTATTGGTACATTTTAGGTATACAATATAATGCATTCATCATTGGAAATTTGTACCTTTACATAATCTCTCTTGGTTCTTCTTTTTTCCCCCTTCCCCTGCTCTTCCTTCAACCCCTCCAACTCTCCTTGTCCACAAAGACTTTGTTTCCATTTTTTCATTTTCTCACATTAATTCCATTCCCCAATCCCTCCCACCTCCCCTTCCCCTTTGGACCTTTTCTTCCTATTTCACAATATCTATTATACCTTTTGATCCCTACTTATACTTTCAGTTTGTGTTTTTAAATATAAAATGGAGTACTACCCAGCCATAAAGAATGAGAAATTAGAGACATTTATAGCTAAATGGATGCACATCGAGGCGATACTCCTAAGTGAAATAAATAGGACACATATGTGTAAATACCAAATAGTTTCTCTGGTGTGAGAAACTAAAAGCGGAGTTCTTATTTATAGCCAGAGGAGTTGGTAAGATTTCCTGGAAGGTAAGAGAGATAGACAAAAATTCCAAGAACTGAACCTAGGACAATTAGAGGTCTGGCCAATGATAACTACTTCTTAGGGTGTAAATGAAGAATGAAAGAAAGAGGGAACACTTGGTAATTCTTCCTATGTCTTCTCCTTTCTGAGAGTTCTAGGTCTGCCTGGTCAGTTGTATCTCAGGGAATTAATGCACTGGTATTTTAAATTGTTTCCCTCTGAAGAAAAGACCATGACTAATGTAATTTCATATCTTCAGACTACTATGGTAAGAATATGAGGCTGAAAGCTTGCTAACCTCATCAAAGGATCTGCTAATGAATGTTTTTGAAGGTTTTCAAGTTACTGGTGAAAGCTGCATTAATAGGAGGCTAATGACACTTCATGACATGTTTGTGAAAACTAAACTACAAAAATAAACATTTCCTTCCCATTCTTTATCTCTTAGCATCAGCCTACTCTGAGTTAAAAAGGATAATAAGGAAACATCTTGGTGCTGATTACTTAGAATCACAAGCCTCTGACAGGAGATGCTTACTGACATAGGACATTTCTCACAATTTTCACATAATGCAAAACTGTTTTTACATCTTGATTTGCCCCTTCTGTCTATATTATTATTTATGGCTAATATAAATATCATCAAGAGATAAATGTTAGAGATTTGCTGTTCCAAAAAAGATCGAAAGGACCAGAAAGCCAGTGTTAGTTGATGTGGGACCTAGACAATAGTGACTGACAGCGAGGGACTTGTTGCTCCAGATTCCTCCCTCACTTGATCATCACAGAAGTGACCCGGAAACAGAACATGAGGAGGTCTGATAAGCTAGCTCCACACTAGAAAATGTACCAAGCTTTTATGGGCTGACTGTTCATGAGGAGCGTGAAACAAAAATTACAACAGAAGGCGGAGGCTATCTTTATGTCTAACATAGTGGTTCTGAGCCAGGGGTAACTTTGCGTGTCTGGAGACATGTTGGATTGTCATGGCTGGGTAGGAGGGGACTACTGGCATTTGGTGGGTAGAGGTCAGGGATGATGCTAAATGTCTTGCAATGCAAAGGACAGTTCTCTCACAACAAAGAATTATCTGGTCCAAATGTCAATAGTGTTGAGGTTGAGAAACCTTAGGCATTCAGTACAATGTCTGGTATAAGATAAGTTCTTGAAAAATGCTTTATAAGAGATTTATTTATCTTCATCTCTCATTTATTTCTCTTCCAATTTTATCTGTTTTCAATATACAATGTGTATGTACCTACCCCCCCCCCCCCCCCCCCGCTTCAGTGGCCATTCATAGTTAAGAGAAGACTGAACTCTAATTTAAAGCTCAAACAATGCAGGGCTTAAGTTAGGGACTTATACCCATTTCTTTTCCAAAGATAGTTTTGGGAGAGAGAAAAAATTTAGCAGGTACAAGAGAAGTATTGGAGAAATGTATGTATATACATATATATATATACACACACACACATATATGCAGAGATGTACATACATCTATAATACATACATATATGTGTAAATATGTATGTAAAACATTACTTTTTTTTAACATGTAAAGCTTTAGGGGAAGTTGGTGTGGAATAACACTTTAACCTTCACTTGCCTATTTTTCAGCTGATGGCTTTGAATTTCCGTAAGTGCTGCCATCCCCATCTTTAGAAGGTTTTACCTTTCAGAATGGGAATTGAGCTCCTTGAAATGCTGACTCAGTTTGGCAAGAAGCAGCCAGCAGAGACAGAGAAATATCCTTCTTGGTGCCTCCTGGGCTGTTAGGCGGGGCCTGATGGATGACTTAGTACCTCTCACAATTTCTGAGAGATGGTAGGCAGGGTTCATGTGCCAATTTAGATAAGCAGAGTACATGAAAAAGGATTTGTAATGCTATCCATTATTGGAATCTTTCTTCTCTTTGCTATTTGCTGGGGGAAAAGAAGGCTATTTCCAAGAGCTCCCTAGGTAAAAGCAGGTAGCTTTCATTTCATGCACTGTGGTAGTAATAACCTCCCTTAATCAGCATGGGATAATGTCCCCAATCCAATTCCAACATGCAATTTTTTGTCTTAGAAAAAAGGGCAGCACGTAAATGCTGGATGCATCAAGAAGAGATTATTTCAGAAGGCAATTTTTTTCTGCAGCTTAGGGGCCATTTATCTCTCTCAGTTTTTGGTGGAGTTAACAAGGACTGACACCCTGGTGGAGTTTGTTATTAGGGGCCAAACAGACTGGAACTCAGCAGGGTGGGATAGGGGGAAAGATAACCACAAACCCAATTCAAAAGTTTATGCCCTACCTTTCAGTACTTGACTTGCTAGCAATTATAACGTTTAGCATGTGTTGCACATGGATACTGTACCAGGCACTGGCTTAATTAGTTCTCATGACAATCCCAGGAGCACTGTTATTAATTCCATTTGTCAGATCAGCAAGCAAGCTGGGCACCTAGAAAGGCATCTGGCTCTGAGGTTCACAGGAAACCTGAGGCAGGGTAGAATTTGAAAGCCTGAACTCTCAACTCCTCTCCCATTAGCCATTTGGAAACAAGACTTAATTAAAAAAAATTGATCCTCTGAACCTAGACACAACATTCATTTCTGCTCAACAGTATAAAAGGATTTTTTATTTTCCACGATAATAAAGAAAGTGATGATTGAGATGGATGGGGCCACCGACATGTAAAAGTGCTGATCCATTAGAGAGAAGGTAATATTTCTGCCCCAGCCTTCACTGGGGTTAGTTTGTTGCACTGAAAATTTTTCTGCTCAATGCTCCAGTCAATATGACCATGATTAAAGTTCAATATATACATATATATTTGTTTGCTTGACTTTTATTCTTGGTAGTTCTTATAACCGTGTCCTTTGAAGAGTCTGCTGTTTCCTACACTAAGGCCACTTTATACCAAGAGTTTCTTTCGTTAGACACAAGACTGTTGTGTGAAGCAATTGAAGTGATGTGTCTTGACTGTAAAGCTGGGTAATGTAATTTGACTATAACATTGCAGTTGAATGTAATCACCAATGCTGTCTGAAGTTAAGTTTAAAGATAGCTTTTAGCTGTATATGTACTTGAAAGTATGGATGAATTACTTGCATCTCATTAGCCTAAGCTTTCTTCTTAAAAGCCAGGATTACACCCATAGATAAGGCCTAATGATTATTTCTCAGGGTAGCCTGATTCAGCAGGAGTTAGGCTTAAGCTGTGCCACTATTGAGAACAGTTGATGGAAGTGCCAGGAACATTCTCCCATCCCCAACCTTTCCCTGAGCTAAACTGAGAAGGAGTCAATTTCTTTCAGGGCTCACAGGCTATCAGAATGTCTTTGCCTCCAGCAAGTATTGAATTCTGCTTAGAGGAGGAGTGTCCAACTCATGGTCCCTGGGCCACATTTGGCCCTAGACAGCTAGTAATATGGCCCCAGAAAGTCATAAACTTTTAACTTTATTGTGTGATTTTTAGCTGTATTTTTCATGACTCAGTTGGGCACACCTTGAATGTAGATTGTGTAGGTGACAACTGTATAGGGGATAGACCAGTGTAGTGCTCTGTCTCCCATGCATGCCACACTATAGATTTAAAAACGTGCACATCACCCAACTGAATTCCTCCCAGATTTCATTTAAATGTATATATATATGGAAGTTTTATTACTTATACACAGTAACCATGTTATAGATTTTATATATAGCCCAAGACAGCTTCTCTTTACTCAGCACAGCCTAGGCAAGCCAAAAGATTGGACTCCTGTGGTTTGGAGAAGTGAGTAAGCTTTGTCTCTTCTTGAGCTAGAGATTTTCTCCCTTTTCTTTCTCACTGAATCTTGGAATAACTGGAAGTAGCTGATGATTTTGTGAGTTTTTCTGTGTGAAAGCCCAACTTTTTAGGGAAAGCGATGTTTTCTTGCACATGAAAACACACCGAAGCTGACACACTTGGCTTGATCATTCAACCCCTTCAAATATCATTTCTCATTTGGGGAATAACAACTGTATTCACCAAGTGTGGTCTTAAGGAAATAGTTGAGATAATGTTTGTATCACAGGGCTTAATGGAGAGGAGTTCCTTAATAAAGATTAGTTACCCTTTTCTCTTAGTCTGTTTGGGAGGGGGTTCTATCTCTAACAACCCTAATGAAAGAAAAAATCTATCACGTCCATTTATGGATTTGATCTTCAACTTTAATAGCAATGGTTTTAGAGCAAGCATGGTAATAATATAGCTTTAGGTACTCATGCCCAGTCCTTGAGAACACTATTCTAGACAGGTATATGTAGTACAGTATAAGGGTTCCCAACCTTTTTGGCACTAGGGACTGGTTTTGTTGAGGACATTTTTCCATGGACTAAGTGTAAGGGTGTGATTTCAGGATTAGATTTCTCATAAGGAGTGTGCAGCCTCGGTCCTTCTCCTGTGAGAGTCTGATGCAGCTGCTGATCTGGCAGGAGGTGGAGCTCCGGTGGTAATGCCAGTAAGTGGGAGTGGCTGTAAATACAATGAAACTTAGCTTGTGTGGCCTCACTTCCTGCTGTGCCACCCTGTTCCAAACAGGCCACCAACAGTATCAGTCTGTGGCTGGGGGTTTGGGGGTCCCTCCTTATGTATTGTTAATGAATTGTCATAGTATTTGTGATGATGTTCATTTCATACATACAAAAAGTAGTCTATTTTGACAACTTGCCATTCCTTCTGCCCCCAAATCCATTCCTTCTTTCCTTTTTATGTTTCATGTGTCTCCCTGGGTATCTTGCTATAAACTACATTTCCTAGTCTCTTTTGCATTTAGATGGATCTAGCTAATAGGATATTATATAGCAGAAGTCACTTCAGCAACTTTCAGGTCATACCTTAAAATAGACCTGTTGGCTCTCCATTTATCTTCTCTTTCCTAAACTGGAATGCAGATGTGATGTAAGCTGGCTTTACCATGCTGCCAAGGGCATCCCTTAGGGAAGATAAAAGCAACAAGACAGAAAGGAACAGAATCTGTCTATAATCTCATGTTACATTGTTGGTCCTCTCTTGAATGTCTAGCAGTTAAGACTTTTATGTGTGTGAGAGAAATGAACCTTTCTATACCATTTAAAGTTTCATACAACTGCTCTTTAGGATTCTTTTAAAGCAACAAAACCAGTATGCTAACTATTGTATAACCTTATGGGGGATGAATCATAGTATGACAGATTTTATGAGATTTTTCATAATTTCTTCATTGATTTGCAGAATTAATAATTAGTATCTCTTATTTCAGGTAGTCAATGAATGAAAACAAAAATTAATCAGTCTTTGTGCCTAATGGTGAAAAGAATTCATGTGTTTCTAATGCTACATTAGGAGTCGCGAGCCTGCTGCAGACAGGCAGCCACCTGGTTCTACACTACAAAGGTGCAGAGGACACCAGACCACCAGACCACGGTACTGAGTCCTGCTGCTCCCGGCCCAGAGGTAGGGGCTTCTGAGCTGCCATCCCACTGCTCCTGGTCCAGAGGAAGGGGCTTCCAGGCCACCATCCTTCCTGCTGCTCCCAGCCCAGAGGAAAGGGCTTTTGGGCCACCATCCCTACCGTTGCTCCTGGCCCCTGTCCCACCTTTCCCAGCTCAGAGGAGGTAATCCGTGCAGGTGCCAACAGCCCCCTCTCCCAGTCGAAATGAGAAAACATGTAAAGAAGTCTCAAAACCAGACTTCCAGATCACCTACAGCAACCCCAAAGGGAAGTGAGATGGAACACTCTGATACTCAACCACCTGGACCCACTGAACTGGCAACAAAAGGGGATCTGGAAAAAATGAAATCAGAAATAATTTCTCAGATAACAGGAGAAATTGTACTCCTAGCGCAAGACATGATTAATAAATCTAGAGAGAAGCTGAGGAACATGATGGAATCACAACATAGGAAACAAATGGAATCCATAAAACAGATGCAAATAAATTTCCAGGACATGAAAAACTCCATTGAAAGTCTACACAGAAGAATGAGCCAATGTGAGGACAGAATTTCAGATATAGAAGATAAGATTGCAATTAATGGCCAGGAAAAGAAAAATTGCTTCAAAATTATAAGGGAACATGAGAAATCAATCCAGCAGCTGCTAGATGTTGCAAAGAAGAATAACATAAGGCTGATTGGAGTCAATGAAGAAACAGGAGAGAGTGCAGATGACATAAAAAAAACTCTTCACAGAAATAATGGCAGAAAACTTCCCAAGCAGGGGAAAAGAACCTGACATACAGATAAGTGAGGCATATAGGACTCCAAATAGCCTTGATCTAATGCTACATTAAATCTGACATGGTTTGTGTTGACAGCTAAGTTTTTTTTTGTTTGACCCTTTCTTAATAGGCAGCTAAATGGTTAAACTTACAATGAAAAAGAAAGATATTTTTATTTTTTTAAAAAGCATAGCTCATCTAAATAAATATTTGGAAATTCAATGCATATTACTCAGTACATAGAATTGATACTTCAGTCAGGTCATCTTTACTGTGTTCATTGTATGTAATGGCAGACAAATTATTACCAATGGGCCAGAAGTTAAAGATGTAATGCTAAACTATATTTTTCCAATGAAATAGAGGATATCTGGAAAAGAGGGTGTGATTTTTAATTTACTTTAAAAGATAAATAATTTAAATAAATTTAATCAAACATTTAACAAAGCTTTATTAAGTGCTGATTATCTGTCAGACATTTTTGTTTCACTAAACTACAACAAAAGTATATCACAAAAAGATGAAGAATACTTCTATGCACATTCATGCAGGTAAGAACAACAACTGTGCTAGAATCAGCCACTGTCGAAGAGTATATGTACATTAAAGAAGATCCAACCTACCAATGCAAACAATCACATGATACAAAAACGGAAGAGCATTTGGCATACAGCAAACACCATTTGCCCAGAGCCAGATCTGTTGTCTCTAATTCCAAGGACTTAAGAACAGGACAAACAATATAATTTGGCAGCTTTAAGATCACTGGAAACAGAGAACTAACAAAACAAATGTTAGTCTGCTCTGATGATTGGGTATAGCAGATGTTTAGAAGGCTAAATAATTTATAATTACATGTGAATAGCTTTTGCATGGGTAAATCTGATCTCCTAATATAACACAGTAAATATGAAAGGTTATCTGATGGGCAGATGATGGTATCAAGATTTGAAACTGCCACGTAGGCAGGTAACATTAGAAAAGAGTAGTTTGTTTGTTTGGTACCAGGGATTGAACTTGGGACCTTGTGCTTGCTTGGCAGGCACTGGAACCACTGAGCTAAATCCCTGGCCCAGAAGAGAGTAGTTTAGTAGAAAAACCAGCGCTCTCAATCAGAATAATATTTTGTATATTAAAAGTTACATTTTCATCTAATAACAAATGCTGGTGGGGGTGTGGGGAGAAAGGAACCCTTCTCCATTGTTGGTGGGAGCGCAGATTGGTGCAACCACTGTGGAAATCAGTGTGGAGAAACCTCAAAGAACTAGGGCTAGAGGTCCCATTCGACCCAGCTATTCCCCTGCCTGGTGTCTTTACAAATGAATTAAAAGAATCATACCACAGCAATATATGTCCACCCGTGTTTATAGCTGCACAGTCATAATAGCGAAAGTTTGGAAACTGCCCGAGTGCCCATCAACTGGAAATTGGATAAAGAAGATGTGGTTCTTTTTATAAAATGGAGTACTACTCAGTCATAAAGAATGAGAAACTAAAGTCATTTATAGCTAAATGGATGCACATTGAGGCCATCCTTTTAAGTGAAATAAATAGGAAACACATGTGTAAATATGGACTAGTTTCTCTAGTGTGAGAAACTGAAAGTGTAATTAAGGATACACACAGATGAAATTGCCTAATAACATATTTCTCAGATTGTGTTTCCATCGCGTGTCATATGACTGTATCGAAATTTAAATTAGGGAGAAGTTTGGCTCATGTGGAGTCTGCTAGCTAACTGGAGTTTTTTTTCCAGGTCATTATTTGTTCAGTGTTGGTTTTGAGGATCTTTCTGAAACAAATCACATCCTCTGGTGTCTTGTTGGTGCTTGAGATGCTTTTTAAAGTTATATTGAAAAATGTTTAAGTGCTTTTCAGTTCTGTTTTGGTTGAGTTCTACTGTATTTGAATATTATTGTAGAATTTTTTCCCCTTGCATTGTTCTTCTTTGAGTGGTTTTAATTTTTTGTATGTGTGTGTATTTGATAATAAAGTTATTTAATAAAAAAGTTGGATTTGTCATAAAATAAGAAACTAAACTGGATTTTGGAAAGTCAGTCACTGCAATGTGTCTGTTGCAGATGTAGTTTTTTTTTATTAAATTCTTTCATTGGTACCTTTTAGGTATACAACATAATTACATTAATCATTGGGAATTGTACCTTTACATGATGCATCTTGGTTCTTATTTTTTCCCCATTCCTAGCCCTCCCTTCCCTATTTACAAAGACTTTATTTCCATTTCT
>NW_004624857.1:2431227-2474244 GCF_000247695.1 Heterocephalus glaber | reverse complement strand
AAAATCTTTATATGTAGATGAAATGATCATCTACAGAGAAAATACTATGAAATCTCTAGGAGCTCCTAGAACTTGTACTTGAATTTAGCAGGGTAAGAAAACACAAGGTATATATAAAAATTCAGACCTGTGTATACTTGCTATAAATGAAGAATTGGATATTGAAATTTAAAAATTATGTAGGAATACAAAGGACCTAGAAAAGTTAAAAAAAAAAAACCAGTGTTGGAAGAGGTTTAGTACCTAATTTTAAGACTTCTTCTAAAGCTACAGTAATCAAGGCAATGTTGATGTAAGGAAAGACATATAGATCATTAAATTCCAATCTTAATATAACAGAATAACGAACAGGGGCCAGCTAGTTTTGAGTGGTCCAATGGAGTAAGTGACATTTGTCTGTGGCAGACACAGGATGCCCTGAAAGGAATGTTGTGTATAGTTTTTGAGCTGATAAAGTTGGTTATGGGTACTCTCTTGGGAAATGGAGAAGCCCAGATCCCATGACAGTACAAATCCTTTCTCTGATGCAATGAGTCTCTGCTTTTGAACCTTTTTTCTTTGTGACCAAGACTTGAGAGGACAGATCACTGAAACTAATTCACTCCTTATTTTCTGTATTTTTCAGTTGCTCTTTTGTTCTTTCTTTACTCACATCAACACAGCCAGAGCTCTATGACATGTCTGCTAATGGTCTGAAGTTTGCATTTTAAGGTATCCAATATCATTTTGATTGAGAAAATTAATGAAAAGTTAAAATATCTAATGGCAGAAAAATGCAAATATAATTTGTTTCAGGGATCTTATGATTCTGGAATGTCTTCTAGAAGACCGAAAGACATACATGGCAGGTTCTCAATGGTGTTCACTGAAATGAATGAGGAGTAAGAGGAGTAAGGCCCGGTGGAAGAGGGCTGGAGTCAGAAAGGCCTCTGTGTAACACATAGCACAGGTCTATGGCTTTCTGTGCTTATGTATTAAAGCACAGAAGTACACAGAAATACATAAGCATGTAGTGTACTTACGTATAAAATGAAGTTAAGACTTCCCCCAGAGAATTGTCATTCTCAGAATAATACTTAGGACATAATGTGCTTCATAATGGATGGATGGATCCGGAGACCATCATGTTGAGTGAAATATGTCAGACTCAGAAAGACAAACATCATATGTTATCCCTAATGTGTGGAATCTAAAAAATATGGCAAGAAAGTAGAAGGGAGATATTATTAGACAATAGAAAGGGAATAAGAGAGAGGGGAAGGGGATGATGGGCATGTAATAGGGGAGGTAGATATGAGCAAAATATATGCATTGACCCTAGCCTCCTTGTGGAACTAGGGGAAGAGGGCAAGGCAAGGAGAGTGATGGGGGGTTAAAATGATCAAAATATGTTACGTGCATGTATGAATCTGCCAAAATGAAGCCCACTAATCTGTTAAAAAAAAGAGTGGAAAAAAAAGACGTGTCCATAAAGATAGCTACTACTGAATTGAGGAGGAAGGGGTCTCAGAGGTTATTTTAATCCGCCTTTCAGCCTACCATGGTAGTGGTGGTGGGGTACTTATTCTAGGTCAGTTATCACTTAATCTTTTTTCTGCTAACATATAGATGAGATTGTTATGTATGAGGAAAAGAGAATGCATGGTGGGGACAAGAAAATAAAAGAACACCTGAAGGAGAGGGAAATGAGAGAAAAGAACAAAGTGATTGTGGATAATTGCGTCAAACCCATGGTACCACTGCCATGTAACTCTGCCCTGACCCAAAGATACTTAGATGTTCATTCTCTTTTTATTTTATTTATTTATTTATATATTTATTTTGGTACCGGGGATTGAACTCGGGACCTTGAGCTTGCGAGGCAGGCACCAGAACCACTGAGCTAAGTCCCTGCCCTCTTTTTTCATTTTTAAAAGAAATTCAAGGCTTTCTCTTTCATTTCATTAATGCTCAAGTCATTATCTAGGCTTCTCCAGCTGGTCCTCTTAAGGAGGCATTATTTTTAAGTCCATCCATCCATCCATCCATCCACCCATCATCCATCCATCCTTTCATCCATCCTCCATGTCTCTCACTTATTCATGATTCATGTAGTAAACTATTCACGGATATTTCTACTATGTGCTAAGTGTTATACTAGAAGCTTGTGTGTGTTTGTATATGTGTGCATGTGTTTGGTGGGGTGGAATGGGTAGATTTATCCTTTTTTGTTGGAACTTTGGTTTACTCACCTTCTTTTGTTAAATTAAAAATGAAGCTCCTGAATTAAAAATAATCAGACTATCTCAAAAATTAAAAACAACAGCAGATGAACTATTACAAATCTGGTAAACCAATTAGTTAAATATGGAGAGTGAAAAACATGCTTGAAATAATTTTTGACTCATATAATTCCCTCAGAACAATTTCTTAAGTGTTTCTAGGCAACAGAAAATTTAATAAGAAACAAATGCTGGGGGTTTTCTCCTCTCCTTTTTTTCTTTCTTTCTCTCTTATGCTGTCACAAGAGAACAGCTTGTCTGTTTTCCTACTATATGATATTAGATATGGTTAGTTGGGTCAGAGCAAGCAGGCAGAAGCATTTAGAATATGGTATTTTGCATGAAGATATCTCACTTGTGTTTGACGAAGCAATAATTTCATTAAGGTACACTTGCTCTGTACAGGTAGATAAGATCATGAAGTAGAGAATACACTTGCATACATATTTTTATGAGTTAAACTTTGATAAACCATAACCAGCAACAAAAAAACAATTGACCTTTCTATTTCTGCATCAACATTATGAGTTTTCTATGAAATTGAACTTTGGCTTCTATTTTTTGAGCTAATTGAGTAGATTATTGCTCTATGTGATATTGTGCAGAATGCTTTTGCTTGTATTCCATCTCCATTTGAGGAGGAATTTTCCTTAGGTTATGTGGGATGTGGTTACAGCAGCTGTAACAGCCCACTTGCTTTTCTTGTAATGTGCAGTCACAGAAATGCCAAGCTTCACAGGCACCTCTGCCCATTCACACCACACATGAAACAGTTTCTGACTATCTGAGGACAAATGAAAGTTCATTAAAAGAAGGAGAAGGTCAGAAGGGTACTTTGGGATAGGAGAAAAAATATCCTTACCAGAGAACATTTAATCATAAGAAGCTTATCCTTCTCAAAGGGAATGCGGTGCATTTGCATCATTCTCTTTGGCAGTTAACCTTTTACATTTTATGCTTATGACATTTCTGTCAGGCGCTCTGTGTGCGCCAATGAAAGTCAGAGGTCTTTGGACACCATTCAAGAAGCAGAAGGTGCCTAGGGGCTGGGGAAGCTTGACGTGAGGCAGTCTGGCAGAGGAGGAAGTTTATACTGAGCTGCAGGGCAGCTAGAGAAAAGGACTCAGGCTGTGAAGGGCAAGCTGCCTGGGGCAGAGCTCCTTTGGAGACTTCCTGTGGGAGCTTGGGTGTCATTTTTGGCCTTACTTGTTGGACTGAGGGAAACAAAGAAGTGTCAGAGCAGGTTTTCTAAACCAGCCTATACATTTGTGTACATGGAGGTTTAGATGCAATCATCAGTGAATCTGTACCTACAACCAGGAAGTAGACGGTTCAGTGGTCACAGGAAGAGCAGGCTTGTTTGAGAGGTAAATTGAAATCTACTTAACAAAGCGATTCAGAAGATGTTCAGTGTAACTTTCTCCTGAGAACACAGCCTCCTAAGCTGTTAATCAGGGCACCGGGCAAAATACTCAATAATATTGTTCCAAGGCTAACACTCAGGAACAGAAACCATGGAAACCCATTTATTTTGTGAACTTGTTGACTCTCTTTGGAAGAACAGACTGGAAGATGAAGAAGGAGACATGTTTTACTTAACAGTTATGTATGAGTCAGAGAACCGTTTCAGTGTTTTTCATACATTAAATATTCAGGTGAATTGTCTAGTAAGCTGATGGATTTGAGAGTGAAATCTTTAGCATGGATTGGAAAAAAGTGCTATAAAAAGGTAGCGTTTACAGGATTTAACTCTTGTGAAATTTTTCCACAGGATCTGAGGCACAATTTTATTTTATGATTAGGACTTTTAATTAGGTTTAAAATTCTAGCTCTTAACTTTTCAGCTGTATATCTTGGGGTAAGTTCACCTCTATAAATGTCAGTCTTTCTCATATGTTAAATGTTGCCTACCTCACAAAGTGGTTGTGAGAATTTAATAAAATAATATGTATAAAATGTTTAGCATAGTGTTTGGTCCATAGCGAATGTTTCATAAAAATTAAAGCCTATTACCATTTTATCCTTTAGGCCATAAAGAAACATTCATCAAATACTTCCAAATGCAAGGAATCCTAGTTGGGTGGTATTCTTAGTTTGCTGAAAGAGAGATATTTTTTGTACTCATATAAAGAAGTGAGAGATTTGACCAAAATATTAAAATAGTTGAATAAAGTTCTGGGTAATATTCTAATTTTAATTATTTGTGAATTTTGTTAGAGAATAGTATTTAATATTTTTAAAAACCTACTATGTGGAGGGTACCTTGAAGTCACTTTATTCACAATGTCTCTGCAAAGTGACTATAGTTGTCCCACTATTATAGGCACAGAAACTGAGGCCCAATGAGATGAAAGAATGCGACCAAGCTTATGTATTGTGGCGAACGGAACAGAGGTCTGAAGGCCAAAGGCTGCGCTCTTTAGGTTCATTTCACAAAACCAGGGTACAGCAGGATGAAACCTTCATGGGCAAAGTCTGGCCCTGCTGTGGACTCTGAGGTCATTGCAGCATTTCTATTTTGGTGTTCCCATTAAACTCTTACCCTCTAATGGGGTGGGGGCTGGCAAAATGGCAATGTCACCCCTGAGCAGGCACCCAAGTCAAGCGATAAATCACATGCAGTGCTTGGGTTCCTTTTTCTGTTCAGGGGCTGAGAATGGCTCTGCTTATTTCAACCTCAGCAGCTGGCTTGCCTGCTATTCAGAACCAACAGGCACTTGAACTGAGTTAGCTCGTAATAAAAGCTTCTTAAGCACCGTGGGCAATTGTTTAGGAGAAAGATTGACTTTAAAAACATGCACCTGAATGTTTAGCAGCTTTAGAAATATCTGAGGATAAAATGTTCAGTTTTCAGGTAAAGCTGTTTTGGCAGCCTGATTTCTACAATGCTGGGCCATTGTAGAGGCTGCTTAATATAGGCAAGGCACAGATATTTTTTGTCTTTATATGCTGCCTTGGAACATTCTGTTTCTGCATATTTTTAACCAGATAAACGGGCCTCTAAGGGCCACATGGATGCAAATTCTCTACTAACTCTTTTAAAAAATTTTTAAATTTTATTTAATTTAAAAAATTTTTTTCCTAAATGATGAGAAATGGAAAAAATGGAAATAAAGTCTTTGTAAATAGGGAAGGGTGGAGGGCTTGAAGGGAGGGCTAGGAATGGGGAAAAAATAAGAATCAAGATGCATTATATAAAGGTACAATTCCCAGTGAGAAATGTAATTGTGTTGTATACCTACAATGTACCAATAAAAGAATTTAATACAAAAAAATGTTTTTTTCCTAATTATTTGTAAATAAATCTCTTTAGGACCCTTCCTTAAATAAAGCACTTTGTTGATTATTAATATATTTGTCTATTTCCAGTGTTTTACTATTTCCAGAACATTTACATCTACATCTTTCTTTTCATTTTCCAACTGGAAAGTACTGAACTTGGCTTGCTTTTTACTCCTCTACCTTTTCCTGGCCCTGTGACTGTAATTAAGTTCCTCACCTACTCTGAGCCTATCCTCAGCTATGAAATAGAATTGTCTATGTTTGCTTTTTAGGATTGCTGTATAAGGGACTCAGTGTAAGTGTAGGTGCTTTGAAAATCGTTCAAGACCCTTTGAAAATGAATGATTATTGCTATTATTATTTATATTTGTGGACAAAAATCATTGGTGTTCATTAAGGAGTACTAATGAGTTAATAGCATCCTAAAGATCTAAAAATTAAGTTGTGGTGAGAGGCCAGAACAGACATGTAATTGGTAATTTAATAGATAATAGAAGATAATAGAAGGACATGGAAGAAGACCCCAAATGTTATAGGAGATTTCTGGGAAAAGAAGAACAAAGGAACAGAACATATTTTAAAGGCTTTTTATAAGAGATATATTTAGTCCACAGCAGTTGCAGTGTGCCACTTCTTTATAGGCAGAGTAGGGTAGTCAAATGGGGCAGTTGCTGATCTGCTTCTTCCTAGTTGTGTAACATACTTAATCTTTCTGCAAAAAGTGAAGATAACACCTACTATACAGGGGAATGAAAATAATATAATATACATAAAGTGCTTGTTGCATAATATAGCTCATTAACTAACTACCCTCCTCCTCGTCTCCCTCTTCCCCTTCCTCTTCCTCCTTTAAATTTTTTTTTTTTTTTTCAGCTAGAGCTCTAGCTAGACAGGCCACTATCAACGGTACTTGGAATTTGAAACTTTTGTGATTCTTAGAGCATTCAGGCGAAGTTTAAAAGCAATCAGTGGAGGCCTAGTAAATACTTTGGGATTACTCAGAATGCTGGCCAAACCTGTTAATGGAGCCTGGGTTACATAGCCACTTCAGTGATCGTCAGGTGCAGAGAAAGTTGTAGGTGTTCAGTTTGTGGAAAGGCTTTAAAAAGTTCTGAGGCAAGAAGCTGTCTGTGTAGTGAGGAGTGTTGACAGGGATTAACTTCTGGACTTACTCGGCGATAAGATCCTATGTTGAGGAATGAAGAAGGTAATCATCGTCTTAAGCTGGACTCTTGGTAAGAAGCTCTTGCTAAGGGATGCTTCGCTAAGAATGGAGTTTTCCAAAGCGTAGTTTGGGTTTAAAAAATTATCATCCACTGTTTGGAGGCACTTTTTATATCTTTCAGCAAGTAACGAGAAATTTATAAATGTAAAATTGTAAATTATGCAACCTTTTAAGAATCAATGTAAAAATATCCAAATAAGGATGGGGTGTCAACTTCTTTAGCTATTAAATACATAAGTACATGCAATTAGGGAAGTAAAATGGAAATTATTTGAAAAAAGAAGCACTGCCTCATGTTGTTCACTTTAGGCCTAACAGGATCTGACTGTCTGCTATAGTGAGTGTGGACATCATGCGGTCACAGCAGACCTGCTGAGTACTCTGCATTTCCAAGTCTTTCCTACAGGCCTCACCGAACATAAGGAAGTGAGTGAGGTTTTGAAAGTTGCCTATATTTCAAAGATGGGAAGATTTAAAATTATTGGCATGAGTATACTGTAACACATTACATCTTTTTTTCCATGTGTAGGTTAGAAAATGATTCTCAGCTTTCCTGTATCAGCTTCTTCCATGACATCTATTTTTTTTGTGATAATACTAATAAGCCCTTATATTTGAGCTTTCTAGTTTTTTCATGTCCATCACCTCATTTTAAGTCAAGGTAGCTTGAAAACCTTACTTGGTACACCAGATCTTGCCTGACTCCATACTGATTATGCATGATGGGAAGGAAGGAACACGGAGAAATGAGATGAACACCTGTGACCGAAAAATCATAGAAGTCAAAGGTGGACTTGGTAGCAGAGTATCCATAAATAGATAGGTAGATAGATAGATAGACAGAACCTTCTCTTCCAGAATATCCTGGTTGAGTTTGGGGATTGTGCGGTAGAAATGTGAAGAAGACACAGATAAATACAGCCATAAACCTGTCACCTGAGCCAGGTAAGAGTGGGGACTGGGCCTGGGAAGAAGGAGTGTTTTTGGTATAGGTACCATGTGCCAAGTAGATGATAATAGTTCAGTACATATATTTTAAATTTGTTCAGCAGCCCTAAAACATAAGTATTGTAGGGAACAAGCCCAGACTGGTATGGGTAACTCACCAATATACATTAAAAAATAAACCTAGTGTTGCTCTGCTCAGGTGACATTTAGGTAACATTTCTATTGTTGCCTCCTGGTGTGTTTCCCTAGTCTTTTTAGAAACCCAGATGGAAAATGTGATTGTGCCCCTGAAAATGAGAATGAATCTTCTCCACACAATTTAGGGCAAAGCCAAATCAAGATAGCTTGGGGGCCTCAGTGAGGCCCTTACCTGTGGATACTTTGTTCTAGAACCTGGATCTGATGCTGGTCTTGTTGATTTTGCTTCTTCATCTCTTCTTGTTCTTTTCCGTTGCTGATCCCATCCAGAAGCCATTTCTCCCTCAAGGCTTTTTTCTGATGTCAAGAAATATAAGCGTATATTCTTATATCAGACAACAATTTCTAAAATCTCAAATTTCTTTCAAATTTTATGAATTTCAATAGTGGGCATATTAAAGAATTATTTTCTCCCACTGCCTTGCCTGGATAAATCTGGTATTTTCCTTTTTGCAACCTTGACCACCTTCCAAAGCTAGTTTATATTTATTGCAGTCACACAGAGACCTAAAAGTATGATTATGATGTCTTTGCTATTTCTTTGGTTGATGGGTATATATATCGTTAAAACCTCCCTGAAAGCCATCATGATAGTCACTCTAGCAACAGTACACAATGACTCACCTCCCAAAATCTTGTGTGGGAATAATTGGAATGGCAGGCAAAACAGAAGGTTGCCATTCTACCCATTCCTATCTTAAGTGAATTCAGTGTTATTCTTAGGCTGTGTGGTAGACATTTAGTGTTCTGCTTACTCAGCACTTCCTTCTTTTCTGAGACTCTCCCTGGTTGTAGACATCCTTAAGTCCATCTCCCTGCCTGTTCCAATAATATGAGGCATATTCACTGTGCTGTCTAAACATTAATGAGTTTAATTTTGTCAAATTTAAGAACATAAGAGAGACTTATGTTTTATCCTATGGAAAAAATTCCTCTTGAATTTGCATGAAAGAATTAACCTTTTTGATTTGAGCAATGAAACAGAAAGACTTAAAGCAATGAAAGAGACTTATAAATTTTGGAAGGGCGTTAGCCAGCATCCAGTCCATATCTCAAGTGGAATCTGTCAGACATATTGTTATATTATTTTCAAGGAGTTTAGTTCTCTTTCATACTTTCTGAAGAAAAGGAGTGTCATCTACCTCTAAAAATTATTTGCTCAGCTACTTGTTGTTAATTATTCATTAGGGATTCCCTATGACTGTAATGGTGAGGAAAGAATAGAAATTTTATCTTTTGGCCTTCTTTGATATTACAGTTAAAAGGAGAGCAGGTAAGACTTTGTGTCTTTAAAAAGGATGTATACCTTTAATACCATGGGGGAGAAAAATTTCTGAGTTTAAAAAATTTAATTATGCTAGGTTATGGTAGATAATTACCAAAGGATTTTTTTTTTAACTAAGGCAAAGGCTTTCAAGTCGGTTAAAAAACCCAAAATTACAGTGATTGCAAATGAATATCGTATGGAATGAAAGTTTGGAGAAAAACTCTCAACTCCTCTAGTTGAATCAGTGCGGGGGTCAGGAAGCTTCTAGGTGCCTAGAAAATTGTTTGAGAACTGCTAGATGCAGTGAGGAAAAGCTTCACCTTAGATCATGCTTTTGTTAACTTTTAAGAAATTGCATGTGAACAACACACACCAGAAGAGCATTTTGTATTATTACATTCTGTGGCCAGAGAATTTGTTTTCTCTTCTTTCCCCAAATGTAATTTAACCATTTGTTATAAAGTTGGTTAGCTGCTTGTGTTTTCCCATAGGCTCAGTATTATTATTCTTAAACCTTTACAACTAATGAATGTTTATTAATTTTTAGGATCCTTATATTTTTTATTTTTACTTATTTACCACATTTTTCATTGTCTACTAGACTTGTGACATTTTGTATTTGTTCCATTCACTAATATATCTTCAGTCCTTTTGTTTTATTAGTACAGATCAGTAATACAGAATAATGAGATTCATCTTGGTATATTGGTACCTGTATATAATTTGAGTATGTTCATCCCCATTACTCTCCTGTCCCATTACTCTCCTTCCCTTTCCCTAAACAGGGAAATCCCTTCTTCATTTCTAAAAAGCTACCTCCTAGTTTCCTGTCATCTGTTAATTAATTAATTAATTAATTGATTTCTCATATAAGAGAACACATACAATGTTTAGCATTCTGAGGTGGGCATAATTCACTTAACATGATGGTTTCTAGTTCCATCCATTTTCTTGAAAGTGATAGTTTCTTTTTTTATGCCTGAATAAATACTCCATTGTTTTTATTTTTTTTGGTACTGGGGATCGAACTCCGGTCCTTGTGCTTGTGAGGCAGGGGGTGGAACCACTGAGCTAAATCCCCAGCCCTCCATTGTTTATATATACACCGTATTTTCTTTATCCATTCATCAGTTGATGGGCATGTAGACTATTTCTATGTCTTAGCTACTGTGAATTGCACAATAAACATGAGTATGCATGTATCACTGTAGTATGTATCACTGTAGCGTACACTGTAGTATGTTTAATTCTTTGGGAATATACTAAGGAATGGTATACCTGGATCAAATGGTAGCTCTATTTTTAGTTTTTTGAGAAATCTCCATACTGATTTCCATAATGGTCCTGCTAGTTTACATTTCCACTAGCAATGTAGGAGAGACCCAGCACATATTTAAGTATGTGAAGACTAGGCTTTTGAGGTCAAAAATGCCAAGAAAATCTGAATATATCAGCTTTTTAAGACTTTATTGTGATTTTATCTATTTGTATGCTTTTTTTCTCTAGGAAACACTCAGATGGGATTGTCTTACAATGTTGAGTTATAGATGGTAGAGAATGATTCTTGTAACATGGTCAGGTTAACTTCAGGCTATATTCTTGGTTCTCAGTTTGGTTAAGAACAAGAATAATTTTAGTTTTAGTGTCATTTCCTCTAGTGGAGAACTTTTTCAAGTTAAATATAAAATACAAATTTGGATGTGCAATGAAAATGATCTGGTATAATGGCATATTATAGAAATCAAAACATAGTTATTTTGTTTTGTGTCACAATTTAGACTTGTGCTTTAGTAAATGAGACTAATGACTAAGGTAACAATTTAATTCAAGATAATAAAATTCAGAACCAAAAGCTATGTGAACTCATTGAAAATATAAGTGTCATGCACATCATGGGTGTGATGATCAGGCTAAGGGGTTAAAGGTCAGATTGGGTTGCTGCAACTATTTAAAAATGTGTATGCACTGATACAGGAGGAACACTTTGTAAATGTTTATGCTTATGTTGTGTAATGTGTGTCATTGAACTGTAATGAAATAGTTTGCAATCAGGGAAGCCGTGAGGATAGTCATGGGAACCAGGACAAGTGGATAGAAGAAATAGAGACAAGTCTGTAACTATAGAGTCTAGTGGAACTTAACACGCTGAACATATTGTAGAATTGATTTGTAAAATACTTTTGCACATTTTTGAATCCTGTTTTGGAATTATGCCCGGTTGCTCCTTGGTCTGGCTAGCTATTTCTGTAAACTTGAAAGAATATTCTGTATTGAAATAGCCGCTCTTTCCTCTGTGTTCTCTTTGGAGTTTTTATGTCTCCCATATAGTGTTCTTTGTAGTATAAATGTCTTTTTTTCTTTTCTTTTTTTGACAAATCAAGATTTTATTTAGTATGAGAATGAGGGGGTCATTTAAGATCCAAGTCCTAACAAGTAGCTTACAAAAATAGTTATTTCTTCTTCCTGTTTTGATACTTAACTGTCACATGAGATTCTGTATTACACAAAAGGCAAAATGATTTTTGAAACAAGTTTTTCTATAAAAGAGAACACATATAAATGCTTCCCTAACTTCAACAGTGAAAGTTACTGTTATCTCTAGTGTTTACTAGGTTGCTTGTGACCCCAAACAGTAAAGGTAAAATATGAGATTTTTACGTTCACTAAAATCTAAAATAGTATGCTAGGAAAATAAAGATACAGTAAACAATGATATAAAGGAGGCTGGAACTCACCAAGAAGCATTACACAAATGACCCAACTATCCTTGGTGGCAGAAAGCAACTTAGCCAGAATACATACTTGTGCTACTGGAGAGGAGATAAACTGAGCCACTTTACCTTCTGGCCAAATTAAAATGCTATTTTTCACTCCTGTTTTGCTTGAAACAAAGCAATGAATATAGGTTAAGATCAATTTTCCTCCTGTTTCTGGATCTGAATTTGCAGCTAATTATAGGGCATGGCCTGTCTGTCAACTCCCCTGTACATATACACATACATGCAGACATATATATTTAAAACTATACAGTAACTAAGGTATTATTTATACAATCATTAAAAGATGTTCTTTGAACATATTAGCAAATGCTATACCTTTTAATTAAATTTTCCTTAAATAACCAAGCACTGAAAACCTAATAAAAATGTTAATTATTTTAAAATGGTTGACGTTCTTTTCCCCTTAAATAGTCTAAGCCAGAACAGGTCTTTTGTAGATGTGCTTAATAGATGCCTTAACAAGATTATGTGTCAATTACCATTTTAAATGTTCAGGACAAATTTTATTTATTTTATATTCCCAGTGTCCAACTTAGTACCTTGTACATAATAGGTGTTTGCTTAATAAGTGTTTGTTCTCTGAAAGGTCCTATGTACACCCATATAAATTCTACTTAACAGTTAAGAGTCACTTGAAATTCCACATCTGTCATAGAACCTTGTCTGACATCTCAGATTAAATAATTAAAGCTTATACTCTAAATAAAACACTATCATTTAACTAACTTACCTTTCCATTTACTCTTTAATTTCCCAAATTAGGAAAAAATATTTCCTATTCCCCTTTACACTCTCCCCTTTGGGTCCATGCACAGCTTGAGAAAGTAAAGATAACACCTCAGTCCAGAAAATATGAAAACCTCTTGGTTCAGGCATGAGCAGCCCTAAGCCAGTGCACACATTTGGCGAAGGGGTGTGGGCAGGATTTCCGAATTTCTGTTTATACAGTCTGCACAATTGTGTACAGCAGTCCAAGGCATGATAAATGTTTTGATTGCATTGGATTAGAAGAGGTCTCCTGGTTCCAGAAAGCAAACCAATATAGAAGACCACACATTACCTTATGGACTGTTTTTGGCAGTACTGAATGAAACTCCACCTCAGAAATGGACTTTTCAGTGAGTTAGGGTTTTCCTGTGTGAAACTTCCTAAATGAACTGAGGGGATAGTTAAGCCTTCTCTTCCACTGTGAGCTATGCTCTTGTTTTGGCTGCAAGGATAGTGATTGCTGAGAGCTAGAGAGCTATGAGTTTACTCAGAAGCAAAAAGTAATTCACTTCCTGTAAGATCCAACTGTAAGAAGAGAGAGAGAGAGGAATCTGGTTTTGGAATTAGAAACAGTCAATCTCAAAAATTGTTCCAGATTTGACTGACTTCATTGAAATTTCACTGAACTAATTTAGACAATTTGATTTTAATCTGTTGATTGTCATGTAGTACACACTGCATTTCTTGAGTGACAGTGTCTGTTCCTCATTGTAATTTCAATGCAACATACTGGAAGGACAGCAGGTCAACTATGATGTCACCTATACATCAAACAACAGAAATGTCAACCTGTCCAATAGGAGCAAAGAAGGAAACAGAATCCAGAGAAGGCAGGTTAATCACTCTTAAATTGCTTCTTTTCTTTTCTTTTTTTTGGTACCGGGGATTGAACTTGGGTCCTTGTGCTTGCGAGGCAGGTGACGGAACCACTGAGCTAAATCCCCAGCCCTTAAATTGCTTCTTTTCATAGATGGTTGGTTACTTGTTCCACTAGAAAAATGGATTTAGCTGAATTTGGCAAGTTTCATTTATGTTTGGAGATCCCATGAGCATGTAAAATTGTTTCATCGGGGGGGTTCATTAGCCCTCCCAGAACAGGGCCTGTTCTCAAGGAGCTCCTGTTTGTCATTTGGTTGCATCCTGTGACTAAGCTACGTAATAAAATGTTGAAACAAACTGTGCTTTAATTACAAAATGTCCACACCCAGTCAAACATGCAAAGTCTGATTTTAAAAATGGAGATGTATTTGTGGCTATGATCTCATCTGTGTTCTGTCAAAAGAATATAAAGGCAGAAGCCTGAACCATACTCAAACAACTTTGGATTCATTGCTTTGAGCTTTCAAACACAAGCATCCTTGACCAGACTAGACACTGTCTGCTCTGTACCCCCTGGGGAATGGCTGGTCTTTCATCGATTTCAAAAGGAACTTCCTAGCTGGACCCACTCCCTAGGGATGTTGAGCGAGACTGTGTCAGGGCCAACTTCTCAAGGCTAAATTCTCAAGGTTACTGAAGGAAACTAGGAAATGCAGTATTAAAGACTAGAAGTGATAAAACTGTGTTTTTCAACTTTCTGTGTTTGCCAGAAGGTATTAATCTCATATGCAAATATTCCTAGCTTGTTGGCCTCTGATATGGTTATTAGAATATTAGTAGGGGTATATTGGGAATTTTTTCTTTCCTAAAGCATCTTTACTATTGAAATTTGAATGCAATCAGGATATTTGAAAACAAAATCACTGAAATAAAATTAAAGTCATAAGTTACCTTCAAATGTTGGTGTTTTAGTTTTTCTTCTTCTATTTTCAGACGTTTCTGTGAGATTTCTTCCTGTATTTTTCTTTTGTCCTGAAATAAAAAAGTTCCAGTATAAATAATTTAAAAAATTTGTGTAAATATGCTTTCTTGAGGTTAATGTGTTTATCTGAACTGTTGGGCAGCAACATGCTCTTGGCATTGGCATAAGGCCACTTTTGAAACTCAAATTTAGAAAAAAAAAAAAAGGAGAAAAGAGAGACAGTCAAAGCATTTTGCCAATGGGAAAAATCTGAAAAGGTGTTCTATCAAAGAGAATTTAAAAATGTTTCAATGTCTTCCCTCCACTACCTGCCTTTTCTTTCTTCCCCATTAGTCTAACAGCGAGGCAATGGGAAAAGTGAATTTTAAGGAGGGGCATTTTGAGATGGGTGTGAGAAGATGTTGTGAGAAGGGAGACTGTTCCTGGCACATGGCTGAAGAAGCTGCTGGGTGAAAGGCCTGAACATGCAGAAAAACAGGGCAGCCTAAGGGTCATTGGAAAGGTAGGAGGGGAGTATGGAACTGCTTCCTCCTTCTGTCCTTGCTATGGGATGACAGGGAAAGGGTTTAGACAATGATTCTTAACACTATGCTGAGGTTTTAAAAAAGTTCTTGGAAAAACCAAGATATATCATGTACAGGTACAAATTCCCAATGATGAATGTGATTATAATGTATACCTAAAATGTACCAGTAAACTTAATGGAAAAAAGTTCATTTTAAATGACATGATCTCATAACAAAACAATACAACGAAAACAGAAGCATCTCGATAGAAAGCATAATCATTAATGCACAGAAGTTTGTACTTTCTAGGAAATATAGCACATGTACTAAGCAGACAGTCTGAGTTTGATTTCAGGCTGCTCCACTTACTAGTTCTGTGTCTTCAGACAAAATCTTTAACTTCTATAAAATGGGGAAACTGAGAGTAAGGTAGATCCCTTATAAGATGTGAGCTCTAGCTAAGCTTATGTACATAAAAGTTCCTAGAAGATTTCTTAGTATGTATTGCTGTAGAGGCAATTGTTTAGTAAAATTTAATAAATAAGCATATAGCTTGTTATTCACTCCAAAAGCAGCACATTAATTCTGACACTGCTTCCATTGGTCTGAACTATTTCAGGGATTCCTTGTCCAGAACTGAGGCATTTGACTAGCCATGTATAAAAGACCCTTATTTCCTCATTTTTGACCAGAGGTGACATTCTCCACCTTATTCTTAAGAGTTGGTTTTAAATCTGCTTTCAAAATGGAAAACTCCCAAAGGATAAAATTTTGTTGCCAATGAAGACATTTAAAAAAATTTGAAGCATATTCTGAAGGTAATTTAGAAGGAACAGTTCCAAAAATACTTGGCAGTATTATTGAAATAAGTGCATGGCTTCCTGATGTGGTTCCTTTGAAGATTAAAAGCTGTTTTTGATGTATAAATTCAGTTACATTTGTTTAAGAAAAACAACACATTGTTCTCCAACTTTATGTTGTGTTTCTCTTTGTGCGTAGGAGGAATATATGGCTATACCAGCATTGCCTTTTAAATTTTATAAACAATTGTTTTGGGAAAAAATAATTAGGCACTAAGTGTAGGTCTTTAGAATCACTTTCTTCTTTTAGATGGAATCTAGTCACAAAAACTCTGAAAGCCTCTGTCAGCCAATTCTCTACATGAAGCTGGTATTGAGAGAATCTTAGTAATATTTTAAATTTATCATGCCAAACATCTTGGGAAGTACTTTACAGGCACTATTTCACTGAATGGTTATATTAACAAAAAGATATGATAATTTTCATTTCATAAAAGAGGAAATGGAAGCTCAGGGGAGTGAGTACAACTCATTCAAATTCTCATAATGAGTAAATGGCAGAGCCAGAACTTGAACTCAGACGATCTGAGACCAGCTTCCACACTCTTAGCCAAATCACTTCCCCATTTCTTGAGAGGGAAGGTAGTTAAGTTAGTTACACCTTCCCTCCTTGTTTTCTCCATTATGAATACTGAGGGCCAGCAGCACCCTCAGGTCAGGCAGTGAGGCACGGGACCTCTCATCAGAAGGGAGCACATTTTTAGCTCCCTAGACCTGGCACTGTAACCATCCATCCTTCTCCATGAATAGCCATATAGAAGACTGCTGAACCGACAATACCTCCCCACCCCTGTTGCTTGCCAGTTTGGGTTGATTTCATCTCTGGGTTAGTAATCAAGTAATGAAATATGTGAGTAGAGGCAGGTCATTTGAAATGTTTTGGCAGCACCAGGCTTATGCAAGTGTTGCTAAGGAATGCCAGTGTTTTGTCACTTAGAGGTAATGTGATTCTTCTCTCTTATCAGTCTAGGTAGATGGGAAGGTAATTTTGTAATGTTATGGACGTAATCCTATTCTAAGGAAAGGAGTGCTTTTTCCTTAAAAGATGTCCATCAGCTGTAAGCTGTCATCCAGATAGAAGCATTTTTGAAAAATAATATAGGAATAACTTAGTTTCAGTATGACAGAGTAAACTGTAAGTCAACCTAAGTTTAATATCTAGCTCTGCTGGCAGTACATGTACCAGAAGTTATCAAAGTCAGCTAATTCCTTCTCAAATGATCATGAAAAAAATAGATGTGAAACGTCATCTGCTGACCCAAATTTCCCCAGAACCTGCAGCATCTCTCTGGGTAGCTGTTTGATACGACACATTGGACATTTGTAACTATTCTAAATAAGTTATATTGTTGTTTACTTCTTCAGTGTTCAATTACTAGTGAATGATTACCTAGATTTTTACCTGTCTGACAGCCTATTTTAAAGGTTGACACTTTCAAATGTCAATTCTGGGAAAGACTTTCTCTTAGTTTGAAAATTAATTTGTTTGTCTTGTGTGACTATCACATTATTATAACCAGCCATGATCTAAAGATCTTACCACAATAACTTACTTGATAAAAGAAAGCACAGTACCTAACAATGTATTATCAATAATTAGCTAATATTTAATATGCCTGATTCTGACAAGAAGGCAGAACTTATCCTGAGTTGTTTGGTTGCTAATTTATCCCATTCTGAAGTACTTATGTACAGATTTATATTCAAGGTGACACTAGAAGTTCTACAGTGTTTAAAAATTATTCATAAGTAGATTCTTTCTCTGAAAATTTTATTTTCTCAGGAAGAAGGAAAGCATTTGTGTTAGTGGATATAGTCTCAGAAATATGGTGATACATGTCATTACCATGGCATCAGAAGTACTGTGAGGCTTGAGGGGAGACAAGGGAAGACCACTTCCAGTTGATCCTAAGATTAGAGTCTTTGGAATGGCTTCTGAAAGTCAGGTTGGGTAGTTGCTGGGGCTGGGCAATAAGGAGAAAGGGCATTCAGGTCAAAGGCTCAATGTGAGCAAAGGCCTGGAAGTAGAACTTCGGGACATTATTTGGAACAGGAAGTCTGAGTGCAGTAGCAGGAAATAAACTAATAACAGAATAAGAACAGATTCTTTATAGAGACCATTGAATGGCATGACAAGGGGTTTGGAATTTATGTATTGAGATAGGGAGTGATGAGAAGTTTTCAGGGAGAAAAGAATACTAGAGTTCAAACCATGTTTTCAGACATTGATACAGCCTCATTGTGCAGTAGGCATGGAAGGATGAGAACTGGAAGAGGATACACCAGTTAGGTTCCTGCAAAGACTTGAAAGGTCATGAGTGCTTGGATAGAAGGAGCAGAGGATGTGGATGTCCTAGAGAGCAAAGAGTTAAAGTTGTCAAGTCTTGGCAACTGATGGCCATATGGATGAGGGAAAGGAAAGGTCAAATGGAGTAGAGAGCATGTATGTCTGGGTAAATAATAGAGGAAGCAGAATCACTAACAGAAATAGGGAATTCAGGAGAAGGAAGAAAGAGTTTGAGATGAAAGATGACAGATTTCATACCAAGTTTGGTGTAGACTTGGGCCGAGTTGGTGGAGTTATCTGTAGATGGTTAGGATGCTGGATGGAGAGAGATGAGAGGAAGAGTCAGAGCTAGTGACAAAGATGGCTGAGTGTGGGAAGGGACAGATGAAAGCATGACAGGAGGCGGTGTTATGCAAAGAAAACGAGGATGAAGGGCAGATCCTCCATGAATAGAGGAGGGAGGGAACCCATGCTGAAGTTTATTTTGGGGCCAGTCAGATATTATTTATAATAAAACTTGGTGAATTTTGTTATTTTACACATGCAGACTACAAGGAGAAAAAGAATAATCACGATGTCATGATATTGCAAGTTATATGAGATTCAATGCTCTCATGCTCAAAATAATTCATTTTACAATTAAGATTATTAAACTTTGAGAAATAATACAGTGACTAGCTTAAGAAGGTACTTAGGAGCACAGCCGAGACCATAAATTAGATCTTAATTCCCAGTCCCAGTCTCTTTTTCCTTTTCCTATCTACACAAAAGAAAGGCAAAGCATATTTGTGGCATTTAGATAAAAGTAAGGAAAAACAAAAACATCCTGCTGTTATACTTGATGCTACCTGAACAGAAAGAGAGTATACGTGGTATTTTCCAAAGCCAATTGAAGAAAGTGGAAATATGAGTAAGTGCAATGATGAGAGAATTCAATTAGTGAAATATTTTCAGATTCACTCAGTCAAAAGCTGAGTATCTTAAGACCTCATGATTAGCTTTGATATTTTCATTGCTTAGAATCTGAAAAGATCAATAATAGAAGCTGCTTATTTAAATTTCAATCTGACCAAGAATTTAGAGCTGCTGGTGATGTACAAATAATGGTAACCATAAAGAAAAAGGATGTACTAACATAATCCTGCTAGAAATGAATTCTGAGCATAGTTAGAAGTTTACTAGATTTAATGAAAGTAGCTTTTAAAAATTCTTGAAAAAATTATTAAAATTCTTTAAAGGATTCTTAAAAAGGAAGCAAACATTTCAAGAGAGAAGACAGATCATGAGGCATGAGCAGTTTATGAGGAAAACATGGATACACAATTAAAAATGATATTAGGTAAGGAGAAAAGAGAATGACCATAAAAATACCCAAATTAAATAGTTTAATATCTAACTGGGCCCTTCCCAAAGAGCTCATGAAACCAAGAATAAGACAGTGGAACCTATTTTTAGTTGCATGAATAAGGTAAAAATTTAGGGTGATGTGAAGATGTGAAGTACGTGAACAACACTGAGATCACAAAAGGCTAGTGTGTGTGAGTGAGTGAGTGTGTGTGTGTTACTTGACAGTAAAAGATAAAGACAATAAGATTACTGCTGAGATATATAGTGTAATATATGTTACAAATGACAGATATAAGATAGAACTGCTCCACTCCTTTGTTTCCTTATTATTTATTTATTTATTTTAATTTATTTATATATTTATTGGTACATTTTGGGTATAAAATACATTTACATTTATCATTGGGTGCTTATACCTAGACATGATGTATCTTGATTCTTATTTTTTCTCCCATTACCTGTGCACCCTTCACCCCCTCCACCCTTCCCTATTTACACAGACTTTGATTCCATTTTTTTTTCTTTCTCATAATTTTTCCTTTCCCTTCTTCCCTTTCCCCTTCCCCTCCCACCATCCCCAAACCCTTGGACATTTTCCTATTTCAAGTGATCAATTATTCATTTTAATCATTTTCATCCTTATTTACACTTTCAGTTTCTCACATTAGAGATACTATTTGGTATTTACACATGTGTGTCCTATTTATTTCACTTAAGAGTATGGCCTCAATATGCATCCATTTAGCTATAAATGTCTCTAGTTTCTCATTCTTCATGGCTGAGTAGTACTCCATTTTATAAAAAAACCACATCTTTATCCAGTCTTCAGTCGATGGGCACTTGGGCTGTTTCCAAGCTTTAGTTATTACAAACTGTGCCGCTATAAACATAGGTGCACATATATCGCTGTGGTATGATTCTTTTAATTCTTTGGGGAAGATACCCAGAAGGGGAATAGCTGGGTCAAATGGGACCTCTAGTCCTAGTTCTTTGAGGTATCTCCATACTGACTTCCACAGTGGTTGCACCAGTCTGCACTCCCACCAACAATGGAGAAGGGTTCCTTTCTCCCCACATCCCCGCCAGCATTTGTTATTGGTTGATTTGTTTCCTTATTTTTGATTAAGGAGAATAATTTTGATCCTGGAAAGGGTGCAACAAATAAACTTAAAAGGAAATTGACATCCAAGAGGAAATATGGCTTCTAATAAGACAGCTGTACTAATCTTCGGCCTCTAATTGGCTCATTTCAGGGAGAAGAAAAATTTACAGACACGATAGAAAAATATTACTATGTAATTTCCTTGGAATCTGGTATGAAGTGAAAATATATCAGCAGACTGAAATTGGCATATGCCCTAAATTTTGGAAGAGGGAAAAAAGAGAGTTATGTTATTTATAATGACTCATGAATTTACTGATTAATCTCTGGTGATGTTGTAGAATAATAAAGTGTATTTAGACAAAGAATATTTTTTTGTTTGTTTGTTTTGAGACAGAGTCTTGCTGTGTAATCCAGGCTGGCCTTGAATTTACGGTGATCCTCCTGTCTCAGCCTCCCAACTGCTGGGATTATAGCCAAGTGCCACCCTGACCAGCAGGAATGTTGTATTTAGAGAGTGATGTCTAGGCAGTAAGTTTTGATGACTAAAACAAAGATTTTGGGCATGTCTGAAGCCCTGGGTTTGATTACCAGCACTGCAAAAAAAAAAACAAAGAAACAAAACAAAACAAACCAAACAACAACAACAACAAAAAGAAAATAAAACCCAAAGATTTCAAACATTTTTTTTCTTGTGGCTTCATTATTCCAAGATCTATAGATGATGATTACTGAGAATTTTTGTGTCAGGAGTTACTTAAAAACAAAAATGTATCAATTTATTTAATCGTCCCTGAACCTCTGAGGTAGAGATCATATTTATTCCCATAATCTAGGTGAAGACAAAGAAACAGAGATCTCTAGATCATGGGAATGTAGTATATCTTAGTTTTCACATAGCTTTTGACAAAGGTTTTTACCTTACTCTTGGAAGTTTGTGTAAATGTGAAAAGAATATATATATATTTTGTACTGCGGGATCAAACTCAGGACCTTGCGGTTGCAAGACAGGCGTCGGCACCACTGAGCTAAATCCCCGGCCCAAGAATATTTATTTATTTGATGATGACTGTCTTAACATTTTTTAAACCAATGTCTATAAGAAGATAGAAAACAAAGTAAACTTAACAAACATGTAAACATAAACATATCGACATAACTTTCTGAAATCAGAATTCAAGGATTAAGCAGAAGTGGGTTGGAAGTTTTAACATTAAAAACTGCTTAGATTAGAAATTTGCACCTTTACATAATCTTTCTTGGTTCTTATTTTTGACCCTTGCCCAGCCCTCCCACCCCTCCATTCCTCCTTATTTACAAAGACTTTGTTTCCATTTTTTCATTTTCACATATTAATCCCATTCCCTTCTTTCCTTACCCTCCCACTTCCCCTTCCCCTTTGCCCCTTTTCTTCCTATTTCACATTATCTATTATACATTTTAGTCCTTATTTACACTTTCAGTTTCTCGTACCAGAGAAACTATTCGGTATTTATACATAAAGTCTTTGTAAATAGGGAAGGATGGAGGGGGTGAAGGGAGGGCTAGGAATGGGGAAAAAATAAGAACCAAGATGCATCATGTAAAAGTACAAGTTCCCAATGAGAAATGTAATTGTGTTGTATACCTAAAATGTACCAGTAAAACAATTTAAGAAAAAAAAAACTGCTTAGATGACTTAGATGATCATCAGGGCATAGAAACTCATGCTATAAAAGATAACCAAGTCAAATTTTCAAGACATTTTGGCTGATAGTGATGCTGTGCCCAAATTAATGATTGGCTTTATTATTAAGTCTAACCTATGAAACTTTATAGGATACATTAATTGTATAATATCTGGAAAATCCAAACAAAGTTAAAGAAAATATAAAAATTGCTCAGACCTTGACTATTTTAGAAAAAATTGTCAACAAGTCGGTGCATTTTATTCTCATAATTTTTTAACTCACAGAAACCACAGCTATATGTGTTTACACAAAAAACACCCAAGGTGGCCCTTACAAATGGTTTTGTGGTCTTTTTTTTTTTTTTGGTACTGGGGATCGAACTCATTTGCCAGACAGGCCTTGTGCCACTGAGCTACATCCCTGGCCCTTGTGGTCTACCTTTTGCACTTAAGCATTGCACACGAGCATTTCTCTGCAACTAGATTTTGTGAACATAAAAATATTAAATTTTATTCAAAATATCACACTTTGCTTAATCATGCCCTTTCTTCCTGTTAGGTTGTTTTGAGTCTTTTGGTACTGTAAGTATTTGGGTGATGAGGTTTCTCATCTGTGTATTTTGGACCAGCTTTCTCCAATGATTTCCTTAGCAAAGGTTCCTAGAAGTTAGTTATCCAGGCAAGGGGTGTGGATGTTTTAAAAATTCTTTATACAGATTGCTGAAAGTCTCCTGTGAATAAAGTTGTTTTAACTTATATTACCACAAAAAAGAGTCCATTTTACCTTTACTGATTGTGAATATTGTAAGTAAAAACCCCACACACTTTAATATTTTGAGTAGGACAAAAATGCATTATCTCACTTTTTTTAAGTAAGATTTCACAAATATAGTCAAATACCATTCATAATTTCTTTGGCTAGTTGTATTAATAATTTATAAAACTGTCTGTGGTGTCAACTCATTTTTCTGTGAACTTAGAAACAGTAATCTTTTCTTCACCACATTAGATATAAACAGTTTTTCCTATTTGCCTTTGAATTTCATTTGTGATGTTTTAGAAGTACAGAGAGAATTTTTTCTATTGTTTTGATGTTTGTGATGTCTGTTTTATCTGAGAGCTTTTAATTATTAATCCATATTTTCTTTCAGCTTTCTAAATATTAAAAATATATAATTGTTTAATCCTGCTGAATTGCATTTTAACTTATGCTGAGTGTTAATCCCTCCTCATTTTTTATGTTTTTGGTACCAGGGATCGAACCTGGGACCTCGCCCCTGCAAGGCAGGTGGCAGAACCACTGAGCTAAATCCCTGGCCCCTCCCTCCTCATTTTTAAGTAATTATCTGAACTTTTATCACTGAGTTCCTTCTTCTTGATTTAGGATGTAACTTTTTCATTTACCAATTATTAAATGTTCATCAGGGTCTTGTTCCAGGTTATTTGTATAGTTTCTTAAATTATTGATTTTACCAATACAAAATTATTTAGATTATGCACCAATGAGGCAAATTAGCATTTTATTGGGCAAGTCTTCCTTTATTGCTCTTATTAAATGTCTTGATTAGCAGTACTAATTTATTTTTCCAGTTACACTTTGGAATTATTTTTTTTAATTCCAGTAGATACAAAATTGAAAACCTAACCAAGTCCTTATCTCTTCTCATTCCTTACCAAATAAAATGTCAGCTAACTTACCAAATAACCAAATAAAAAACTACATACCTTTATGGAGTTTAAAAATGTACTCTTGATAGTAACAATTACTATCCAGATAATTAGAAATTGATATTATGTATGATTTGTAGCTGCATGATACAATTTATATGAAATTGAGATTATGTTTTACATGTCTAGTAATATGACGTTTAAAAATATATCACCAGCATAGCAATGTACCATGTCATTAGTCTTCTAAATTATTTTTAATAGTTACATATTTTTCTGTCTGTCACATATACACATACACACAATGTTTATTCAGCTAATTCTTTTTTTGGACATTGAGTTTGCTTCCTCCTTTGTACCATAAGAGATGATGTGAATAAATTAGGATGCTGTGAACATTGTAGGACGTCCATGTCTGTGTGGGTCTCCTATTTTTCTTTAGAATGAGTTCTTTGTAATGAAATTCTAGGTCAAAGGATAAAATTGTATTTAGTTTTTTTATACTAATTGCCAAACTGTCCTGCTCTCAGCAATTTCATGCTTTTACCTGCAGTGAATGAGATTGCTTCCTTAGAGGTTTTGATTAGAATTGTACTCAACTTAAAATAAATTGAAAGTATCTGACAGCCTTTCTGTACTCAGACTACACATCCAGGAATGGTGTGCCTCTCTGGTCGCATATATTATGTTACTTAGTAATGTTTCATTATGTAAATGTTACATATTTCCTTAGTAGGTATAAAAAGTATGAACATTTCTTCATATAAATCTGGCACATTTCCTTATTAATAATATTTTTAGTTTTTAACGTATTTTTTTAATTTTATAGCTCTTCAGAATTGAATATTTTCTGACTATTCTTTTTCAGAAAACTTGATTTTTGTCTGTTCAGTGTATATATGACTACTTTATGACTTTCAAATTAATTCTTAAGAGTTTTTTTCTATGTGCTTTTTGGTACATGTTAATTTTATAAAATATTGGGTTTCATCATGACATTTTAATATATATATATAACAAAGGTTGATCTCAAATTAATGTTTTCCTAATGTTAGAGATATTGAAAATGAAGACTTGAGTGTTTATTAACTTTTTTGAGTTATGCGGTTGGTCCAGTGGTAAAACTTGTGGTGAACCTAATTTTCTAAATTCTAAGGATGGCGCTTTTTGTACCCCTCTTATTGCTTAAAAATAAATTAATATAAATACAATTCCCCAGATAAAGGATTTGTTATATAACCAAGGTACTCTGTCCTGGTGAGAGTTCTGTTTGACTCGCATCACCATCTTTTAACACTGACACTGCGGACACTGCCATTTAAACTGTCTAAAATGAGCCTATGATATGAGGAATGATCAAAATCTGGAAACAAAAGCTACCCAGCTTCAGTGGCTAGAATACGACAGCCGAGTGAGAGGAAACCAGATTCTGGCGCATCATGTCAGAACTCTCAAGCCAGAGACCTGTTCTCAGGTGAAATAGGAATGGAGCCACCTAATAGTGGAAGAGTCCAGGAGAGGCTGAAAACACAATGCCTGAACATAGGGTAAAGAGGATAGGAATATGTACAAAGAAATCTCTGTTTTCCCTAAGCTTTCTATGATTATTTCTTCATCTGGCTTTGAAGTACCTAATTCCTAAGTCAGTCTTGGGACTGACTTAAGACTTAATTGTTATGGCTACATTCATTATGTTTATCATTACTTCTCATGGGGTGAATTGAAAAGAACAAATTTTCTGAGTCTCATTTCATTTTGTAATTTTAGCCTTCTTTCATAATCTTACAATAAATTCTAATAGACCTCTAAATGGAATCTAGTTTGTATTCTACTCTTATTCCTTTGTTTAGCCTTTCTTGTTTAGTGTAATGAATAGTAACTAAACAGAACAATGATAAACAGCAAACACAAACTTAAGAATTACTGAGGGGGGATAGTAAGCTTGGTCTTGTCTTCAGTGAAAAAGAAAATCTGTTAGCAGGCTAGACAATTACTAGCTTTCCCTTTCTCAGCTTAATTGCACTTGTTCACTCATTCATTCACTCATCTACATGTTCTTTTTTGTGCATCAGCTAGTGTTGAGCTCATTGTGGGGCAAACTCTGAAACATGCAAAGATGCTTTGGTTTTAAGAAGTCCTGACCAGAAGTAAGAAACTGTGCAATGGGAGTAGGATGAGGAGAAGGTAACAAAAGCTTGGAATCTTTAATGTCCTGAAAAATGACTTGGATTCCACCCCAGCCCTCTTAAGATAATAGCAAATGCTTCTGAAATGGCCCTCACAGTCTGTTCTTTTCCTCTTCTCCTCCTGGCAGACTGAGGATGGTGGGAGAAAACTTCAGGGGGTGAAGGAATGACTTGGGTTTGTGGTTAAGGAGAGCAGAGCTGCACAGGATTCTTCTCCTTGTTCCATTTCAAACTTTATCCATAAGAGTGAAGAATACAAATCTGAGGAAGTTCTGGAAGTAGGTGAGGGTTGCCAAATCAGGAAAGTAGATTCAGGTTGCACCATTAACTAATCTCTTTTCTTAGCCTTGGGTATTCTATCTATAAAAAGGAGATGGTAATATCTACTTTTGAAAATAGTCATAGGGGTGTTTGGACAAATGAGATAATGATGCTAAAGTTTTTATTTTTTAGAAGCCTAAATGCTTTGTAAGAATGGAACCAGAAAAGACGTAGAATAGCAAATACAATCCTGAACAACAAGGGCAAGGCAGGGGGCATAACAATCCTGGACTTCAAGTTATACTACAAAGCTACAGTGATAAAAATAGCATAGGATTGGCAATAACAAACAAACAAACACAACAGCAAAAGCAAAACAAAACAGAAAAAATAAACCAAAACAAAACCAGACTCATGGACCAGTGGAACAGAATAGAAGATACAGAAACAGCTCCAGGAACACTCAGTTAAAAGGGCCAAATCCCTTTGCTGGAAGAAATGTAGCCTCTTTAACAAATAGTGCTGGGAAAACTGGCTATCTACATGCTGAAGGTTGAACCTAGACCCATATCTTTCACCATGCACTAAACTAAAATCAAAATGGATCAAAGATTTAACATTAGAACAGAAACAATCTGTTGGAAGACAAAATAGTAAATCTCTGGAAGACAGTTGTAGTCAAAGACTTTCTGAACAAAATCCTAGTTGCACAAGAAATAATATCAACAATCAACAAATGGTATCACATCAAATTAAAAAGCTTCTTCACAGCAAAGGAAACCACCAACAGAGTGAAGAGAAAACCTGCAGAATGGGAAAACATTTTGCCAGCTACTCTCAGACAAAGGACTAATATATAGAATATTAGATTTCCCTAATTAAAAGATTCAATTAAAAATGGGCATCTAAGATGAACAGACAGTTTTCAGATGAAGAAATACAAGTGGCCAATAAATATATGAAGAGATGTTCAACATCAGTGAACATTAGAGAAATGTAGATCAAAACAACACTGGGGCTGGGGATTTAGCTCAGTGGTTTCACCTCCTGCTGCACAAGCAGAAGGACCCGAGTTCAATCCCAGGTAACAACAACAACAACAACAACAACAAAACAACAACAAAAAACACCAACAACACTGAGACTCCATCTCATTCCAGAGAGAGTGGCTACCATCAAGAAATCAACCAATAACAAATGGTAGTGAAAGGGTGGGGATAAAGGAACTCTTCTCCTTTGTTGGTGGGACTGTAAACTGATACAACTACTATGGAAATCAGTATGATGATTCTCCAAAAAACTAAAAGTAGAAATTCCATTTGATCCAGCTATTCACCCTCTAGGTATCTTCCTGAAAGAGTTAAAGACATTATACAACAGTGGTATATGCATACCCATGTTCATAGCAGCACAGCTCACTATAGCTAAATTTTGGAAGCAGCTTATATGTCCATCAACAGATGAATGAATAAAGAAAATGTGATATTTATATACAATGGAGTACTAGTTTGTCATAAAGAAGGATAATTTGAGCCATTTGTACTAAAATGGATGCACCTTGAGGCCATAATGTTAAGTGAAATAACTCAGATGAACAAGGTTAAATATCACATGGTTTCCTATACAAAAAACTCACCATATATAGATATATATCTATATATCATAAAAGATCAATAATAGGAAAAAAGAGAGAGAAAAGGTCCTGTATTATAATCCAGCATGAACAATGTATCTAAAAGTGTACCTTGACTTATTACAACTGTCTTATATATTTTATATGTTCTTTGGCCTATTAGTCTGGTTTTCAATCTGTATATATGATAATTAACATTATAAGGTCTTATAAGATAAATAAATGACTCTGATGCTGGAAAAATAAAAGGGTGTGGAGAGAAAAGAAAAAAAATTCCCTACAGAGAATGCAATCTTCATGCTATGCAAACCTGTACTAATACAAGTAAAAAATGCCATGTAAAAATAGGTGCTGTTATTATTGTTGGTAGTCTCAGAATTCTTTGGCATAAGAGATGTTCTTTATGTTCTAATTTGTCTGCATAGCTGGATTAGGATTCGCTGTGATAGCTCAGCAACTAACTATGCTGCATCACTCACCATGTGCCAATCACTGATGCAGTCACACACTGAGAACTTGGTGTTTGAGACAGAAGCCAGTCTTGACTTCTGTTCAGAGCTTCAGAAGATTCCTGAGCTCCATGTCTTAAATGGCTTGATGGAATGCTTTCAGTGCCTAGGTAGGCTGAAAGGTAGATTAAAATAACCTCTGAGACCCCTTCCTCCTCAATTCAGTAGTAGCTATCTTAAATACCTTTGATGATATCTTAGGAAAGTCTACATCTCACATGGTTCTGGGTGAAGGAACTTCTTAAGTCAGTAAATTTTTAGTCTTTTTACAAAATGACATTTAAATAAATTAAAATACTGTTATTTAAAGAGAGGCTAGGTAGTTTGAGACCGGAGATGAGGAAGTACAAGTCCCGTTTCAGTTTTAGCACTGAACTGTGCTGCATTTGATTAGATGGTAGTCTTACTCCATTAGATTTAGTTTGTCTCACTCACTTTTCTAAAGAAGCAGAGTTTTCTTTTGACCATTTGTTAATGTTTCAGAAGGTTCATTGAGATCCTTGTCAGTAGAGGATCTAGGAAATTAGCATTATCGTTCTGAGGCACACTGGAAAAACTTTTCCCTGTTATCAAAAAGCAGTTTCCTTAATGAGGTAAAATTATTATACTTCATCACATGGTATCCTTTATGGGTGGCCTATTATGTTTGGCAAAGAAATGTGGCATAGCACATTTGCTTGAGGAAACTTTTCGCTCTCCAGAAAAAACATGTAATCTTGGTACAAAACAGTGGAAAACTGAGCAGAGGTTTTATTGTTTGAACATTCTGGCACCCGCCTTCTTAATTTGGGAGGTTGCTACATCTTCATGTACCTTCTTTATGTGAAAGTTTATGGATCCTCATGACAAAGTGGAAGCTGCTTTTGCAACTTTGTCTTAACTATGAGGTATGGTGAGTAACAAATGGTGCATTCTGTATTCTTTTAACCACTAGTACTTTAAGAAGTCCTTAGAACTCTAGGTAACACAATAATCCAAACAAAGGTATGGAATAAATCTTTGATCAAGATCTAGGCTAGCTTGCTCTTCACTCTTTCATTTGTGCAGGTAGAATGAAGACGTAGAAATATACACAGTCAGCCTAGACTATAGAAGCAGGGCTGGCTTCTTGGACATGTGACCTGTGAGGCCCCATGAGGCAATCACACTCAGAGGAGCCCATCTCCTAGTTTAGTGCTTTGGCATCACCATTTTGAAATTTTGAATAAGGGTATTTTTTGAACAAGGGTCTCCACATGTTCATTGTGCACTGGGTTCCACAGATTCTGCAGCAGTCCTGCCCTTGAGTCATTAGCAGTTTTATTAACTATTAGAGGATTTCAAATATTGACAAAAAGAATGAGATGAAGTGGAATTGTCAGGGTTAAGGAACACCAGGTAAAGAAATAACTAGAAATGTCTGCCTCCTTAATTCCTGTATTTATAAGCCAGGAAAATATTCTTTGGGAAAGAAATAGAGAGTAGATCTAGGGATATGTGAGAATTTTTCTTCTTTTCATCATGAGCAGCTTTGGATGACAAATCTGGCTCTGTTGATCAAATTCCAGTGTCAGGACTTTAAGTGGCTCCTTTCCAAATGGGGGCAGTCCTGGGCAGGTGGTTCTACTTGCAATTCTTGCTATTGTCCAGCTTCTGACAGAACCCACCCCCTTCATGGCTATGTGCTGATGTTGTCTCCTCTGTGAGCAGACCCTGACCATGCTGTTCAAAATTGCAACTCTCTCATTTTCCCTCCTGATTCTCCATTTTACTAATTTTCATTTAAATATGTACGTCTTGACACACAATAGGTGCTCGAAGCCATCAGTTGGATAAAGGCATGGAGAATGAGTTGATAAAACACCTTCCTAATGGTTAAAGCTAAGGCTTAATGGGAATAAAAATGGCGGCTATCTTGTTTCCTCTCTACTCCTCAGTTGGGTCTAGTTCCTTTTGCACTTATCTGAGCTCTCCTTCATACAGGACTATTTTTGAAAGTTTTGATTTCCAGGAATTTTCCAGTTTGGGCATCTTCCTATTAGGAAAGGTATTTGCCTATGTCTCCGTAGAATGGAGCTAAGACACTGTTCCTCCCTTGTTGGGGAGGATGTCAGGAGTGCATGGAATGTTACTCCTCCCAAGGAGACCTCTTTGTGCCCCAGGGAATCTAGGGGTTCTTTTCCCCATTCTTCACTGTGGGCTTTGTTCCCTTCCAGAGAGGAACTCTGGGGGGATAACTGCCAATGAGACATTCAGCTTGTCCTTCATCCTACTCTTCTCAAAGCTGCAGGGGACATTGTGTCATCAGTTTCAGCAGTGTGAAGTAAATTTCAAATTACTAGTATATTTCAATAGCTCTCCCTTTGTATAAAAATCAACTATTTGTTAAAATATGTACTAACTTGAAAATAGCCTTGAGACTTTTAATGTATGAAATATAATATTTAATCAGTTTGAAGCAGCCCTGTTTTTGAATTATATTTGAAAGCTGAAGTCTTTGGCTGAAAGGTACTTTGGGTATTAATTTAGTAAGGTATGAGTTGTATATGAATGAAGTAATGGGGGAAGGACATGAAAGTGAGTAATTAAGTAGAGTGTATATTTGGTGCCTGCAACCCGAAATGCCTTCTTTAAACAATTGTTTCTGAGTACTTTCATCATTTTGCCTTCATTGTCTTTAAATTATTGAGGACTCTGACTAATCTAAAATTCAATTTACTGATGTAAGAAATGAATGGAACCATCACAGTAATTTAGTTTTCAGTTTGAGAGCCTAACTGCTATATCCAGTACTTAATGTGCTTAAAAACATTTTATTTAGAGAAGACTGTCACTTTGTTTTATACAATTACAGGTGTATATATTTATCTTTTCAATTTTTTGCAGTCCTTATAGTGACTTTTTAGACACTTGAAACCGGGTGGAATAAATATAATAGTAAAGATTATTTTATTTCATAGCCAGGAATTGGTGAAACACATTTTAATAAAAATTCAAACATCTTAGAGTGCAAAAGTTTTTCTTCCCCAAAATGAAGTCTGTGAGTTGCTGAATCTTGGTACATTGGGCAATTGCCTTCTGAATGTGTTCCTGAAGCATATGAAAACCATTTCAGTGTAGGCCAACAGCTAAAGTGAGAAGCTTGTCTTTGAGTTTTAGTCTAGGTCAAAGAGTCTGAAGGTTTCAAGTACATCCAAAAGTGAAATAATCCTTCCAAACTCCCTGAATACTATGACTTTTTATTTTCCCAGGGAGAAAGGGAATAGCTGAGCTGGCTTTCTGGGTAAGGCCAGGGTGGGGAAAGCTGGCATTTCCAAGGGTGTTGGGCAGGGAGGAGAGGGGATGTGTTGTTTCCATGGACACCTGTGCTCCATTTTTCCTCTAGGTGGTGACAAATGTGACTGGATTTAGCCTGATGAGGTGTAGACTCCTGGAAATTGGTCCCATAAACTTTTTCCAGTTTTCCCTGTAACCTTTATACAAGTATGTTACTTCTCAGCTAGAATTACTTTGTGATCTTACATTGGAGATTTATTTGACTCTTTCTAATAGGATATGTTTAGGTTAATGGAATAATTCGAAAAAGTAGTTTAATTTTAAAAAAACATCAAAAAAGCCTCTTTCAGGAACTTTTGTACCCTCGTGACTGCTCTTAAGGTGTGATGACCCCTAGTCTCTTTTTTTGCATTTGGAGCCTCAGTGGAAATTCCTGGTGCTCCCGAGTAACTGAACATCGCTGTTTCTCAGGAATATGTGTGGCTTCAATGAGAGTTTCAAGGTACTGAGGGCTTAAACTAGGGTGAACCTCAATTCAAAAAAAGGAAAGGGTGGTCTCGCATATTCACTGAAGACATGATTTCATTTAGTTAGGAGATAGAAGCAATTAGAAGTAGAGCTTATGACCACATAATTCACACAGGCTTGTAAAGTAACCTTTAGACAACAGCTGTAATGTAAAAGGCCTATGCCAAGAACAGCAGAGCACAGTGGAGTTCCTGTCCTTTCAAAGCAGGACAGCTGAAATGGTGACTGGGTTTAACAACAAAACAAAACAAACAGTCCAGGCCAGGGGTTTCCGAAGAAGGGAAGATACAGTAATTAGAAGTTAGACATTTTAAAAAGTATCGCTTATGGAAAAGGGACAACTTCTCAATGGACTCCTGGTTCCTTATCACTGGCAAAGGAAACATTTTCACTTATTGAATCCTTCCTGGAGGTAACTGAGATACTTTGCCCATTTAATAAAATTCCTAAATTAAGATTAGTATTATTAGTTATGCGATTAGAATTTGAACAGCAAAGAAAGAGAGTCTCCTACCTATCTAGATACAGCAAAAGTTTTTGAAAAGTATTCCTTTCTTCCTGACAGATAACTTCAGTAGCAGCAAATGTGAGAAAGTAGGGTGTTAATTTCCAAAGATTTTTTCCTTAAAAGATTATATCAAAAATTGCAGTGAATGATAAACAACTGTATCATAGATTTACAAGTTCCTGCCAAATACAACATTTTATAAAATAAAAAACAAAGTAGCTGTGTCACTTAAGAAAAGTAGTTCATTTCTGCATTGACTCTTTCCCAGAACAAACATAAAAAATCCATTATTTTCCTTATCAGCATTAACGAAATATTTTCCAAATCCACTGCATGCACTGCATTCCTCTATCAGAATCTTATTCAGTTTATAACTGTACTGGAAACCGATCTCTGAGAATTAATCTGATGTGTCCTTTTACCTACTTTTCTCTTGTTTAACGCTTAGCTTAAGAATACCCCGGTACCAAAAAAAAAGAATACCAACCTTCACTTTAATTCTGTTAAGCTTTCTGGGACATACTATGACACTAAAAATAAAAAGTTGTAGGTTATTTTATTTCTTTTACTTCCCTACTCCCTTTAAATAATTTGAACTTTTTGCTGCATCCATTGCCTGAAAGTTTCTAAAACCGGGGATCTGAGTTTTGACCTAATGTCTGTCAAATAGAATTTTCATTTTTAAGGTACAAAGAAGGTAAATGATAGCTAACCAGTCTACCTTCAAAACTTTGATTGCTGTTGAAGATGTAGGCACTGTCTATGAAAATCAGGAGCTTTTGCCCTGAACTCCTACAGAGGGTCACAAGGGTTAAGAGAAGCAGAGACACGTCCACGAAAGCTGACACTTCTGTTTTTCCACTTACAGGGGCTCATGACAGGGGCAGCTAGCAGCCGTGCCGTTCCTCTAAGCAACCACCTTAGTGAGTTATAACTGCGCGCAGACTTACTGTGATGGCTTGGAGTCTTCCCTTCACCAGCTCAGCTTCTTCCATTCTAGAAGTCAAGGGCAGGCAGACGCTGAAGGAAGTCCAAAGCTACCATAAATCAAGGAGCCTCCTTGGGGAGAGTAGCAGGGGTGACAAAAGAGAAGCAGGGAGAAATCCGCTCTTTGCACCAGGGAGAAATTGAGAAATTCCTGACTTGTCAGGAGCGCCTCTCAGCAGATGCACGGATCAGGCCAGACAGACACATGTAATGAGGGTGTGCTGGGGAGGCAGACGCTGAGGCTGCTGGCACGAGTTGACTGACAAGTTTGAACGGCAGCGGCACAAGCCCTTTTCCTTCAGGAGCTGCCAGCTCTTTGTTGTAATGTGCGCAGTTAGCAAGGCACATTTTCTTATTAACTGTTCCTTACCCAGTCCATTATTTTCCAGGAGTGGCACAAGGAAGCCACATGCTTAGTGCTCACTCCGCCTGTGCTCCAGCAATCCGCAACCCCTGCCCCTGCCCGCTGTGGGTCTGTATGGGTCTCTACCAAGTTAGTTTGCCTGCACTCTCCCTCCAGCTCGCAAGCAGAGAGCCTCACCCTGCCTGGGTACATGTACCAAGCCACTTGTTTGCCTTTCTCCTTGTGTTTGGCTTTAATAATAATTGAACCTTCCAGAGTTACTTTTGAACTTCATAGAGTGATGTTTATATCAGGCTGTCCTCCTCTCCCTCAGCTTCCCACTTTCAGTAGTTTGTTGTAAATGTTGGACTCATAGGTCATGGAGGACACAAAGGTGTTAACGTGACAATATTAAAAAGCTGGCCCACCACAAGTGCTCAGTGTGTTGGTGCTCAGCTTGCACTTGCAGTTCTTTCTTGGACCTTGTTCAGAAATGACACTCTTGGCTTTCAGGATGGTGCCCATTTTGACCTTATGAGTTACACAAGAGAAAGGAGTGAGCTTTAGAAAGTGTGATGAAACATTTTGTAGACACCAGCAGCCTGATACTATAAAAATTCTCTTACCCTTTAGAAAAAGGCAGTGAAGCCCAAAGAAACTCAGGTCAAAACAGACACAATGTTTTGCCATAGACTATGTCTGTTTTCTTTCCTTTACTGGTTCTTTAATAAAATTTTGATGTAGTGATCCTAATATCATCTACCTCATTATTATGTGTTTGTATGCCATCAAGCACCTTCCTATTAGCATATGACCAAAGAGGTTAAAAGGACAAACCAGTGCTTGCTTTGGCAGCACCTATACTAAAAGGACAAACCAAACACTGAACATGTGATTGAATTTCCTTTGAATTTTTGACATTAGTAATCGTGATATCTAGTATTTACTGAGCATTTTCTATAAGCAATGTGTTTCATCCTATTTATCTTACAAGATGTGGAGCAATAGGTGCTATCCTTATTTTAAAAGTGCAGCAACAGGTACAGGGAGGTAATTTACCACATAGCTAATAAGTAGTAAAGCCAGGATTGGGGCCTCAGCGGCCTGACTTTATAACAGCAATTATGAAAGCTTGCCCAAGGACACCAGGCAAGGTCAGGCACAGGCTGAAGGTTAAATCAGTCTTCATGAGAAAGAGTTACACTCTACCATCCTCCTCCATCCTTCCAGACACTTAAGGCTGGACCAAAACCTGTTGGGCAGAATCTTGTGGGGTTTTCTTCTAGAGAAATTTAAGCACTCTAATGAAATAAGATTTCCTCATTTTGTCATTTGGAACTCCCCAGACATGAAGTCCACATGCAAAGTCAATTACTTTAAGATGAAATTCATCCAAGAATTTGAATTTGCAAGAATTTGAATCATATTTGAGAGTGGTCTATTTATCCTTGTTACTGCATTCTCAAAAGAGACATTTAGGGAGACTAGCAAATAGGAGAATTGATTAGAACTGAGCTGAGTTTAATTACTAGTGGATGGATATTCAAGCTTAAAAAAAAAATCAAACCTTTAAAACTTTTATTGGCAGATCCTGGCTGAAGTTAAAGATAAGAGAGCAGTTGTGATAAATATCTCAGTCAGAATTGTAATTTTGCTGCCCAGGACAGATGGGCAGTCATTTAATTATTAATCTGAATCTTTTCCTAAAATCAACTTTTCTCTCCAGTCTCATTTTTGCTGTAGGAAAACTCAAGGATTTCCTAGTGTGTGTGTGTGTGTGTGTGTGTGTTTGTGTGTACGTGTGAAGGGACTAGATAAAATAAAAGAATCGGGGATTTAGGAAGGAGCAGAGTTGTGATGTTTGGTATCACGTGTTTATTCATTTGTCTAGTTGGTAGTATTTCAAGGATTTGTTACTCATTCATCTTGTACATATTTATTGAGCACCTGTCAGGCACAGTGCTAAGTATGTGGGCTACATAAATTAACAAAATTCCCATTCTTCTGAAATTTGTATTCTGGTAGGCAATAAAAGACAAATTAGTAAATAAGAAGAATATGGCAGATGAGCAGGATATCATGTTTTCCTGAGTCTTCTAAGAAACAAATGCTGTGGGTAGCATTCTAAATGTTAGGTTAAATGTGAAAAATATATATATATATCTCCTGTACATATAATAAATATGTATTTATTAGGATATATTATTATATAAAATATTATATATATTATTAGGATATATATCCTAATACTATTATATATCCTAATAATATTATATATCCTAATTTTATATGTGTGTGTGTGTGTGTGTGTGTGTGTGTATATGGTGTTATGGAACGAGACAGAAAGGGCTGGAGCTGGGACAATTTGGGAGACTCATGTAAAGGAGAGATGGAGGGAGATTTGCTTGAATCAGCCTAATCTGCAGTACAGTCTAAGGGACATTGGCAAGGGCATCAGAAAGTCTTGGGTCCAAAGTCAGGTGCCAGAGTGGTCCTGTGTCTTCCAGGAATGAGCCTACTTAAGCATTCCTGCCATGCCCAGTCACTGGCTGGGAGAGTCCCCAGGAAACATGGCTGAGAATGTAAACATAGGAAAGGATTTCGGAGTACAACATCTGAGACCTTTGATCACCCATGCTTCTGAGGATGGATGTCTGAGAGGCAAATTCTCATTGTAGCCACAGTGATAATAGTATGAAAAGAAAGAACAAGGGAGGAAAATAAAAATTTAAATTTAGAATTGGACCATTAAAATAGCTTCAGTGAGAAAAAAAGAATGGGAATGAGACCTTAAGGGGTGTGTGTAGAGTTAGCCATTAGGATGTCAAGGAAAATAGTATAACAGGAAAATCCTGTGCAAAGGCCCTAGATGGACCACACCTAGCATGCTGTAGGATCAAGGCTAGTGTGGTTAGAGAAGGGGGGCTGAGGGAAGGGTAACAAGAGATGTGGTTGGAAATGCAACAGGCTCCAATCCATGCAGAATCTTGTGGGCCATTGTAAGGAGTTTGTCTTTTACTCTGTCTGTGTAAGGCAAGAAGCCACTGAGATGTTTTAAATAGGGGATTGTTTGGCAAGAATGGAAGCAGGAAGACTAGGTAGGATGCTGTAGTAGTAAGCCAGGTAAGAAGTGATGATGGCTTGATCTAAATTGGTAGCAATGAGGGCGATGGGAATTGTTTGAAGTGTAGATATATATTTTATATATATATATATTAATTGGTACATTTTAGGTATACAATACATTTACATTTATCATTGGGTGTTTGTACCAGAACATGGTGTATCTTAGTTGTTATTTTTTCTCCCATTACCTGTGCCCCCTTCACCCCCTCCAACCTTCCCTATTTACATAGACTTTGATTCCATTTTTTTTTCTTTCTCATAATTTTTCCTTTCCCTTCTTCCCTTTCCCCTTCCCCTCCTGCCATCCCCAAACCCTTGGACCTTTTCCTATTTCAAATTATCAATTATTCATTTTAATCATTTTCATCCTTATTTTGAAGTGTAGATATATTTTAATCTTCTTGGTAGAGCCAATAGGATTTCCTGAGATTGGATTTAAGATTTGAAAGAAAGAGAAGATTCTGGATAACTCTAAGACTCTTGACCTGAGCAAATAGAAGTTTCCATCAATTGAGACAGGGAAGCTGGTGAAATAGTATTTTTGTTTGAAGTTTTAAGGTGAGGATAGATACCAAGAGCTCAGTTTCCAACAGGTCAGTTATCCATATGGAGATGTTGAATAGACAATTACATATGGAGTTTAGAGTTGAGAATGAAATCTCAGATTGAAAAATTTATTATTATCTCTAGAAGTAAGCTGGATCAAAAAATATCTAGTATATTTTACAGAGTGATATAGTCTAGTGAGCTAGTGTGTATTAAAAGTATGTATTCATTACCAAATTCAGCCTTTTGTAGAACAGAGATACAGTAAAGTTCTATCTGCTTTCAAGTATCTTATTAAGCTAGTTTTACTAAATATTTTGTTGCCTGTCAACCAGTGTAAAAGAGGATGACAAGAGTTAAAAGTTATAATGCATTACCGAAATACATACTAGGAGTTACAGGGTAGAAGAGATTCTTAGATAGTACCCTTTCTTACAATGAATTTGCTATCTGATTGGAGAGGTGAGACACATACTTGAAGTAATTAAAGGACAAAAAAATCCATTACATTCACTGTGGGGAGTTGGTACATGTATGTAACACATTTTAATTCTTTTTACTTCCCCTTTCTCTCCATGAAAATGTATATTAATAAAAAAATCAAAAATCAAAAAGTAAACCAGTTATCATTATACTCTGGTAAGACAAAGTGTTCGCTGTTGCACTGGTTGAGACAGGATAGCACAGCACAGTTGCAGTGGTGGCAACCCATGGGACGCATGCTGCAGTGGGCAGGCAGAGCCCTCTCGGTCAGCATATGAGCCAAGTCATCCCAGACCTTGAAAGTGGGCAGCTAAAATATTTTTCAAATCTAAAAACACAAAAAAATGCAAGTATAAAATTCTACAACATTTGCAGACAGTCTACAAGCCATCAGGAAATCTACAAGGAATTTTCTAGTATTTCAGCAGCTGTAAAGGAGAATTTTAGTAACAGCTTTTTACAGTTTCATAAGATGGAGACTACCCTATGTTTTCTTACTTCTCCAGATAAAGCCAGATTTGAAGAACTTGATCTTTTCTGCTTACACTGGTTAGATTATGAAAATCTGGAAATGGAGTTATTGGAATTTCCAGAAAGCTCTATCTGGAAAAATAAATTCTGTGATGTGCACCCAACACTTGAGAAGATAGAGAAGATGGAGTGTGAAGGGATGACAAAGGACAGCACAGTTGGTAATTCTAAAAATGAAATCCTTGAAGTGTGGAATTCTCTGCCACATAATTTTAAGTCAATGAAAGCACTTGGAATTGCTTTTCTTACTTTGTTTGGATCATCTTATGCTTGTGAGCAGCTGTTTTCATCTTTGAATTTTACCAAATCTGATATAAGAAACAGACTAACTGATGACCTGAGCACTGCATGAGTTGCTGTCAAACTAAGGAAGTATGAGCCAAGATTTGACAAATTATCAGTGTGCACACAAAAGCAAAGATCACATTAATTGTGCAAAAGCACACCAAATGTGAACTTCTACCTTTCCATAAAAAGCTGTTTGGATCATTGAAAGCTCTGTTATTGTGTTTTTCTTTTAAGACGAAAGATGTTAATGTATGAGTTGTTTGTCCTAAAGTAAAACCTCAGTATTCAGATTTAATTGCAGTGTTGGTAAATAAGAGGGTTTTGGGTTGCAGTTTGGGCACTCGGTCTCTAAAAGGTTCACCATCACTGGCAATAGTGGATAACAGTGTGTTGCCACAAACACTAAGTGCAAAACAAATAAAAAAAGACAAGAGATTAATGTGAGTCGCAGCAAACCTACTGCATGGGTAAGGAAGATCTTAAAAGTAGAGGAGACATTTCTAAGGAGGAAAACATAATGTGTTAGAGGTCCAGAAAGAAGAATGTCCTGCCTGAAGCAGAGAGAGAATTAGATAGAAAGATAAGTGGATGAGGAGATGGGAGAGAAAAGATTAGATTCATATTTCAGGAATACAGAACAGTCAATTTTTCTTAGAACAGAGAGGAAGAGAGAAAGATTAGGTGGGAAGAACTATTAAGAAAGTAAGTAATATGAAGTATGAGTGCTTGTGAAAAGAATATTAAAAAATACTGATGTTTTATAAAATGAAAGGCCCTTAGAATTCTTCCTAGCCTCCAGAAGGTCAGAACATAGAGACCCAAAGAGCATTGCTGTGGTCTGAATGTCTCTTCTCAAACTCATGTTGGAAGTTAATCACCATTGTAGCTAGACTGAGAGGTAAGAGCTTTATGAGGTGATTAGATCAAAGGGATACCACCCTCATCAGTGGATTAAGATATTTTATGAGAATGAGTTAGTTATAAAAGGAGTACTTTGACCCCCTTTTCATGTCTCTTTCTCATGTGCTTTTTACCAAGTGATGCTGTATGTCATATTATTATGATGTAGCACAAAAGCCCTCATCAGCTGGGATGAGTTGATTGGGATCACTAGACCTCCAGAATCATGAGCTCCCAAAACTTCTGTTGTTTATAATTTAGCCAGTGTGTGATATTCTATTATCACAACAGAAAATGGACCAAGGCAAGGATGAATAGGAATGACAAAGTAAGAGGAGTACGAGTCCTTAAGAATGACAGCAATTAGAATGATTAATAGGGGATATCCAAAAGAATTTCAGTAATGGATTAAATTGGAGAGATGGATGAGACCTTGATAAGTTCTAACTTAAGTATGACATGTAATAGAACAATATGGTGAATGTATAAATTAAAAAAATTATTACAGTAAAAGACACATTGTCATTAATCTTCAGAATGCTCCCTTGTGCTTCAAACACACTAATCCCATCATCCTCGCCACTTTCTGAAGCAGTTCTGGAAGTCCTTTTTCTTGAGAGTCTTTAGTTGTGCTGTTTTGGCTTCTTTGATGTCCTGAATCAATTCAAATTTTGGGCGACAGCTGGAAGTTGTATGATGCCAGATCTGGTGAACAAAGTGGAAGGATTAATGGTTTTATGAACCTGCTTTTCCACTGGATGGCATTTGGCAGCAACATTCACCATATTTTTTGGTCACACCTTGCAAAGACACTCACAAAAGAGGGCTTCCAAAACTGCTTCTGTAATTGTTAAGAATGAAAGGATAAGTGTGTTCAAAGGAAGGGGAAGTGTTTTAATTTAAATATTCTCTGTGTATTTTGATCCTCCCTTATACAAGATAGAAACTTGCATTAGTGATTTGTGATTGACAACCACAAGCATAAAATCCAATGAAATAGTGGAAGGAAGAAAATTCAAGGAAGCCAAAGGCAAGAAGTAAATATCCCTAGGATGTGTATGTGAAAAGAGTTTTCTAGAGCCTTTTTGAAACCAGATCCCTTGTTAAGAACTTGGGTGGTCACTCTTTAGACTCTTCCCTCAGACCAGTGATGGTGCTAACCTGAAAACAGGCAGTTTTCTTCCTACGGTATTTAGGAAAATCCTGACCCTGAGATTTATGTGTGACAACCAGTCCTAATTAATTAATTAATTTGCTGTACTAGAGGTTGCATCCAGGTCCTTCATGCTGAGCTGTGTTCTCAATCCTTTGTTATTTTTCATTCTGAGACAAGGTCTCAATATGTTGCTAAATTGCCCAGGCAGGTCTGAACCTGAGATCCTCCTGCTTCAGTCTCCCATAGGGCTGGGATTACAGGCATGCACCACAACACCTGGCTTCACTTTCTCTATTCTTTTTTTCTGCTTAAATTCTTTTATTTGATCCTCGGTACCCCCCCCCATTCTTGTATTGATATATTTTAGGTATACAATACATTTACATTTATCATTGGGTGCTTGTACCTGTACATGATGTATCTTGGTTCTTATTTTTACCCATTACCTGTGTGCCTTTCACCCCCTCCACCCTTCCCTATTCACACAGGCTTTGCATTTTTTTCTTTTCTCATAATTTTTCCTTTCCCTTCTTTCCTTTCCTCTTCCCCTCCCACTTCCCCTACCCCTTTGGGCCTTTTCTTCCTATTTCAAATTATCAATTATTCATTTTAAACCTTATTTACACTTTCAGTTTCTCACACTAGAGAAACCATTTAGTATTTACACGTGTGTCCTATTTATTTCACTTAAGAGTATGGCCTCAATATGCATTCAGTTAGCCATAAATGTCTCTAATTTCTCATTTTTTATGGCTGAGTAGTACTCCATTTTATAAAAAACCCACATTTTCTTTATCCAGTTTTCAGGCGATGGGCAATCGGGCTGTTTCCAAGCTTTAGGTATTACGAACTGTGCTGCTATGAACATGGGTGCACATATATCACTGTGGTATGATTCTTTTAGTTCTTTTGGGAAGATACCCAGTAGGGGAATAGATGGGTTAAATGGGACCTCTAGTCCTAGTTCTTTGAGGTATCTCCACACTGATTTCCACAGTGGTTGTGCCAGTCCGCACTCCCATCAACAATGGAGAAGGGTTCCTTTCTCTCCACACCCCCGCGAGCATTTGTTATTACTTTCTCTATTTTTATTCTTAACTCTTTTCCACCTCACAGGGCAATATGAGTTTTTTCTTGTTCTTCCCCTCTCTAATAGATTCCTGGATGGAATTTAATTGCCCTAGACCAGTAATAACGAGGTCTATGACTCTGATACTGCTTTGTTTTCATTCTATGGTGCTCTAAATAGGACTACAATATCACCCACTTCTGAGTTAGTAATGTGAGTATTTTGGTTTAGAGGGTCAATGGCCCTCAAGATAGTGTATAGGGTAGGTGCTTATCTCACTAAAACCTCCTAAGCATAGGCAGAGTCAGGGTCGTTGCCTCCTTCTTTCTTCTCTTGGTCTCCAGGACACTTCACTCTCCTCATTTTGCTCCTATCTCACAAATCTCTCTCTCTTAGCCTTCTTTGCTCAATTCCTTTTCTTCTCATCAACATTGTAAAAGTGTGCACTAGGGATCAATTGTTGGTGATTTTCTTTTCTATTCATCTCCACTCAATGCGTAGTAATCTTATAGAGTTTATCCTAATGCCAACAGATGCCAGGATTGCTGAATTTATTTATGTCTCCAGCTCAGGCTTTTGTTACTTCTGCCAGGAACTCACTTCCCCCAGATGTCTATAGGACGCATCCCTCACTTTTGTCTTTGTCCAGAGGCCCCCTTCTTTTTTTTTTCTTTGTATTAAATTATTTTATTGGTACATTGTAGGTGTACAACACAATTACATTTCTCATTGGGAATTG
>NW_004624857.1:2412830-2425978 GCF_000247695.1 Heterocephalus glaber | reverse complement strand
AGTGTGGAACCAGGTGGCTGCCTCTCTGCAGTGGGGTGACTCAGCGTGTTCTCTGTGACTCAGGACCTCGGTAGGGTGTACACAGACCTTCCTGTGTGCAGTGGGCTGATTCAGTGTATTCTGCAGGACTGGGGACCTCGGTAGGGTGTGGGCAGACCTGTCTGTCTGCAGTGGGCTGATTTGGTGTGTTCTGTGTGACTCAGGACCTCGGTAGGGCGTGCACAGACCTGCCTGTCTGCAGCGGGCTGATTCGGCTTGTTCTGTGCAACTCAGAACCTCTGTAGGGCATGGGCAGACCTGCCTATCTGCAGTGGAGTGAGTCGGCATCTTCTGCACAACTCAGGGCCTCGGTAGGGTGTGCCCAGATGCCCCCTTCTTAATGATGTCTGGCTTGAGCACACTATGTGAAACTACAACCCCTCTCTCTGATATTACCAATCCCCCTCACTTTGTTCTATTTTTAACCAGAGGCCTTATCATTTTATACAATATCATATATCTTAGCTATTTTTTTGTTGCTGAGACAAAATACCCAATACCCAAAGTTAAAGGAGGAAAGGTTTATTTCAGCTCACAGTTTGTAGAGGTTTCAGTCCATAGTCAGGTGGCTCTAAGGCAGGGTGGCATGGCAGGGAGGCATTGAAGAGGAGAAACAGTCCATGGCATGGGAAGCAGAAAGCAGCAGCAGCATTAGCAGCAAGCTTGCCACTGAGTTTTATCCAGGCTACAAGCCTTTTAAGTGGTGTTACTGACACCCAAAGTGGGGCAACCTTAATCTCAGTATCACACCCTTAACTCATATTTACACACCTTAATCCTGCCACTTTCAAAATTCTCCACCTGTGACCATATGAGGCTTTGGGGTGGGGGATCTAGATATAAGCCATAACACCATAAAAAGCACTTTTGTTGTTATTATTGTTTATTGTCTGTTCTTTCACAAGGGAGCAACCTCCACACAGTAAAAGGTTTTTGTCTGTATTCTAAGTGTATTGAAAAGTCCTGGTAATTAATGGATACTCAATAAATAAATGTTGAATGATAATCATCACAATCCATTTTATTTTCCAATATAGGTGTTTATAAGCCTACTTAATGAACTGGGAAGTTTAAAAAAATTTTTTTTGTCTTTAATCACCACATGCTTACTGTACATATATATGGGGTACATTGTAATATTTGCTTTAATATATGCATTCATTGTATAATAATCAAATTTGGATAAGTCATTTATTCATCACCTCATTTATCATTTTTTGTGGTAAGAATTTTCAAAATCTTTTTTATCTATTTTGTGGCATTAACTACATTATTATTAACTATCGTTACCTTACTATGTAATAGAACACCAGAATTAATATGGATTGGAAAATTTACATTAAAAAAGATTACCTAACCTACCAAATGATTATAGATACAGTAAACAATGAAACCAGGATTTAACTCTAAGATTCTGTGGTCCCAAAGCTCCATTCCAATGCTCTATTCCATTTTACTTTTAATCTTCCTATATATAATGAGATACTGTAGCATGAGATTTAACCATCTAAAAATGTTACATGTGTAGAATAAATGAATAGAATAAGTGATGCATGACATGCAAATTTGATCATTTTGATGATTTGTGAGTTTATTTTTAAGACTGGACACAGTCTATAACCATTTTTTCTTATAAATCTGTTTGTAGATTAGATTATAACTTTTTTGTAGGTGAAATATATATATTTATAAATTATGTCTACTAGCAAAGAGTAGAATAGTGTATGTGCTTAGTATGATGCTTTCTCTTCAAACATTTGTATGGTTTTTTCAGGTTGAGTCTCCTGGAGGTCAAATGACTGCTTCATTTAGTGGAAAAGGATATATAACTATGCCAATTGCTTGACTTTTTAGAGGTAAAAGATGCAGCTGTTTTCTGAACACAGCCTTAGTTATATAATATCCTATCAAAAATAACCACAGATAAAAAATAACCTATTAACAAATCAAACACTCACAGTAGATAATCTCCTCAAACACCCATTAGAGCAACTGAAAAACGTTCCCTAATGTATTTCTCTTCTCGTGTCCACATAATATAAGTTACTATTAAGATATTTGAGATCTTATGTTCTAAGTTTCCTTTTATTTAGTGCACAAATGGACATGAAAATAATCAGCATCATACAAAGTATTATATTAGCTTTAGAGTACAGAAAAAACAGGAGGTAAAACATTCCATAATTATAATTCTACAATGAGTACTACAGATACTTCAGCCATTTTTCTCTATAAATTTGCTATTATATTCCCAAACCTTGTGGTGTTCCTATGCTCATACAATGTGCACTAAAGAGGAAGATGAAAAAGACCATCTAGCTTTAACTTTAAATGCCTTTGTTTTGAGAAAGTGCCTTTGCTGAGGACCATTTGCCTTACTCATTTTCCTTCCTCTGTTAGCAGTGTAAGGAAGACGCCCTTCCCTTCATATTGTTTTCGGGTTTGTGTGTTTTCAAAAATTCTTTTCCACTGTGATACCTTCACTTGACACTTTCATTTTTAGCTCATTGATTCAACTTGATATTTAAAATATTTGAACCAAAAAATGTTTCTCAAGTCAAAAGTATTTCCAATGGTGCCCATAAGATGTAACAGCACATATCCAACTATATACTTAAAATTATTCAGATTGTATATGTATTCAGATTGTATCTGTTGGCTTTTGAACTTGGAAAATTTGGCTTTACTTTGTGTTTTAAAAAGTTATTTCTACTTTTCTGAAAGTTTGTGATTTTAGTTTAAAGAGTAAGGGATGACAAGTTTTAGCATTTGAGTAGTTGGAAGTTCTTGCCCTAGATTTGTAGAAAGAAATATTGAGTGGGGTCACTTCTATTTTTTGAAGTTGTTACATTTCTTATTTTCTTTCTCCTTAAATTTGAATATCAGTTTTTTTTGACACAGCAAAATGAATATCCTTACATTTATATTGGGATCAGAAATGTAAATAGAGAACTGGAACTGATCATTGAGGTGATACCTTCCCCACAAAAAAGCTGTTGATTCCATAGCTCCCACTAGACTCTCAAATTTGGACATGGGGATTCCTAGGTCTCAAATAGATGTATTCCCAAAGAAGTTCCAAAGAATAGCTTGGGCATCACAGGAGTGCTATGTGGGAATTGGCTGTGGAATTGTAAAGGAATGTCACTACTAAATGAATGCTTGGTTCTCTGAGTTTTGATCATCTGTCCATACATCACACACTACTCAAACATCTGCTGACTATGTAATCACCATCATGCTATGTACCAAAGAAAAATATATAATACAATGAACTTTTTTTTTTTATTTTCTTTTTTTTTTTTTTTTTTTTTTTTTAGTGGAGAAGATGGGAGGTAAACAGAAGACAAGTAAACACTTTGAGAAAAGTGAAAAGGTCACCAAAGTTAGACTGAGGGAAGAGAGAAGTCCACCTTAAGCTACTTCATTCTTGCAGCAGAGCAATGTTTGAGTGCTTTAGATTGGACAGATAAGCATTAATTAATGAAGAGAATGAATCAGGGATGGGGCCAGGGAAGCAAAAGGAACATGTACAGTCACAGCCCCTGCTTTTTTGGATCATGATAGACCAGCTGAATAATCTTTACCAGTGCAGATCCTTTAGCAAGTGATGGGATGGCAACTACAAAGTTGTCACATATAAATTTATAAATCTCATTTATTATGTAAAGTATATGGTATTGAAAGGCTATATGTATGTGCATATATGCATATATATGATAAATATAGTTGTTTCCATATATTTATTAATGATTCTTTGTTATGCAAACATATATCAAAACCTTGTTCTCTCCCAAGAGAAAGTTAATAAATGTAGGTGGCTTTGGAATTGGAGAAACTTGTTTATTTCCCAAATTTTCTTCTTACTAGGTGGGTGAACTTGAAAAAATGGCTCAATGTGTAAGAGAGTCTACTTCTTCAGGTGTAAGCCAGTGGAAATAACAAGATTTTTATATTTCATAAGATTTTTATGTTAGGATGAAATGAATAGGTAAATGTGATGATGGAGGATAACATACTTCATAAATAGAACTTTATTATTATTACCATTATTTAATTATCTTATTGTACAAATCAAGTTCTTTGAAAGGTCCATTGAATTTTGCAGGCACATTATTATTTTGTTCAGTGCTTTAAAACTTGCTGGATGCATCTTTCTGCCCATATAACCCAATACTGTAATTGTTCAGGAAAAGGAATAGTCTTCCTTCTCCATGACCACAGAGTTATCAGATGTCCTTAGTTTACAACATAGGAAAATGGAGGCAAGATGGACTGACTGACTTGGGTGGGTGCCAGTTCATTAGATGGTAACACTCCCTGTCCAGCAGACTTTCCATTAGACTCACTATGGAAATCTTGGAAGGTTTGGTCTGATCCTTTTTTTCATTATGGAAATATTCTATAAGCTTATCCAATTAGATCAGCTTGTAGGGAGAGCCATCATTCTAAAAGCTAGGGTGTGCGCCAGTTATGTTAAAGTGGATTTATGTGGCAAAGCAAGAAATGAGCCAGCTGTCAGTGTATCTGCCCTTCAGCCTATTTCACTATTAAGAGTAAAGGCTCTGAGGTTTTGCATACTGACAGATTGGGTTCCAGACAATTGTAATTCTAGCTTGAAGATTTTTGGAAATAAGTGTTTCGAAAGATGCCAATTGAAATTTTACTTCCAAAATATTTAATAGGTCTCTCTTAGGAGAGATGAATGCTTTGCCAGTGTTTATTGCATACTTTAGCTAGGTCTTTAAAAAGGAAAATTAAATAAAAAGTCTGAAGGTAAGATACCACAAAAATCTTTGCTGTTTTATCACTACATTTTTGTACAAAGTTAAATTCTATGGGATCCATATCCTTTATTTCCCTCCCTGCTCCTTTCTTTTCCCTCCCCGCTCCTTTCTTTTCCCTCCCCGCCCCCTTCCCTTTCCCCATTCTTCTTTTTTTTTTTTGGTACATGGAGATCGAACTCCGGTCCTTGTGCTTGCACAGCAGGCGGCGAAACCACTGAACTAAATCCCCAGCCCTTCTTTTCCCATTCTTTTTGGTGAGATTCTAAGTGTAGGAGTTAGATTGCTTAATATGTATTCAGGGCTAAGACTGAAAGCATTGCATTATACCATTGAAGCCACACCATCTTGGAGTGGCATGGGTGGGGAAAGATTTAAAAAAACAGTAAGTTCGGAGAAATATAGTTGACACCAACAGATCTTAGAAATCTCTTTAGGGCTGGAGGTTAACTAGAGTCCTTACTTCTGTGGAAATCAAAGGCTTAGAACACAGCCAAGACAGTGACACAGGTAGCTGCCCCATTCATACCCACATCAGCTGTCCCTCACCCACCTTAAAAAATATCGATTATAAAAATATTCCTTGGTATATATTTAATTTTAATCTTACAAAAATGTGTGCAGAAATTTGAAAAAGATTTAAATGTAAATTTCCTTCTAAGTGAACTTCCAGAGCAGCCTACTCTTTTCCTCACGAACCGTGGAATTCTTAGAAATGAAATCTGAGGCTATTATAGTATCACAATAGTAATGGGCCCTCTGAAGGTAGACCCTGAATAGAATAAGAACAGTAATTCAGTTGAGGTACAAAGGTCAAGCTAGATGAATATCTCTGGTTAATGCTGTCCAAGTCTTTATTAATTCACCATGCTTTGCCCCTTTGACAATTTGATTTTTATCAAGGCCTATTCTTATTGTCCTCCTTTATTTACATATCTCTTTTGGAAATGGATTTGAATGAAATAAAAATCATGACCTTTTAGGGTGTGGAGAAGTTCCATTTTCCTTTGAATTTACCAAATCCATCTGTGGGAGGAAGCAAGAAAGTGCATTTTACTGTGGCTTAATGGAGTGTTATATTTCTGGGAGTTAGTGAAGGCAGTAAGCTTTTCAAGAAGCATAAACACAGTTTTGTGTTGAGCTTTGTGTGACTGCTGGGTCTTCTCCCCCTTCACACAAATATACTAAGTGCAAGTGTGCATGCTGACAAATGGAATGCAAACAAATGGCATGCAATGGGTACACAACAGGGGAAATGTACAGAGGTTTTTATACTCCATTACAAATGGTGTCCTCCAAATGCCAAGTTATTTATAAAGAGGAGAGGCAGTGGTTTTCTAGCATAGGGCTGGAAATAAAGATGGATTTGTCCACGAAAAAGAATGTAACAATTCAGTTCTGTGCATTTGTTTATTGATGATCTTTTTCCCCTTACGTCTTGACATTCCATCAAAGCACTTTATGATCTTCCCTTGGGAAACAACTCAGAGCTTAGCTTTATTCACAAGCTTCATTATACTGAAGAGCAAAATGTTCTAGCTGATAGAATAGATTGTACATGGCAGCCCACTGACCTCTCTATTTGCAAGAAACATTCACTCCTACAGAGAAGTCCTAAATGTTAGCTGATTCACTTTCAGTCTTTCTGTATTTACTGAAACCCAAGCTACTGAGTTTACTTCCTCCTCCTTCTCCTCCTTCTTTAAAATCAGTAGAGTATTTTCTCTACTTCAGGTAAGAGTTTTCAATAAAGAAAGCTTTGGGCTACTAACCTGAGCTTTACTTTTCTCATTTTGTGTGTTTTGAAGTTCACAAGTCACTGTGTTCATACTACTTCAGAGATTCATCATACCAAAGAAGATGGTGGAGTGTAGGACAGGAAGAAGAGCTATCATTGAGGGAATGCTGTATTATAAGGGCATTTGTTGGTGAGCTTCTGGGAGAAATGGGGAGATGACTGTGGAACTGATTCTTTGACTCTGGGGCTCCAGGAACTTCTGGCAACACTCTCAGCAGAAAACTCACATTGATTTAGGAAATTGTTGAGTTTAGACTAATGAGTTTAGACTAATGATTTAGACTAACTATACTTGAGTTTAGACTAATGATTAGTTATTTTAGAGGAGGAATACTTTCATGCATGTGACCCAAGTGGCTCTGATTTCAACCAGAAGAAACCTGATCTCATATCCTCAGTAAGAAAAGCTGTAAAAACCAATAGTAGGGCTGCTGTTATGGTCTAACAAGAACCTCTAAAGACCAGGCAGGAGAGAACCTAGTTCTAAATATGACAAATTTGTGAGCTCTGAGTGTGAGTGAGTGGAGAACAGACAGTAGTCTAGCAGAAGGGGACCGCCGTGACTGAATTAGCAATTGTTATAGAAGAGGTTACCAGAGGATGGACAGGAAATTCCAACATGGGAACACCTGAGGACCAAAAGAAAGCACTGGGACTTGCAGGAGTGGCATGCTCTCTCAGGCTGGGAGCTCCAGGATCAAAGATAATTGTAATGCTGCTTTGTACTTCATGGTTTTCCTGCATTTCTAGAACTGTAGCCTAGGGAAAGCTATTTCAGTGTGCACTGGCCATTAAGTTATAAGATATAATTTAAACACTCTACAGATACAAATATTAATTTGAAAAAACCCCTAGATTTTTCTAAAGTCATTTGGGTAACGTGTTACAGAAACAGTTGAGAGTCCTTATTTCCCGAAGCTTTTATTTCTGTTTCTCTCAATAGCTCTTGGTTCTTGCCATCAAATCAAGAAGTACTCACACATTTGGAGCTAGTAGCCAACATTCTGACTCAGGTAGCATGCATAATTAATTTCATATCATGGCCAATTTCATTTTTTCTTTCATCCAAATGTGCATAAAGTTGTTATTTACTTGAATATATTCTCATTACTTAAGTAAAGCCCATCATGCCTCTCTCTATAACTCCTCCCTCCCTTTACCCACAGAATTGTCATTTTTGGGGAAAATATAACTAACTGAGTATAGGTATATTTACTAGTCTATGATCTTTCCAAGTGTTTAGGTCAAACTGAATGATATATTTAGTGTTGAAAATACTTCCCATGGTTTAAATGGAATGTGAGCTTAATTAAGCATTCAGGCTTCACTGAGTGGTCATTTGATGTACTGAAAGAAGTGATTCTTTACCCAAGGAAGTAACTTGAAATCAGTAGCCTGTTATGGGAACTGTGTTCTACATACCACCTGAGTATCAGCTGGTCCTGTGTTGTTGCTTGTTTGGTTAGTTGGAAAGGATGAATCACTTGGAGTGACATGGATAATTTTGGTTTCAAGCATGTTGCTAGGAGTAGTCAAATGATAACTGAAAGCCTCTTGAGTTCTAAAACTCTGTTCACAAGATCAAACCTTTTAAGGCCATGCACCTTAAAGTCATGATTGCTGTGACATATTTGATTTCATGTATTCAACAAGGATTTATGGTCTACTTATTGTGGAGCAGGTACTGGAGAAGCTGTTGGTGATAGAGTATGGAGTAATATGGAGGGTACCTCTGTTTTCAGGGACCTGAGGTTTCGTGATGAAAGACATGAGAATAGCAAATAAAGTATTAGAACAAGTTAAGTTATATAAGGAAAACAGCAACGTTTTGACCGTTACCATTTAGGGGTAGTGGTGGTGATGGGATGAGAAGTTAATTTAGACTGAGAGGTTAAGAAAGGCCTCTATGAGGAGATAATACTTGAATTTTCCCAAGCTGAAAACTCAGGTTCTTTCTAAATCAAATTCCTCATTTCATAATTATTGACTTAGTAAGTTTTGCTAAAAAAGTTACTGTATTTGGTTTTTATCCGCTCTTTTAAAATTAGGCAATCCTTTTTAGTTGCCAAGTAAACAATAATCACGCAAATTAAGGGGGAGAATTTGTTTTCTTTTAAGAATCACAGTAAATATTTCTCAAGTAGGGAAAATTACCTCCAGGTAGTAGGTGGTACTTAAAAAAACCAAAGAGACTCAACTTTTACAGGCTCTAGCTAAAACCATAGTTATTTCAGAGATAGTAAATTCTCCTCTCCCCACCATGGAAAACTACTTTGCTTTTAGTAATTCTATGTCTTTTTGATGGCTTCATACTCAAAGAAGTTACCACAGGATTTATTTCAGCTCTTTGTGGAAGTCAGCTATATGCAAACAGGATTAATTTAGGTAGTTTCTACCTAGGACTGAGTCCTCAGCCTTCTCAGAAAACATGTCCCACCCCATGTCATCACTGCTTTTGTATTCAGTTTAACCAGTTTCAGGACAGATTGAATTCTGGGATGAATCTTTCAAGAGTGATAGGCTTGCACAGTTTGTAATAGCTAAAACTTGGAAACAGCCCAAATGCCCAATAACTGGAGACTGGATAGAGAAAATGTGGCTTTTTAATAAAATGGAGTACTACTCAGCCATAAAAAATGAGAAATTAGAGACATTTATAGCTAAATGGATGCACATTGAAGCGATATTCTTAAGTGAAATAAATAGGACACATGTGTGAACACTGAATAGTTTCTCTAGTGTGAGAAACTAAAAGTGTAAATAAGGACTAAAAGGTATAATAGGTAATGTGAAGTAGGAAGAAAAGGGGCAAAGGGGAAGGGGAAGTGGGAGGGGTAGGGGAAAGGAAAGGAGGGAATGGAATTAATATGAGAAAAAGAAAAATTGGAAACAAAGTCTCTGTAAATAAGGAGGGATGGAGGGGTTGAAGGGAGGGCAAGGGAATGGGAAAAAATAAGAACTAAGATGGATTATGTAAAGGTGCAAATTTCCAATGATGAATGTCATTATATTATATACCTAATTACCAGTAAAATGAAATTAAAAAAAAGAGTGATAGGCTTTGTGCTTTCTAATCCATCCCATGGTTTCTAATAGATGGACTGGTATTGAAGCAGTAGTCAATTACTATCCTTATGCCCCTTCTCTTGCTTTAAAATTTCTTCTTATCTTTCCAAGGGCTACTTTCTTGATGGGATGTCTCCTCTATGATGCCTTCCATTACTAATAAAAGTAATCATTCTCTTACATATGTCTCTCTACCCACTGCGCTGACTTTAATTTTAATAAATAATAATTAATTTTAAAATAATAATTATTAATAAGTAACAGTATTTTATTACTTAATAAATTGCAATTTCAAATGTAGCTGGATATCTTTCTGCTAGAACACAGATTTGCAAGTTCAGAAGTGTTGTAATAACCTGCTAGTAAATGCTTGTTGAACTGTTAATGTCAAACTCATTAAATGTATTTTTGTTGAATTTTTTTCTACAAGTTTACAAAGACCATTTGATGGCATTGGGCCTGATTCATTTTACAAAAGGTAGCAACATAGCAGTTGTTCTTCAGTGGGTCTGGATATTTTGGTGGATATTTGCCCCTGTGACACTGCTATTTATTCTTGACAGTAATGATTAATTTTACCCAAAGATGGAAGTATTTGTCACAGAGCATGTACGGGATGGTGAGAGAAGGAAAGGGGAAACAGGTGTAACTTGCATTCATACTTTTCTTTCTTTCCAACTGGCCTGGCCTAGAGGGCATAAATGGGGAGAACTAGAGTACACACCTTAAAATATGTTGGAATCTGTAACTACTTCCCTCTACATTTCTAAAATTTTGTAATTATTATGACTAAGCAGTCATTAGGTGTGAGCTGCTGCAGTAAGTGCTTTGCCTTTCTTATCTCATTTAATTCTTACAATGACGCTATAAAACATACCTTAGGTTTTTCCACTGGACATGGAGACCAAGAGCAATAAAGAGATACATACCCAAGGTCACACACAAAACCTGCAACAGAGTGAAGATTTCAATCCATTTCTACATGAAATTAAGGAGAGCTCTAAGCACTGTACTCTGAAAACTCTGTGATTGTTTGGTGGTTGAAGTGTGTTTCTTCTGGGAAGCATTAGCAACTTTGGCAGCAGAAATGCCCAAAATGATAGTGGAGCTGGTTTAAGAAGTGTCCACAGAGGATGACTTATTAGCTGGCTCTCCATCAAATCCCAAGAAGTAGAGCTTCTTTCAGTGTTTCTCAAGTTCTTCTTTTCTTTAGTCTATTTTAATGCTGCCTTCCAGCTGTCCAAAGCCCACCTGAACTCAGTCAGAATTTCTTTCTTTCTGTTCCCTTTGGTTCTGGGGATTGAGCGCAGAGCTAAGCATGCCTAAGTGTCCCTCAGCATACCTCCACCCACAGCCCAGAGCTGCCCTGTTTAAAAAGCATCCAAATAATTGTAAACTCCAGTAGTTTTTTAGTATATTTTAGTATTGTGCCTACATTATTACCACAACCTATTTTAGAGCATTTTTATCACCCCCAGAAACTCCTTGATCCTTAGCAGTCGTTCCCAACCTCTCTGTACTCATGCTCCCAGGCAGTCGTTAATCTACTTTCGGTCTCCACAGATTTGCCAGCTCTGGATATTTCATATAAACAGAATCATACAATGTATGGTCTTTTGTGTCTGCCTTATTTAGAATTGGAAAAGATTTATCCATGCTTTGTCACATATCAGAACTTCACATATTTTTACTGCCTTATAATATTACATTGTATGGAAACGCCACATTTTATTTATCTGTCCATTCATTGATGGACATAAGAATTGTTTCCCTTTTTTTTGGTTATTACAAGTAATGCTGATATGAACATCAGTCAGTATTTTTGTTTTTCTACTGAGAACTGCCAGTTCCTCAAGGCAGAGATCTGAGTTAGGGATCAGAGAGCCCTGAGTCTATCATAATCCATCCTGAGCTGTAGATGACTGCTAAACTGAATGCATTTTAAAAGAGGAGGGTTGTAACAGACTTCTCACTGGCAACTGCATTGTAGATAGTTCCTTTTGAGAGATGAGGTCTTCATAATGTCCTTTTCTTAACTGGCCTTGTTTTCTCCATACCCACAAAATGCCCAAAGGAGCAATTTAACACCCTACTTCTGATCCTTTCAACAGAATTGTGTTTAATCCTTTCTCATTTTCTGCTGCTCACATATTTTTTGTTTCTACATTTTGCCTTGGATAAATAAAAAGATTATTGTGAATTTTGTTACTACCCATAATTGCAGAATCTCCATGATCTCTTCCCACTCTATGACCTGTATTTCTATCTTCTAGGTCAGTCCTTCCAAAACTATGGTTCCAGAAATGTTCCAGATCCAACCTCCAACTCTCCAATCCTTCTGTCTTCTCCTTCTGTCACCCTTCTGATGTCCTCTCTTCCCTCTTGATCAAACTTAAATTCCATTTTCAACCATTCCAATCATGCTTTTTCACACACCCTCAATTCCCTGTCTTCTTTGGTCTTGGTGTTCTGCTTTTACAAAGCTAAGCCCATCTCCCTGTTTACCACACACCTATACTAATGAATCTGAACAGGACTAGAGAAAAACAGGTCTTGCCCCATTGTATAATTTGAATAGAATCCCACAATAATTTAATGACTACCTACGTCATGTGGGTCTGTGGTGTTTATGACTCATTTTTAATGCTGTCTGCAGTTGTGTTTTTCCAGTTCATTTACTTTCTCACTTTTCTAGTTAATTTTTTGATTATCTTTCCCTCAAATCTTATACACTGTCTCTATCATCCCCAATTACAACTGAAAGAGAATTCTCCAGGATCTAGCTACCGTATTTACCCATCTACCAGCACCTGCATCCCAGACATCTACCATCTGTACTTGTTCCTGTTGTTCTGACAAGGCAGTTAATCCTTCCACTTGTGTGCTAGATTCCATCTTTTCTTACCTATTATACATCATTGTTCTAGCCTTTTCCCCTGTATCTTGCTTCATTAATTTTTCACTTCTTGGAAAATTATCATCTTTAATATTGATATAAATATACTATTCTAAACATACAAATGCACTTTTATGAGCACATTTGACTATTATAAAGCAATGAAGGTGCCCCAGCAGCAATCCACTGGACACCCCCCACCCTGCTCCTCTGTATAGCCACCTGGTTCCACACTACAAAGACGCAGAGGACACTAGACCACAAGAACACGGTACTGGGTCCCACCACTCCCGGCCCAGATGTGGGGGCTTCTGAGCCACTGTCCCACTGCTCCTGGTCCAGAGGAAGGGGCTTCGGGGCCACCATCCCTACCGCTGCTCCTGGCCCCTGTCCCACCTCTCCCAGCTCAGAGAAGGTGATCATCACGGGTGCCTACAGCACCACCTACCCCTTCAGTCAAAATGCAAAAACACCTAAATAAGTCTCAAAACCAGACTTCCAGATCACCTACAGAAACCCCAAAGGGAAATGAGATGGAACACTCTGATACTCAACCACCTGGACC
>NW_004624857.1:2367627-2398027 GCF_000247695.1 Heterocephalus glaber | reverse complement strand
TATACCTAAAATGTACCAATGATTAGAATGAACAATTGATAATGTAAAATAGGAAGAAAAGGTCCAAAGGGGTAGGGGTAGTAGGAGGGGCAGGGGAAAGGAAAGAAGGGAAAGGAAAAATGCTGAGAAATGGAAAAAACGGAAATAAAGTCTTTGTAAATAGGGAAGGGTGGAGGGTGTGAAGGGAGGGCTAGGAATGGGGAAAAAATAAGAACCAAGCTGCCTCATGTAAAGGTACAAGTTCCCAATGAGAAATGTAAAATTGTGTTGTATACCTACAATGTACCAATGAAAGAATTTATGGAAAAGTGCTATAATTTAATTCTTAAGTATGCTTTTAATATGCTTTCTTAAGTATGCTTTGTTTAGGATTTATTCTGTAGCCCTTAAGAGGACTAATTTCTTCCCTCTCACTGTCCACATTGTATCCTCCCTTTTCTAAAACCCTTCTTTCCTTCATGAAGCATTTCTTTAGCCTACATGCATCTCCTTCCCGGAATCCCTGTAGCATTTGCTAGGAGCGTTGTTCCTTTGTTTCTATAAGAATAAAGTGGTAGTTATTATTAAGTGCCTGCTCTGTGTATTTATATCTTTTCTCCTCAAAAAAGCTTTAGATTTTGATAAGGCAGGGGTAGAAGATTTAACATTTCTTTTGTGTCTACCTACTGCAAGGCAGTTGGGGCCACACTTTGGATCAGATCTGAATTTCAGTCCTGGCTTTTCTCATTATGACCTTAGGCTACTTTATTTTTTATCCAGCATCTTCAGTCATCAAATAGAATTAATAATAGCTATTTCACTGGTTTAATGTGAGAACTAAACACAATAAGGTATGTAAGAGTAAATGTGTAAGCACCAAACAGCTTTCCCTTTGCTGAGACAAAATACTCAACACCCACAATTTAAAGGAGGAGAGATTGAATTTGGCTCACAGTTTCAGCTCGTTGTCAGCTGGCTCCAAGGCAGAAACATCATGGGTTGAGGACCCGATGGAACAAAGCTGCTTAGTTCAAGGTGTTCAGGAGGCAGAACAGGGGAACAGCACCAGAGAGGAAGGAGCAAAGGACCAGGTATAGTACCCAAGCTTATGCGTCCATGATCGACCCCTAAATACCCACAAATGTGTTCCATCAATCCCCTGGGCTGCTCACAAACCATTCAGATTGACAATCCAGTTTAACTGTTACATTTGTTCATAAAATCTTTTTTGAATGACTATTTCCATACTTTTTTAATCACAGGAATTTATGCCACTTCAATATCTTTAACAGGAAATATTAGAAAATCCCAGAATGCTTAGACTTCATTTTCAGCTTCTTTATTGAATCCATTACTTTCCTCATTGTCATTTGGTTTCCTATGCAGCCAGACCCTGTTACATCACAGATCTCTCTCTCTCTCTTTCTCTCTCTCTCCATCTATCTTTCCTTCCCCTACTGATCTCCTAACTTTTCTATCTCAATGTATGTTTTTTATCTATTGCTATTTAACAAATCACCCCCAAACCTAGTGGCCTAATACAGTAATAATCATTTATTATCTCTTGTGATATTGCAGTCACATGTTAAATGGGGCTGCTATTACCTGAAGGATTGAGGGGGGCTGGAAGATTCACTTCCAAACTGGCCCACTCATATTGCTGTTGGCTAGGGGCCTCAGTTCCTCTTTCCAGGGGGCAGTCCCTGGGATTGAGTTTCTTCATGGTAAGACAGCTGGATGCATCTAGTGTGAAGAATGGAGAGATTAAGATGAAAGTTGAAATCCTTTCTATACCCTAGTCTTAGAAGTCACATACTTACTTCTGCCACATTGTGGTCAAGCAGAGGAAGTCCTCATCATAACAGGCAACAGTATAACACAGCACTGTTCCAAGTGATCATTAGAGGCCATTTTTGAGACTGGTTAACAAAGTCTACTCTGGATTCCAGTGGTTCAGATTCCTCCCACTTCAGAAAATATTGATATTCTTCTTTAAGACCCCCAGTCTCACGTCATTGCAATGTCAGCTTAAAGTCCAAGATGGTATCACTTAAGTCAAATCTGGGTATAGTCCCTTAAATATTGTCCCCCTAGGTCTGTCTATGTGAACTAAAGAGACATGTTATCTGTCTCCTACATTCCCAGCACCCAAAAATTTTCTAGAAAAGACATAGGATAACAGGTATCCACAGTCTTCAAAAGGAGAGAAAATAGGAGCCATTGACTGGGGGCAATTCCAAAATTCAGCCAGGCATGTCTGTCAGTGCGTTGCTTCAGGCTCAACCCTAGTGCTTGGAAATTAGTTTTAAGTCTTTTACCTCTGTCCTCTGGGCCCTTTGTTCTAACTTCTGAGTATTCCTTCCTTTTTCAATAGAAAAGGCCATAATTTGCCCCTGAGAAGTTTTCTACACTTAGTGCTAGGCTATAGTGGTTCAAGGATCCAAAGACCTCTCATTTTGTGCCCTCAGTTCCTTTGAATACAAGAAAATATAATTATTTTTAAAGTTTCTTGGGTTTTTATTTTATTTTTTATTTTTGATGCTGGGGATTGAACTTGGGATCTTGTGCTTGTGAGGCAGGTGGCAGAACCACTGAGCTAAATCCCCAGCCCCACGTGGATTTTTAATGAATGGATTTATAGTCAACTCCATTAGACAAAAGCCACACAGAAACATTTTCAAGACAGGCCCTTCTTACCATGATCTTCCTGCAAGGCCACAAGGGAATATCATCTTTAAGAGTCTTAGAGGGCCTTTTTGTTTAAAGGAGTGAATTTATGAGACAGGTTTGAGATCTTTGAGGCTTTTTGTTGAATGAATGGTTTCCTCAGATATTGCCTCAGGTCTTTCTAAGGGTTTAACCAAAGATCTTACAGTTATTCACTGGATTTAGTCTTTGCTGTGAAATCATTATTTAATTTGAGAATCTTGGAAGAGCTGAGAATGAGAAATAGTTTCATTTCTGAGCTCAGTAAGTCTGAGATTCTTTACATTTTAGTTTTTTTTTCTTCAGCTCATTTCTCCTCTTGCATTTTACTATAAGCAGCAAAAAGAAGCCAAGTGGCACTTGTAGCACCCTGCCTGGAAATCTCCTTAACTAGATCATGAAGCTTATTAGATACATTTTCTACTTTGCCCATCACCGTAAGTAACAGTACTCCTACCCTGCAAAGAATTATGGGGATTTTTGTCTCTCAGGGGGAAATGAGACAGGAGATTAGGGTATGGTAAAGCTGGCTGGGGAGGTAGGCATCACGTGTTAATTATAAAATCCTAGGGCATATGTACAGAACATTTCTCAAAGTCCTGCACACGGACTGCTTTAGAGAACTTGAGCAGGTTTTTGACAGGATGGCCTATACCTGACATCAGCCTGAGGACTGGGTGACAGTCCACACTGAGTTTTTGCCAATGTGTTCTTTCTCTCTTGCACAAGTAGCCTGCCCTCACAATGCGGGGTGTACTTCTTTTCCATCTTAAACTTGGCACAAACTCGCTCTGCAGAGCTTGTTTCTTTTCCTACCTTCAGTAAAACTTTGCTACTGTTAAAAACAAACAAACAAACAAACAAAAACAGTACTGCTAAATTTTCTGTTACTATGTCACAGGATAGCTCTTTTATTCCATTTTTAATATATTTATTTTCTTCTTTTTTTTCACTTTCTTTCCTTTATTTTTTAGAGCTGTTTTAGTTTCACAGCAAAACTGAACAGGAAGTAGAGTTCCCATATGTCACCATTCCTCACACATGCAGAGCCTCCTCCACCACCAGCTTCCTATAGCAGAGTGGTCCATTTTGTTCCATTTGTTTTTCATCACTTTGATGTTCTTTTTTATTAGTGCATGGTTGCAGTGTAGCATGATCAGAATGGTGCAGTCAGTGGACCATCATGGATACATCATCATCCACCGAAGTCCACAGTTTGCACTGGGTTCAGTCTTGGTGGACTTGGATAAATGGATAATGATATGTGTCCTTTACTATACACCATACAGAACATTTTACACAGTATTTTTACTGTTCTAAAAGTCCTCTGTCCTCTGGTAAGTCATTCTCCTTTATGTCTACCTTTTAGCATATATATAACAATCATATATAATATGACTGATGTATTGAGGTATGATAAAAATACAGTGAATATTTAAATTAAAAGAAATCATTACAGTAAAAATCATTACATTGTCATTAACCCCACCTCCAAACTACTCCCTTTGATTTATTCCATCTTTCTTGCCCCTTCTGAAGCAGATCTCTCTTGTAAAGGTCTTTAACTGTGCAGTGATGGCTGCCTTGATGTTCTGAATCAATTCAAATACAGTAAAACCTCAGTTCATGAATGCTTCTTTTTGCAAATAATTTGGTTTGCAAACAAAACATTTGGCAAAATTTTACTTCCATTAGCAAACTCCACATTGAGTGATGAGCACCACTATGGCCATCTTCGCTAGAATTGTGGAACAAATTAAGTTCATGGACCAAGGTACCATTGTATTTACCTTTCATGGTCATTTTGACCGTGGGAAAAGTCAAAAGTTGTACAATACCAGATCCAGTGAATAAGGTAGATGAAGACACACCACAATAGTTTTATTTGACAGACATTGCCATAAATATTTTGAATCAATTGAGGACATGGAGGCAGCCATGACAGTGCAACTGAGGACACTCACAAAAGAGGACTTCTATAACTGCTCCAGAAAGTGACAAAAATGATGGGACAAGTGTGTGAAGCAAGGGGGATAAATAGCATTGTATCTTTTACTGTAATAAAAAATTAAAAAATTTATGTAACCATTCACCATACTTTGTGATTGATTATACCTCATAATTTTGCCTTTTCCAGACTACTGTATAGTTGAAAGCATATGATATGTAGCCATCTTATATTGGCTTCTTTCACTTAGTTACAGGCACTCGAGTTTCCTCTATGCCTTGGCTTGAGAGCTAATATTTTTATTGCTGACTAATACGGCAGTGCTAGATGGGCCACAGTTTAGTCATTTATTCACTCATTTTCCTTTAAATGTTCATTGAAAGCTTTTTTGAGCACAACAGAGAACTTCATTAGCAGTTTCTTCAGAGTCCTTAGGCTGTCACTAACATTCTTTTCAAGATTCTTCTTGCTCTACCTGTTACCCCATACCTAATCAGTCCCTTCAATTCTCAGTTATGGTCACAGTAGTATCCCATTTCCAGTCACCAAAATATCTCTAATATCTAGGATTTGCCCAGAGAATTATACATGTAAATACGTAGATGTACATTCCTTATTATGTAAAAATCAATGTCCACATGCATACTATAAATGTATTTGTTAGGGATTTGATTATGTAATTGTACAGCTGACTGCACCACCTATATGAAGCTGCTATTTCTATATCTGTCAATGGAGCCCTATGCTTGCAGGGCAGGCAGCTGGGAAAGAAAGGAAACACAAACTGGTCCTGAAGACAGATTGATACTGAAGCCATCTTTCCTTGACTCTAAGTCTGTAGCTTGATTGATGGGCATGGTCTGCAGGAGAAGCTGGCAGTTGTTGCCACAGAGCTAAACATGCACCTGGCCCAGGTCTTGGAGAAGTGGGAACAGATGGTCTGGCAGGAGGTGGAGAAGCTGTGTGCTTGGCTGCTACCCATGCTGACCAGGTGAGCAGAACAGTGTGAGTGATTGGCATGAGCTGCAGCAGTGCCTGGAGGCTCGCACTGACCTTCCCAGAGCTCAAAGGAAGTGGCTGCCCCCTTCCTGGTGTGCACATGTCTCTTGTGCCTCTTGTTCTCCTGGTCTTGGACAGGGAAGGGAATCCTGGGACATTTCACTGAGTTGACACAATGCAAATACAATTCTACTGAACTTGTCTCTCTCTTGTCTTTTCCTCACTCCATTAATTATTTCTTCATAACTGCAAAATTTTTGCACATTGGTTTAACTGTCTAAATCCAATTGAATGTTTGTTATTGCAGGATTTTTCTCCAACATGTTCAACTCCTTTTTGGTCTTTATTGAGTTCCTCACAGCAGTGCTTTTAGTTTCTTCTAGTCTTGTCAGACCCTTATTTTTGCCCCATTCCACTCTATCTTATTGCCAAGGGCAGTTAAGGTGAAGACATATAGGGTAAACTAGTGAATTTAAGACCTTAGAGTGCCTGAGGCTCTTTTAATAAGACCAAGTGAGTCTCAGTCATCCTAAGGTATGGGCCCTCATGAGGACATAGATTTCTGGGACCTGCTCCAGGAGTTTTAAACTCTACTCTGTTTACCTACTGGCCTATATAGAGCATGAGAAGGTGACTTTCTAGAGAGTTTCTATGGCTACTACACTATAAAGACCGATAGTGGTGAGACAGGGATGGGGTTGGGGGTTGAACCAGGGTGTACTGAGCATGTTATCATGGCAATGATGGGGTTTTGGGAAAGACCCTGCCCAAAGTGGCCAGCATTTTAAACATTTAGATGAGTTCCCTTGGGCTTGGGTTTGCATGCTGTGCTACAAAAGCATTAGTTCTAGGAGTTTCCAGGAAGATCTTGAGACTAATCCATGACTATTTTGATTTTGGCAAGAAAAAGTATACTTGAACTAATACATATCTAAGTCATTGATGAAATGGTGAAGATGTGAGGAAAAGCATTTTAAAATTTTCCAAATTAGTGCACCCTTTTGGAAATTACTTTGCAGTATACTGTTTCATGTGTGTGGCAGTTGATACACCTCCCCTACCCCTGGCCTTATAGTCCTAGACATGTGTGTCCTATAAGTGTCGCACACTTATAATTTTCATATTTTCCTACTCTTTACACAATGAACAAGGGTCCATAGATATATGAAAATTTGTGTCTGAGATTCTAATTGATATTTGAAGCTCTTCTGTGACATAGTAAGTGGGGTCTGGTGGAAATTAACAAGAGACAGCTTTTTTTTTTGTATAGGGGATTGAACCCATTACTTTTAAACTGACCTACATCTCTAGCCCGTTTACATTTTATTCTGGATCAACTCCCACCAAGTTGCTAAGTTACTCAGGCTAGGCTTGAACTATATATACTCTGCTTCAGGATCCTAGAGTGCTGAGATCACAGGCATGCACTACCAAGTATGGCTGGCCCAGGAGGCAGTATTTCTGTATATATATTTTTATTTTTGTTGATACATACTAATTATACAGTTTTTGGACTCCATATGACATTTTAATACATGTATACAACATGTGGTGATCAGATAAGGGTAATTGGTGTATCTATCTACTCAGACATGTATCATTTCACGGGGTTGGGGACATTTGAAATTGTTTCTACTAGCTATTTTGAAATATTTTGTCAATGGTTGTCAACCATAGTTATCCTATTGTGCTATAGAACATTAGAAGTTGTTGCTTCTATCCAATGGCACCTCTGTAGCCATTAGCTGTCTTCTTTTCATATCTACCACCCCATATCCTTGCCAGACTCTAGTAACTGCTGTTCTAATCTCTACTTTGTGATCAGCTTTTTACCTTCTATAGGTAAGTGAGAACATGCAGTATTTATCTTTCTGTGAAGAGGTAGGTTTAGCAAGAACACAGAGTGTAATGAACTTAAGAGTAGCTCCTCTTCCTAGAGAAAAAACACTAGCCAGAAATAAGAAGAGAAGTTCTATCCTCTGATTTGCCATTAATGTGCTGTAAGATTTGAGCATATCATTTAAATCATCTGGCCTCTGTTTCCCGGATTGTAAAATAAAGTGGATAGATGAGATCATTACAAAAGCAGTGGGTTTAAAGTTCAATGACAATTTTAATGAGAATATAGGTTCCCTAAATGACAAAATTGATGTCATTATTCTGGAAAGTAATACAGAGGCTTATTAAAATGAAGAAAAGACTTGAAAAAGAAATTGAAGTGATCTTTTTGTGGTTTTAGAACCTTGATCAGAATCTTACAAGACAAACTAATCTTCTACCTTGTTTTGATATGGAAAAATTTTAGATAACTTAATAGATTGAATATTAAGGTAATTGTAGAAGCAAAATAAGTAATGTGTTCTTTTAAGATTTGCTTTTCCCATAACTCCTTGTTTAAGGTGAGGATTATCTGACTCTAACCTGTAACTTCGTTAACCTAACAAAGTTACCAAGCCAGGGTGAATTTACAATTTATATGGCCTATCTTGTGTCTGTGACTTGTAAATAGGAACTGGAATTGTATTTACACATCAAAGACCACTTGGGATGAGATAATGGCTAAAAAGGATATAAAAAGGGAAATGCTGAACAAAGGGGGCACGGATACTGACCAGACCGGTTTCTTTCGCAAGAAGAAATTTTATTATTTTATCCAAATTCTGTGTCTCTGTGTATTTCTTTCTGAGATTTCCATAACAGTTTTGAGTGAACTTTTTGAAGAAGATGGGAGGCTAGCTCTATGACTCTGTACCTTAGCATACCAATCTCTTGCTTAAGGTAATTTCCTCTCAAAAGCCAAAGTCAACAATCTGGCACACACAAATAAAACCACTGAGTCAAAGTTTCAATGCATAAGAGATTGTGATAGGGCAAGTTTTGATGAAAGAATTAGGTAAATCATCTAGATTACTTATTACATTTATTGACTGAAAATTAATTATAAAGCTCTGAAAAAAATTTAACATGGAATGTACTCTATGAAGGCATTTTTTTCGAATCTGGTTGTGTAATTTGGTCATGACAATTAAGTGGAATGATTTTTAACCTAATTTTTTCAATATAAAGTCATTGATAATTTAGATTGATTTTTTCTGGAGTAACTGTATTATTTAGTGTTCCAGGGAGTGGTTGTGAATTAAAAAATAGGTAATATTTTGGAAGGAGAAGTAAAGATTTATAAGTGAAACTTTGATTAATCTGTTCTGGAGCTCAAAGGCTCCAATCACAAAGTAATGATAAGGAAATGTGTATATAAGTATTGAAATATCACATGTACCTCATAAATAGTTAATATTGTTACATGTTGGTTAAACATTTAAAAATGTTTAAGGATATTTAATAATTGTTAAGTTATATTACTTTGTACCGCTAAATATATACAATAAAAATAACAAAATCTAAGTGTTTAAGTAATTTGTCTGAGATAGAAAACCTAGTAAATGGTAAAAGTGGGATCTGTATGCATATCTACTATTGCCAAATACACATCATAGTTTATTCTTCTGATTCTAAGACTAGGAACAGAAGATAGGGAGTTAACTGGAAAACAGAGGTAGGATTATTAGATGTAGCCATTTCAATGATAAGCCTTTTACATTAATCTGGACCATTAGAGTGTCTGCTGAATAGCAATACTGCCAGGAAGATTTCTGACTACAACTCCCCTCCCCACTTTCTTCCATCACACCCTTATTCCTGACAAACAAGGAGCAAGGAATTTATAGAACTGTAGGCTTTGTAAAGCCAGTTGGCTGATTCAGGAAGCTGTGGTTCTCAAAATAGATTCTGTTAGAAGGAAAAAAGGCTATGCAGTCCTACAGAGTGCCTTTGCAGTGCCTTGCTTGGTAACTGAGACATGATCCCGATGTGACTGGTACATAATTAGTGGGTCTCAGTACAAAATAAAAATTGTTAGAAATTACTTATTTTAAGATAGAGATAAAAGAATGAGCCTTGTGTGAAGGTGGACAGGATGCACACTTTGAAATTGGTCCTGGATCCTGAACTCAGAGAAGAAATTATCTCTCCCAGTTTTTGAAGTTGATCCACATTGAAGACAGCTTGCTTTAAAAGAATGACAGTTTACTTCCATTAATAGGGTCATAGAATGAAGGGTAAAGTTCACATTAAATTTTAAAAAATGATAGTTTACATATATTTGCAGGCATAGACAAGCTCTAGGATGGTCAAGACTATACTTTTTCTTTTTTTGGTGGGACAACAACAAGAGTAGGGAGATAGTTCCTTTAATAGTTGAAGGAGAATTAGAGTTCATAATTATTTCAACTGTTCAGAAACTGCATATGACATCATGAACAGAGAAAGTAATAGGAATGTGAAAATAAATACATTTTTGTGTATCAGTAACTTAAAATGTTTTTTTCATTTTCTCTCTTTCTGAGTCCCTGGAGCTGTTAAAAAAAAAAAAGCAATCTTTTTTTTTTGAAGAACTGGTAACTTGGCTTACATTTCAACAAATAGATTTTCTTAAAAAACCTTTTTCTTAATCAGGAGGTCAATGAAAAAGTAATATACACAAAAGATGAATTTTACTGGTGAGATCAAGACCATAATGCAATTTTTCTTAAAATTAATAGTTTGATGCAGTTATATTTGAGTGACATGATGCTTTAAAGTAGAACAAACAATTTGCTTATTTACATGTGTAGAATTTTTAATGTACTTGATTGATATTGCCATATGTTTCTTCTGAAAATTGTTTTTGAAAACCAGGTACATTGGCTACAAATATCCCTGAAACAAAGACTGCTTTACCCTGGTAATTTTGTAAGTGAATAATGCAATGTTACTCCCAGATGATGTTAGCTGCAAATAACTGGGCTACCATCTCCTAGTTACCAGTAGGGGCTGACATTTTAGAGACTTTAACTATAATACTTAAAAAATTATAATAAACTACTAATGCTACAATTTAATTTTATAGTAGACATGGTTTAAGAATCATTGCAACCTCTAGTATATATGCTATTTTAAACAGCCTAGAAGGCTATTTGACAGCTGCTCATAAACACACACTTAGCATATGACCAGCAATCACACTTTTAGGTATTTTCCAAGTGAATTAAAAACTTATGAAAATCTGCATGCAAATATTTACAGAAGCCTTATTCAGAATCACTAAAAACTGGAAGCAGTGAAGATGTCTTTTATGAAGGAAATGGATAATCAACTGTGGTATATCCATTCCATGGTGCACTATTCAGCAATTAAAAGGAATAAGCAAATTGATTTACACAACATGATGGATCTTGGAATGCATTTTCCTAAATGAAAGAAGCTACATTCCAAGGTCTACATGTGTCATTTCATTCATACAGTAGCCTGGAGAAGGCACAACTACAGACAGAAAACAGATCGGGGTGGTTGTCAAGGGCAAATGGAGTTGGGGAATAGCTGACTAAAAGGGGAAACACATGAAACATTTGGGGTGATGAATTAGTCTGCATCATACTAGGGGGTGGTGTGTACATAAATACATTTTTTAAGATCGATAGAACTTCACATCATGTGATCTTTAATGTATGCAAAGTGAAAAAAATCAACCAGGTTGTCAGAGATTCCAAGATAGAATGCAGTGTGTGGTAAATGAATCTATGAGACAGATACACAGCATAACTACACTACAAAGTATGAGGTTAAAAGAGCTCATCTAAATAAATTAAGAAATTAATCTTTGACTGGAAGCTGTAAGGATAAGACCAGAAGAACTAAATATAAACTCTGAGTTCTAGTTGGTAACTTTGTTTCTCATGGGAGTGTGTATGGTTTAACATTTCTGAAGCAGATTTACATTTACATTGGGATTGAACAGGTGAGAAAGTGGATGGTGAGTGTTATGTTTATCACTTTTGAAGTGGGAAGTCTCAGGTGAGCAAGGGTAGAAGGAGCCCCGTAGTATTGGCGTTGAGGAAATCAGTATGAATACACGAATGCATGGAAAATAAGTATGCAAGTGGACTAATACAACAAAAAGTTATATGTGGGAACACATGAATATATATCTCTATCTCTATCTATTTATGACCTAACTCTACCCATTGAGAAAAATTTAGAAGAAATGACACTCGAGGAGAGACAAATAGTACATTGATCTTGTTTTCTAAATATAATTTTCCAATAAATGGAACCAGAGGTCTTTGGAGAAATGACTGGTTCTATGATTGGGCAAGGAATATATAAGATGAGCCTAGAGCATATTTTAGTAATGAAAAGTAAGAGTATTGTAAAATAATTAAAGGATGTGACATCTCAATGAGACAAACTAAAGATAGCCCAGTGGGCAAAGCTGGGCAACAAAATGAAAATATACTGTAGGATTTTAATATGAAATATTATATACAATAAACACTCATATTGGTAGACATGAATGACTGAAGAAAAGTCAGTGAGAGAGACAATCTTCCTGACTGAAAAGTTCTAGATAGTTCTTCTTCCCCTTTGCAAATATGATTAGATTTAATGATTCACTTCTGAAGAGCAGAACCACATGACCAGAGTTAACTTCACCAGTGATGCCATAAGAATGTCATGTCCCTATGGGTGACCTGCCTCTGTGGCATTCTTTCCCCAAACCTATAAGTCCAGGCCAGTCATGAGAAAAATCATCAGACAAAACCAAACAGAATTCTAAGGATAATACAAAATATGCAGTCAATGCTTCTTTAAAACTCTCAAGGCTATGAAAAACAAGGAAAGATTGAAGATTTGTCACAGGCCAGGGACACTGAGGTGACGAGATAACTAAAAACAGTATGGTATTCTGAATTAGATACTGGAATAGAAAAACAACACTAATAGAAAAATGAATTAAAATTAACTCATTTATGCTGCAGATTGAAATTTTTGAATTTTTGCATGAAATTCATGTGTGCTACCTAGAAAAATTCAAGGAACAAGAATTCGAAGAGAACATATTTCATTATATCCCATTGTTACAGGGCATTCCAAAAATGGGTCACTGGGCATTGAAGGGTTAAAAAGATCTGGAGTTTATTTCATAGCAATGTACCAATGTTGGCTTCTTGTTGCCAAATATAATATGGATGTGTAAGATGATAATGCATAAGGGTAAATGAGAACTCCACACTATCTTTATAATTTTTCTGTAAATCTTAAAAAACAAGGAGTTTATTTAAAACAGTTCTGATGTTAAAATCTTAATTAGTTAACTCATTCAACAAGTAGCTACAGAAAACCTACTACCACATCTCTAGTCACTGTTTATTTATTTATTTACTTTTTTGGTGCTGGGGATCGAACATGGGTCCTTGCGCTTGGAGAGCAGGCGGTGAAACCACTGAGCTAAATCCCTGGCCCTCTAGTCATTGTTTAATAATGATCGACAAGTCATTGCTGCCCTGTCTTCCTGGAGCCTACAGGTTAGCGTGGATAAAGAGCAGGGAGCAGCTAAGCACGTAGCAGAGTGGTAGAGCAATTGTCTAGTGTACTCAAGGCCCTGGGTTTGATACCCCACACTCCAAAAACAAAAGCAAACACATCCCACAAAAATAATAGGGAAGTTCAAACAATTAGATAAGTGCTTGGAGAAGGAGCCAAAGTTACCTCCCCCCACCCCATCTTCGAACATAGCAAGCATAGTAGTAGTACATGAATAAATCCTGTTGAATAGTTTTCTTGTTAGATAATCCCTAAATGCTGAACTATTTGCCAGATTTTTATTAAAGGAATTTGGGGATATTCTTTTGTTTACTATACTTTGTTCACCAAGTAGAAAATGGGAAGATTTTTCTCCTTTTCATGTAAAAAAAATGAGTTAAAGTAGAAATCTTTAAAATGACTTTTGGTTGTAATGGTCAATGAGGTTTGTTAAATATATGTCATTTTGGAATTAATATGAGAAAATGAAAAAATGGAAACAAAGTCTTTGTAAATAGGGACGGGTGGAGGTATTGAAGGGAGAGCAGGAGAATGCAGGGTGGTGGTGGGGGAAGAACCAAGATGGATTACATAGAGGAACAGATTTCCAATGATGAATGTCATTATATTGTATACCTAAAATGAACCAATTAAATTACTAAAACAATATGTTACAGTAAGAATGCCAATAAAGGGATTGTAATTTTTTAAAAATATGTCATTTTGGCCTGTTAATTAAAACAGTAATAGAATTAGGGCGGGGGATTTAGCTCAGTGGTTTCGCCGCCTGTTGCGCAAGCCCAAGGACCCGAGTTCGATCCCCAGTACCAAAAAAAAAAAAAAAGAAAAAACAGTAATAGAAGGTTTACTTATTGATATATAAACATATATATCATATTTTCCTTAATCGTTAAGACTGTTTCTTCAGTTTATTCCAAGTAGAAAAGTGTATCCCAAAGGAGGAAGATATTCTCATAGGGTAAAGGAAAAAAACATATTATTTCAAAGGCAGTCAGTGCTGCTCTAAAGAATGCCATTATAAGATGCATGAGCCCTGAAATGCAGCTCCCTAAGTCACAAATACTGCACTTGCCAGGCCTAAACAGCCTACCTTAACTCTCAAAAACCTCAGGAATGGACTCCTTAAAAGGAAATATATTTGTGGATCTATAGATTCTCACTGCAAAGAAATTCATTTCAGCTTGAAAGACCTGTTGGGGTTAAAAGTTGGGATTCGTTTGGAATGCTGGATGGTAGACATTCTGCATCTCTCTTTTGCAGAGAAGGATTTATAGTCTACAGCTGCATTTGGAGGTGGCTTCTTTGAGGGGCCCAAACTTCTGTGTACCTCAAGTGAAGTTAGAGGGCTGGATATGAAACACTGTGGCTGATCCCAACATCTGCTCCAAAAGTTACAGAGAAAGTATGGAGCCGGAGGCTGGAATCTAAAGCAAGAACAGAATGTTTCAGGGCAGAACCCTATGAGAATGCATTGGGGAAGTAGTGCCAGAAAGCCTCCTTCCCCCAATTTCCTCTAAAAGGAAAGAGATAATAAAAAAGGTGCTACTGATGGAATAAGAAGAACAAAAAACCAAAGATAAAACCCAAACCCAGGGCAGCCCAAACCAAATGAAAATGCTTTTGAAAAACTGATACCACTGCTTTAAAAAATTGTTTAGATTGTTTCATTAGCCTTCTATTTTACCTTCTGGACAACAATTTCTCCCTCTTCAGTTTGTTCTACAAATTATCTTCTAAATGATCTGCCTAGCTCATTTTAGTGACAATACAACCTTTATGATCAAAAACTTTCAGTGACTCATCATTGCCCTAGGAGGAGAATACAGACATTTCAATTTTGGTTCTTTAGATAATTAGCCAGATAGGTATAAGATGTTTCTGGACACTGTTTTCTTTATCTGTAAAATAATAGTATCAGTATATAAGAATTTATAAAAAAGAATTTATAAATTATCTCAGCAGCCTAGGGAACACTATAATTTCTTAAATGGTTCAGAATTAGTATTTTACTAATCACCTATAATTTTTCTACTTTCTATCCAGCTATCATCAATTTTCCAGTAGTAGTAGTACTTAGGGTAGATATAAATATGGAATGTGAATTGTTCCAGTTTCCAGTGTTACAGTGGTTTATCTATATAAGTGGGGTTTTTTTGTATATCTTTTTATTGGTGCATTTTAGGTGTACAACATAATGACATTCATCATTGGAAATTTGCACCTTTACATAATCTCTCTTGGTTCTTATTTTCCCCCCTTCCCCTGCCCTCCCTTCAACCCCTCCATCTCTCCCTATTTACAAAGACTTTGTTTCCATTTTTTCATTTTCTCATGTTAATTCCATTCCCTTCTTTCCTTTATATACAAGTGGTTCTGATTTGAGTTATCTTGATTGAAATATCCTAAATATATAAATCTAATACACAAAAGAAAAGCCTCCACACTTTTACTATTTTTTAAAGACCTAGATCAGTCAGGCAATTTTAAGATATAAGAATATCTTTTAATGCCTGCTGTATATTTTCAGGAGGTTTAGTAAATAAGTGGTCTAATTTAATCTCATAATCCTCAAAAGTCTCTAGCAGATTCCTAGTAACATATTTGTCTAGTATGTTTAATTGTAAAGCAATTAGTTTTTAATGAGGATTTGCTTCCTCATGCTGTTTACCAGCAGCTTCAACATCCTATTGATATGAAATGTGAGGAAACAGCATTTTTTCCTTTCTTTTCAATTTTGATTCTGGAAGCACTGGTAGAATAGTTAAGGAGATTCTTTAACAGTGGACAGGGAAATCCTTTATTCTGTTTCAGTTTTGATGGTACACACATTAAGTCATTTCCTCTATGGAGCTGGGAATTCACAAATAGGAACCTGTTGGAATTATGAACATTCCTGTCCTTCCAGACTCTTAAATTTCCTTGGAAAACTTTTTACATTACAGAACTTTTACTGAGTTGAGTGTGGAGCCAGTGTTTTCCGAGAATATTTGTTAATATGGAACTGAAAAACAACCTAGAATCACTAATTATATAATGAATAATGTAAAAAGTACTGATTATAGAAGTGCTGTCATTCCAGGGGAGAGTTTTAACTTCTACTTCAAATTGTCATTGAAAGAAAAGTATCAATATTTGCTAAGTATCTACTATTGTCAGGCATAGTGTATGGCATTGTTTCATTTTTTCATTTTTTTCATTTCATTTTATTTAACTCTCAGCGCAACCCATGGCTGGGCTTTTTTTTTTTTTTCCAATTCAAATATTAGGGATGAATAAGTGGAGATTTAGGGAATTTGAATGTGTTCAATGCTATTATCTTCACTAAATTGTAAGACTTAGTTTTGAAACACTTGTTTGATGCAAAAATTATACAATTTTTACTAGATCACACTGTCTTCATGTGATGTTATATACTTCAGAGTCTGGTTTCCTGGATTATGGTACTAGCCTAGTAATCTTGATCTGTTTCACAGGGGTGAATTGACTAATGAATTACTAATTGTAAAGTATGCTCACATTTACAGGGAACATGTGATTAGTGAAAGAAAAGTCATGACTTTTATAGTTATCTTGTCAGATTTTTTTCTTTAAACAAACCCAGGGTAATATGTGAAGCTATCTGTGCCTACTTTAATAGCATCAGTTAATGGAGAGCACATCACCTTTGCAAGTCCTTCCTCACATGCTTTCCCCATCAAACTTTTAGATTCATAAGGCAGAAAGGCCAAATTGCTATCTTATTGATTTCTTTTTTTTCATAAGAATATGTAAGACAAAAATGAGCAAAATGTTAAAGCTCTATGAAGAGCATCTCTCGGTTTTATAGTCCTGGTTTAGAAGAGTAGATTTATAAGAAATAAAGTGAAGAAAAAGGGGCATGCATAATTGCATAATTGTATATGTAATAGAGCTGTAACTTTACTATCTATCTATCTATCTATCTATCTATCTATCTATCTATCTACCTACCTATATTGCTTTTTGGCATATCTATTCAGCATCTATATCTATATCTATCTATATCTATATATGCATCCATGGTCATCTGTAGACGAAAGGCTCATAGGGCAAATACATTCCAATGTAGGATTTTTTTCTGCATGTTCTGCTTCTTTAAAAATAAAAATATATTCCTTCTATAATCAGAAGAATGCAATGCAATTCCTCTGTATTTTTAGGAGATCCATTCTTTTTTAAAGTGGCTCTGATGGGGTGTGAGGGTGAGACTCTTCAAATGGAAGCAATTTTGTTTGTAAGGGAATTCAACTTAAAAATGGAAGAAATGCACTTGTCTCTCTGATGCCATGGCAACCAGAGGGAAAAAAGCCACGATGTCCAACAATGGTATAAAAATGTGCCTTGAGAGGGGGTAAGAAGGAGGCAATCTTAGACTTCTTTTTTCCCCCACTTCCCCTAGAACAGAAGGTTGCATTGTGTTTTTCTAGCTGACTGCATCGCGTTCCAGTCAGGCTGCCGTGATAGGAAAAGAACAAACAGTAAAAATAACAAACTTTTCCTTATGAAGTTTTGGGAGAAAAAGCTTGGTTTCTTTAGTTTAGTTTCTTTGCTTTGCCTTCTTCTTGACATCTTCACAGTTTATCATTTTTAGTATGAAGTTTCTCAATGTCCTCTATATTTTCTTCTCTGGATTCCCCTTGGCTTGTTGTTCTACTTGAAGCTGTAGGGCTGAACTGATCTTTTTTCTGTGGTCAGTTTCCTTCATACCTATAGGAAAACTTCTACAAATGCTCTTTCTCAGACTTTAAACCCGAGTATGTTTCTTGAGGTCTCCAACAGCTCAGCTGCCCTTTTCTTTTGAAGTTTTTAAAATCTAATTTTATTCTTTAGGTAAATTGATTTCCCCTAAGCCACTGAAGATTGCTAAGGCAATCTTAATTTTTCAAATACTATAATACTACTCTAATAATAAAGTTGCCAAGGGCCTTTTTCCTCACCTTTCAGCTAAGTAGGGGTGCTGCCAAGCATTGTCCTGTAGTTTGTATCATACTAGTAGCCTTTACAGGACAACAGCTTCAATACTGCATGGATTGTTGGCCTTATGGCTGGATTTTACTTTAAGGTTTTGTTTGTTTGGACTTAAAAACTTTGGTCAAATTAGAAGCCACCTGCAACTTGAGCACCTGGCCCTAATTCTATACCTCAAACCAGTGTGAGCAACTCTCAGTGGAACCCTGTGGCTGGGCATTTTTCCAATTCCAATGATTAGAGATAAGGCTAATAATAATATATTATTTTCAACTAATACAGTACAAAGAGAAGGAATTGGGATAGAGGGCCTTCAGAATAACAAGAAAAGTAATTTGAAAGAAATACTGATCTTCAGTTTGGTAGTCTGCCTTCACAGTGGAGGATCCTGTGTGGCAATGCTAGGCCATGATTCCATGTGACTCCCTGGGGTCAGGAGCCACAGGTGAGTCGTGCAGCTGCCAGGTCTAAGTGGCTGGTCATTCCAGGAAACTGATGTCCATGGTATCATTCCTAGGAGCATGATCCAGCCAAGAAGAATGCAGATTTTGTAGCCATGAGAAAGATAAATGTAGGAGATATAGGGCCCACCTTGTTCATCTTTCTTTCCAGGGCATCCATCAGTAAATGTTACCTTAAATAAAATGTACTAATTCTAGCTGTTGCTCAAAACTGATAGTTTCATGGCCAGTAGAAAATTTCATTTCTTTGATATTTTTAAAAATTAAATTTCATTTATCTCGAATTGCCCTTTGTAAAAAATTAATTCCCACAGTTACGGGACCTAATAATGAAGTGTATTAAATTTTTTAACCTCCTACACTTGGAATCTAATAGGGAAACAGAATAGTAGATGAAGTCAAATTTAACTAAAAAAATGGGGGCTACTTCAGTCCTGAGTCAGGTAACAGCCTGGCCCAGGGTAGTTTGGTGTACAAGTACCACTTACATGGCATTTTGTTTGAAAAGCTTGCTCACATAGACTATCTCAATTGACCCTCGGTGGAAATACAACCAGGGTATCAAGTCTGGTATTAGCAATGATCAGTGTCAGATGCTTCAGGAGTTTTCTTACAATCCCTGTAGCAGCCTGAGACCCAAGGGACCTCGGTAAAGCATTTTTGCAGTTTACATGGAACACTGGACATTGTAGGACTGAGTGAGCAAGTAACAAATGCTTGTGAGGGAAAGACACAACTCAGATGTGCTCGACCAAAGTGTGATCCCAATGGAGTCAACCCTTTTGAATCTGATGACAATGTTAGTGAGCTATCCCAGGTTATATGAATTTGGATTAATCATGGTTTTGTCAGAATAGTGCCAGATGTGCTATAAAGAAAGTCATTTAACAAACCATTACTTTTTTCTTGTTGATAAAAGGAAACAGAAAATAATAAGAAGCTATGTGAGAGAGCATAAGGAGTGGCCTGAAACTGAAATAATTTCATTTGCTAAAGTGTTCTGAAGATGGACACATATATGTACCTAGTGCAATGCCTGGCACTTAGTAGATCTTCAATAATATCAGTAAGATATAATAACAACAAATAATAGAGATTATACATGGTCTTACTGTTTTTTCTTTTCTCTCATTAGTCTTGAATTTCCATTCCAATTTCACTTTTGTCTACTAAGTTATTTTGTCTGTGTACTCAGTTGTGATAGACCAGATAGGGAATAATATAGGTTGAGTGCATAAATGAAGATAGAAAGGGTTGCAGTGGTACTCTGTATTTGCTTCTGAGATAATAATATTCTCCATTTCAGAGGTACAAAAAAATGATTTATTTTCATTAGCATCAAGATTTCCATTATAATGAGAATAGTGATATTGGTCAATAAATTTAATATTAGAATAACCAGTATTTCCTTTTTCTTTTCTTTTTTTCTGGTTAGATTTTCTTACATAGTCCTTAAAAAGGACAATTGTCATCCCTACATAATTATGAGTTTGACAGTTGGACCTTACAGGAGATTTAGAGGGTGGAAGTGAAGTGGTAGCCATGTTATTTCCACCCTCAGAGGGTCTGTAAAGATTTCTAGGCACTGTTGCTGCTCATGCATGCTGTCTTTGCTGGGTCACCTTGTTGGTGTGGAGCAGCAGCTAAGACCATAACTCCTTCACCTCCTGCTAGATTCCTCCTTCATCTTCCCCAATTCCTGGGCAAGGTTTTCATTTAACTATATGACAAAGAATGCTAACTTCTCCTGTAGGAACTTACATCATTACAGTTTGAAGCCTATAAGTGGTGAGAGAACAAAGTGGTTTCCAGTTTTCCTAGTGAGCTCCAGCTCATCCCTCTAGAGCCCCTAGTTTGTTCTTTCTGTCCCCTGCTTCGCATCTATCTTCCTTTCCCAAATACCCATTCTTCTGACCTCAGGATCCAAAACCCAGCCCAGAAGGAATAGTTGTATGTAAGTCATTTCATCACTCAATTGTGTAAGGTCAAAGCCCCACAATAAATCCCATACTCTGTATCATTCCCAGAGGTTCTGTTTCTCTCACATAATTTGGAGCAAGACCCAGAGACAGTGTTATCCTGTGGTCAGCAGCTTCCTGCACTAGTAGTTTCCTGCAGTGGCATAGGCAGAGGGATTCTGGGTGCTTCCTAAGTCTACACTATTCTGACTTTTAATAATTTCATAAGTTCTGATAGCTGCTGATAAAACCTTTTATTGTTTTACTAACCAGGGTACTAGAATTCTAATGTCTGAACTTTACTCATAATTTTGGATTAAAATAACCCAGAATTTGGAAGGGTGGGGAATTCTGAGAAATGTAGTTCAAGTTTAACTAGGTTGACAGAATACAACTTTTACTTATGAAGACATCACCATTACTAATGTAGCCATGGCTTCTGTCCTCGTGCAGCCAATGGCCTAGCAAGAGAGAAGACTTTACAAGGGTGAGGTGTTCCTTTTCTGTCTATTGAAAAGGTTTCCTTTGATATTTCTCCTAGTTCCTAGGAGAGCAGCAATACTGTTTTTATTTTTTTCTTTTTTATTACACCAAAAGGAAGCCATGGCAAATAGAATTATGGTAAAATTCACATGTCAATTCGGTGTGAGAGCTGATGTCTTGCTCTGGGATTTGGGGAACTGCTGATTCAGAGTGGTAGCTGACTGGACTTTGTATTTGGAGAAGGTCCTGGGAAGCATTTTCTTGCTCAGCATCACAGTGAAGGAAAACATCTGGAATCTTACGAAAGATAAGGAAGACAGAAAACAAAACAAGACAAAACAAAAATAAACAAAAAGGAAAAAAATTAATCAAAAGGCCTGGCGAACCATATAAATAGGTGTAGTTTTCATATCAAGACGTCACACTATGTTCTGCCTCATATTAGTGGTCATTTTTGCCTTTGCAAATGTAGTTAAATGTTATTATTCTAAAATTATTGTAAAAGTATTATGCTGCAGATTATAAATTGAAGCACACAGACTAAATTATAAATCTCTGCATTGAGTTTAAGGTTTTCTCACTTAAAAATTATAAAAGTTGTATTGTTTTACACAATATATTTTTCTCCAGTAGGATTGCAGGATTTTACTTCATTTTGTAAAAGACAGTATAATCAAATCCCCCCCTAGGGTTTGCTCAGTGATGCAAGTTTTTTCTTTCACTTTTTTATATCATCACAGATGAGAATGTTTTTAATATTAAAACACTGATGATAAAGAAAATATGTATAACTTACTCTCAAATCTCAGGGTTAATAGAGTTCATTCTATATCTTCCTACTGGACCTATGAAATTCCCTAGATAGCTAACTCTGGTAGGCATCAACATCTGACACTCTCTATTTCAGAATTGAGGCTGCTAACTTTCAGGCATAGAAACAGTGAAGTGGTTAGGAAGTTGATGTGACCAATTAGGAATTGGTGAGGCTGACTCACAGGATAAGGTGAGGAGGAACAATTGTTAGCTGGTTCAAGGTCTTTTAGCATACTGCTTCAGAATGTGAGATTTAGATCCAGTAGAAACAAAGTATTATATATTAGGCTGGGGCTATACATTTGAACCTTATGCCAGTTAATCTTCACAACAGTCCCTTGGAGACTAGCATCACATTACCACATTATTATCTCTATTTTACAGAAAAGAAAATCCATGCTCAGAGAGATTAAGCATTTGCCAGAGGTCGCATACTGAAAAACAATGAAGTCAGAGTCATGTCCAAACTCGTCCATTGCATGCTGCTGTCACTGAAAAGACAAGACATCTTGAGTTCTCTTTCTCTACCCTTCAGCCCCACATATATTTTTTGATCTGACTCACAGTTTTGTGAATTTTGAGGTGGAAAAAAGATTTAAAATAGCTTATCCACACACAGATCTGAGTTCCTGCAACTGAACAAAATCCAGAACCACTAACAGTGACTGGTGGGATAGGTGCAACAATTCATCTGACCTGTCAAAAAGGTGGTGACTCCTTTTTATCCTAAAGTTCTCTTGTTTAAAACATGAATAAATACAATATATATAAAAGAATTACACACCAGGACTATTTTCCAAAATTGACCTCTGGTTCTTATGAGGGAAAGGTGAGAAGGTAGCTGGGAGAACAGATAGGGAATGTGGAGGACAGTTGGGAAGGTTTATTGTTTTCAAGCAGTTAGGTGTATAGAACATATTACATGTCCCACAAATATTTATTGATTAGAACAACAGCTAACAACTAGAACACATATATGTCCCTGAGTAATGGCTAGGTATATAAAAGTTTTATTATGTACTTAGATTTATAAAATGTTCTATAGAATTTATTCTGCACATGCTTTATATATGCATAAAATATTCCCTACTTGTGAGGTGCAAGATTCTGCTTATGTTTGTGAGATTAAGGTTGTCAAAGTATATTTTCTGAATTTTCTGTGATGGTTAATTTAAGGTATCAACTTGACTGGATTAAGGAATACTTACAGATCTGGTGAAGCCCTACTCCTGGGTGTGTTTCTGAAGGTGTTTCTGGAGGAAATTGGGGGTGAGACAGTGGGGTGAGTGGGGAAGATATGAACTCAGTGTTAACGAGCACTGTACACTAGGCCAAAGGCCCAGACAGAATAAAAAAAGCAGAGGAAGAACTAAGCAGAGGAAGAGCTAATTGTATTCCTCTTTCTCCCAGAGCTGGGGCATTCTTCTTCTCCTGACCTTAGACATCAGAATTCTAGGCTCTTCAGCTTTTATATTTTGGGACATACAGTCCCCACTTCCAGGGGAGCTCTCAGGTCTTTGACTTTGGACTGAAATTACACATTTGGCTTCCCCGGTTCTAAGATTTTCAGACTTGAACTGAACCATTCTGCTGGTATCCCAGGGTCTCTGCCTTGCAAACAGTCTGTTGGGGGACTTCTTAAGCCTCAAAAACCACATGAACTAATTCCTTTAAAAAAATCCATATCCATCCAAATCCATCCATCCATCCATCTTCCATTCTCTTGGTTCTGTCTTTCAGCAGAATCCTCACTAATACATTTTCTAATTTTTTCTGCTGAATTTATTTCTGATAGAAATATTCTAAAATTTCCCATTATCATTTTATTTTCTGTAGTTCTCATTATTCTGTTAGTTTAAATTTTATATTTTTGAAGCTAAATTTTTAGATGTATGCATGTTTATTAGTGTAATTTCATAGTGGAATGTTCTTTATTATTTAGTTCCCACTGTTTTCCTTCTAAAATATTTTCTTTTCTTTTTTTGTTTTGGTACCGGGGATTGAACTTGGGACCTTGTGCATGTGAGGCAGGTGCGGTGCCACTGAACTAAATCCCTGGCCCCTAAAATATATTCTTGATTGAAACTTGAGCTTTTTTTGATTAATATTGCCATGATGTATCTTTTCTAGCCCCTTATTTCTAAACTTTCTGTATACGTGTATTTAAATATGTTCATCGTAAACTGTATGTGTGTATATATATATATATATGGTAATATCTATTTTTAATGAGTGTCTTAATCCATTTACATTTATCATGATTATATATCCAGACTTGTTTCTACTATCTTACATATTTATGTTTTCTGTCTATTATCCTTTTCTTTTGCTTCTTTTTCTTCCACTTTCTTCTTTCATTTCTCTGTTGAAGTGACAGAGTTTTCTACATCCATCCTCTTTTTGTTTTTGTCTTGGTTTAAGAAGTAAAATTTTATACACACATATGCATTGTATACACATATATGTATGATTATATACAATTATATATCTAAGGATATGTATGTATAGGTAGAGATATGTCTGTATTACAGAAAGACTTTTGTCTCAGTGTAAACACAGATCTTTCTCCATATAGAGTCGATGGATATTTTATTATCTGAAAACATTTTTATTCTGCTCATGTTCATGAAAAATAGCTCAGCTGAGCATAGAATTTTACATTGAATGTTATCTTTAACCTTTTAGAAGACATTATTCCATTTTTTGACTCTGTTGTTACTGAGGAGAAATCTACTGGCAATGAAAATGTAAGAAAAATGTTGATAGTTATCTTTTAGATATTTTCTCTTTATTTGAAATTTTCTAAAAACTTTCTTTTTACATTTTGATATTCCTCTGATTTACTCTCATATGTCTAGATGCAGATTTACCTTAACTAATCTTGTTTGCATTTAGTATTTTCTTTTAATGAGTACTCACAGTCTTCATATTTTAGCTCTTGTAGCCATGATCTCATTGAATTTTGCAACAGTGCCATTTTCTGTAATACCCTGTGATGCACTCTGGATTTTTGAAAAGTAACTTTCTTATTGTTAAGTTTCTTCACGTGTTTTGGAATTTGATGTGTAGATTTATTCTCTCATACTCTCTCTAACACTAGTTTCACAGGTATTGTCATCGGCCCCTTGGCTTAGAGCCCAGAGCCACATCTTATGCTGGTGGTGGAAGTTCTTTTCCCATGGTGATATTAATGATACCACATAACAATGTGTTGAGTGTCTAGGCTCAGGTCCCGGCCAAGAGTCTGTGTATGTTTCCTTTACCTCCTAGACACTCAGCTCCTTGCAAGCCATTGCCCAACAGGCTTGAATGTTGCAGCTTTTCAGAGCTTATTTTTACAGCCTTGTTTTATACAGTGAGATTTGTTCCACCTTCTCCACTGTGCAGGAATCACACTCCGGGCTGCCACTGCCTGGTCTTGATCCCAGAGACAGGAAGACTCTCCATTTCACATTGCTGTCTGTTTCACAGAGATGTTTACTTTATTTGTAAAAATAACTTTGTTTTTTTGATGCTCTCCATATTTTATCAATACTCTGGGTGGCATAAGGTCTTAGGGAGAATGAGGATTCTCTCCAAATCTGAACTGAGATTAAACATTTTAAGCTTTATTTTAAAACTCATAATTGCTGAGAAGACACAAGTTATTTTTTAGTGGCTCTGGTCCAGGTTTTCTAAACCTTAAAATTTTTCACATTTTAGGCCAGATAATTATTTGTTGGGGGATAGAGGTTGTTTTGTACTTCGTTGAATGTTTAGCAACATCTCTGGCCTCTACCAATTAGACACAAGTAGCATGCATACCCCTTTCCTCCAAGCTGTGCTGACCAAATTTGTCTGAAACTATCGCCAAATATACCTGGGGGATGTTGCCTCTGTTGAGAATTACCGTTCTAGTTTGTGAATGTCTCTTCCTCTTCTGTTTATGTCTAACCCCAGTCATGTTAAATCAGAACTTGATTCTTAAAGTATATAAGAAAAAATTAAATTGATTTTTCACTTAATGTATCCTTTCAGAATACTAGATTTTCAATGTGTTCAATTAACAAGACTGTTAAAATGATGTTGTCTGATTTTGATGTTAGAGGTTTTAGAGTACGTGTGACTTGGAAGAATGTTCTGGAAAGCATTAGAAGCACATACACAGAAAGTTTAAGCTTTTGTAATTTGTTCTTGGTTTCTTCCGTTGTCCTAAACCCTCTGATGGGACTGACTTAAGATATATTATTACTTTCATTATTTCAGCTAATAAATGTCACCTGCACTTTCTCTACATGTACAAAACTGATAAGAAATTTTTGAGAGGATAATTGATAGGAATCATTGATAGGATCTTCTGTCAAGTATTGGGAGAAGACACAGAGGATCTTCATTTGACAACTCTGGCTGGGCTAGGAGAAATTTCTCTAATCCAACCCCTTTTGTGTTATAGTATATCTACTCTTTCAGGAAATCTATGACTCAGGCTTGATTTACAGTTGGGAGTTTTATTTTACAATGAAAAAATAACAATTGTCCTATAGAAGGTCTTGAGACATAAGCTTCTTTGGTCAGGCGCTGAGGTCTGAGTGAATGATAGACACTTACTTCATTATAGAGGTGGGGACAATGACAAGGTGCTCAGGGAGGTGGAAGTTCTCACTGCTGTCTGGCAGAGATCAGAGGTTCAATCTGATGAAGTGGAGCCAGATTGGAAAGGTAGAAAAGGTGATCATGTCCTCTCACAAAGGGACCCTGGCCTCAAACAGTAGCTGCTCTGTTCCTGTTCCCTTGGTCTTCAGAGGAAGCTGTCTCTAACAGACACCCACGGTTGTACTTGTTTTGTTAAGGAAGTCATACTCTCAAGGTCTGGGAGTGTGCTGTTCGCTAGGGTGTTAGAGGGCTGTGCGAGCTGAGGTGTGGCTTTGAAACCTTCAGAACCTACTGTTGATGAGTAGCAGTGTTATTGTAGACTAGTCTGATGCCAAGACAAACTCCTCTTCTCATGAGTCTATATTTTCCTAGCTTTATAGGGCCTCAAGTACCAGAAAGAAGACTTTTTTTTTTTTTTTTTTTTTAACAGAACAGAGAGAAATATCTCTTTCTAGCAGGGGCACCATGGAGCTACAGGTGCAGCATCTAATGGCTTTCTCCAGAGGGCTGCATGCTAGGTGAAATGACATCTTGCCTCCTGTTATTCCATTTCCTAGCACTACTTCTCAAAACAAAGGTCTTCATTTCCAACTCTCAGCTTCAGGTGTGTCTATTTGATAACATTTATGCATCTGTATAAAATATGATTATGGGTTGGTGTAAAAGACCTTAAATAAAACATTTCAGTAAATAAAATATTTGATGGATGAATAAAACTAAATTCTCTTGGCTCTGCTCAAATACTAGTAACAAACCAGGTGCAGTCTTTTTTGTTTTAAGTTCTTATTTATGAACTTATTATGTTGGAACTTCTCTCACAATTAAAAAAAATCACAATTTAAAATATCATGATTTAAAAAATCTTTTTCATTAGAGCTATCTGTATTTTAGACATCATGTTTACTAACTTGTAAATTCTTAGCAGGTTCATGTCTTGTTCATTGTACTTGCCCAACTTGACAGGTTTAGTCATAGGTTGGCAGAAGAGGCTTTTAAAAAATTATGAGATAGATTTATCATTAAAAAGAGAAAAGAGAACCGAACATGAAACTCTCCCAACCTCTCTACTGTTTTCCCATATTTTAATGTTTTATATAAGTACTTAGTTTCAGGAGGGTGAGAATACATAAGAGATGGTTTTAATACACTGTTATTTACAACCCTGTACTTAAAAACCTTTCCTCTTATGACTCAAACTCGAAGCTAAAATTAAACAGCAGATACTTTAATAGTTTGACCCTTTTATGACACACATGCCCGTAATTGAGCAAAAATCGTTCTTTGTACCTTAGAGTTCACATTGTTTTAAACAGATATAATATGAGGCAGGAAATGGATTTGCTTGTATCCCTGGTCTAGATGTTTCCATCTGGAACTCCATTATTCAAGGTGCAGCCAGAGAAGCAGAACTACTATGAATGTTTTGAAATCAGAGATCAGATCTTAAAAAAATTATGGGAGAAGCTGGGTGAATGAATGCCAGAAAAGGAAATGGAGGATAAGAAGAGTTACTAACTGTTCCACTTAAAGTATTTTCATAAGGAAACCTGGGAAGCTAAGCATGTCTAGTCATTGAAGTGGGAAGGAGCCTAAGCATCTGTATACATGTCTATAGAAAAGTGTTCCATCTGTACAGCAGCTTCCTTTCTGAGTCTGTGGCCAAGCATCTGGTAATTGTTATCAGGGTCACAAGTTAGGAAGAAGAGCTGCATGCAAAATAGAGGAGAGCAATGACAAGCTAAAACCTGCTGGTCAACTCTGAATACTTTCCTCACCATGTCTCACTATGGATCTGGGGAGAAATTCCTACTGCTTCACTCCCACTTACCAAATCTCATGAATGCTTCTTTGGAAAACTTTAACATAGAACTGTGTAGTGAAGGGGGTTCTGGGAATCTTGGCTTCCATCTTAATGTGTTGATAATATAATGACCCAGAATAATAATACTGTTTTATACTATGTAGAAGAAAACATAGATACAGTCCACTGTCAATGTCCAACATGCCTGGATCTAGGGGAGAGCACAAAAACATCCATTTACTATTCACACTGGCCCATTTGAGTTCAGCTAAAGAGAGTGTTGTACGTTGTGTTACCGAAGGTGGCAATACAGATATGCTTATCTAATTCCACATGCTCTTGTTATAGTGCAACTTACACTGTCTACACCAAGCTGTGGGTTCTACATCTTCATCTCGGTTCTGATCAGTGATGGTGGAAATGGTGCTTTGTGACTTCTGAGATTGGCACAAAAAGATACAGCTTCTGTCTTTGTCAGGATGCTTGCTTGTGGATCCCAGTCCTCATGTTGTGAGAAGCCTCAGTGCAGGTGGAGAAATAACATGGAGATGTTCTAGCTCTTGGCCTTTGAGTTTGCCAGCAGAGGCCTAGCTGCCTTGAACAAAGAAAAACCATTCCTATTGTACCTTCTAAATTCTTTATTCACAGAAACCCTCAAAGGTAATGAATTACTGTGGTCCTAATTCAGAGTCTTGGGGGTATCTTTTAAACATTTCAATAAAGAACTAGTTAAAGTGGACCCTGGAATGCTCCTCCTCATTCTGTCCCCCAATTCTCACCTTCCTGGTATCCTTTTATCATCCTCTATGGCTTTGTATTACTCCCACAAAGTTATATCTAAGTAAATTGGGATCATATCTCCTAAAACTAAGAAATAACCTTACAGTCATTAAATTACAACTACTGGAAGCCAACAATTCTCTCTTAGTAGTATCAGTCATTTCTCACACATAACTTCAATATTTTATAAGGTTAAGCAACATATCCCTTTCCCAACTTGGGGTGAGGATGCAGAGAAATCAAGGGGAAAAAAGAAGAAAACGGACATTTTTTTGGGGGGAGGTGCCAGGGATTGAACTTGCGCTTGTGCAACAGGAGGCAAAACCACTGAGCTAAATCCCTGGCCCCAGTTTTTTTTTTTGTACTGGGGATCGAACTCTGGACTTTGTGCTTGTGAAGCAGGTGGCAGAATCACTGAGCTAAATCCCCAGCCCAAAAAAGGACATTCTTGATACCACTTTGTCACAGAACAGGAAGTGACACTTAGTGGACACTCAATAAGTATTTTTTGAATGAAGGAGTTAATCATTATGACCTGACATTAAGAGAAAAATCACATGGATTCATGGTGAGATTCTTTGAGGTTTGTATTAAAGCTGACTTAGGTGACAGTCAGTCCATGGACTCTGCCCCATAACAGAGCAGTTTGAGAAATCTAGATTGGACATGGTCATGAGGAAGCAGGGCTAAAGCATTTAATCTTTTCTAAGCCAAACCAGGGAATCTATAAAATCTTGGGAATACAAATGAATGTTGTCCCCATATCTCATATTTTATGGGGATATGTCCCATATCCCCATATTTTCTTGATTGCTAATTGTGTAAAGCTAGGTAGTAAATTCTTTTTTTTAATCTTTATTTTTTTAGAACATGTTTGCCATACATAATGATCACAGTCATCGTGGGGAATTTGTACCTGTACATAATACTGTATATCTTAATTCTTTTGTATTCCCCTCCCCTCCCTACAACTCTTTTTCCCCCTCCCTATTTACAAAAATGTCTTCATTTTTCTCTTTCCATTCTCTTTTTTAAAAAAATCCCTTTTTCCTTCTTTGTCTTCTCCTCACCCTCCTTGTTCTCCTTTCCACTCGAATAAGTTCTTCCTACTTTCCAATATCTATCCTCCATTCTTGTCCTTATTTACACTTTCAGTTTCTCACACAAGAGAAACAATGCAGTATTTAAACTTGTGTGTCTGGTTTATTTCACTTAAGATTATGGTCTTTTTTCCCCATTAAGTTTATTGGTACATTTTAGGTACAAAATACAGTTACATTCATCATTGGGATCTTGTATCTTTATATGACATATCTTGGTTCTTATTTTTTTCCCCTTCCCCTCCCCTCCCTTCACCTCCTCCACCCTTCCCTATTTGCAAAGACTTTGTTTCCATTTTTTTCCTTTTCTCATATTTTTTCTTTTCCCTTCTTTC
>NW_004624857.1:2329297-2355601 GCF_000247695.1 Heterocephalus glaber | reverse complement strand
AAAACATGATTTATAAAAGAAAGAAATTGATAAATGAGATTCCATCAAAATTTAGAACTTTAAATGACATCATCAAGAAAATGAAAAGTAGTCTGTAACCAGAACATATTTATAATACATATAACCTATGGCCAGAATACATAAAGAACATTTACACTCATTAATAGACAACCCAATTAAAAAGTAGACCCAAGAAGATGATAAATAGCCAGTACAGCACATGGAAAGGTGTACAGCACATGGAAAGGTGTGCAACACTAGAATCAGAAAAATACTAATCAGTACAATAACAAGATCATATTATACATTCATTAGGGAAATGAAGTTAAAAGTTTTAAAAGAACAGATGTCAGCTTAGGTGTGAACCAGTTAGAACTTTCTAATGCTGCTAATGTGAATGTAAAATGATAAAACCATTTTGGAAAACAATTTAGAAATTACTTGTATTACTGTTAAGAACCGACAGTTCTGTTCTTAAGTTTTTACTTAAGAGGAATGAAAACACATATTCACAATAGATTTGTATATACAAGTTGACTATTCCTTATCTGAAATTCTTGGGATCAGAAGTGTTTCAGATTTTGGTTTGAAATCCACTTGATCTGCAAAGAGGATAGCTACTCCTGCTTTATTTTGGTTCCTGTCCCATGGAGTATTATTTTCCACCCTTTAAGTTTCAGTCTATGAGTTTCTTTTTGAATGAAGTGTATTTCTTGTATGCAGCATATTTTTGGATCTTGCTTCTTGACCCATTCTGCCAGTCTATTTCTTTTGATTGATGAATTGAGACCGTTAACATTGATGGTTACAACTGATACTTATTGATTTATCATTGTCATGACTTTTTCTTTTTGTTGGATTCTCCTCCTTTGCATTTAATTTCTTGTTGTGCCCAATGGATTAATTGTCTTTTCCTAGGATATTGTCTAAAATTTTTGGAGTGCTGGTTTGGTATTCAGGAAGTTCCTCAGGTGTTCTTTGCCATGAAAGTATCTTATTTCTCCATCAATTTTGAAAGATAGTTTTGCAGGGTACATCAATCTGGGTTGGAGACTGTTTTCCTTTAGGGCTTGAAATACATCACTCCAAGCTCTTCTTGCCTTGAGGGTTTGCATTGAGAAGTCTTCTGTGATTCTGATGTGCTCTCCTTTTTATGTGATTTGTTTCTTTTCTCTCACACTGCTTGTAGAATTTTGTCTTCTGTTGGATTTCTGGAATCCTAATTATTATATGCCTATGTGTAGATTTTTTTGATCAAGGCTAGTTTGAGTCCTATATGCCTCACTTATCTGTGTGTGAAGTTCTTTTCCTCTGCTTGGGAAGTTTTCTGCCATCACTTCCGTGAACAGTTTTTTTTGTCATCTGCACTCTCTCCTGTTTCTTCCCTGGCTCCTATCAGTATTATGTTATTCTTCTTTGCATTGTCTAGCAGGTGCTGGATTGATTTCTCGTGGTTCCTTATAATTTCAAAGAAATTTTTCTTTTCCCAGTCACTAATTGCAATCTTATCTTCTATATGTGAAATTCTGTCCTCACGTTGGCTCATTCTGTTGCATAAGCTTTCAAGGCAGTTTTTAACTCCTGGAAATGTGTTTGTATCTGATTTATGGATTCCATTTGTTTCCTATGTTGGGATTCCATCATGTTCCTCAGCTCCTCTATTTTTTTTTAATCTTTGTCCTCTCTAGATTTATTAATCATGTCTTGCACCATGGACACAATCTCTGCTGTTATCTGAGAAATTATTTCTGATTTAATTTTTTCCCGATCCTGTTTTGTTGCCAGTTCAGGGAGTCCAGGTGGTTGAGTATCAGATTGTTTCATCTCATTTCCCTTTATGGTTGCTCTAGATGATCTGGAAGTCTCGTTTTGAAGCTTGTTTACATGCCTTCTCATTTCCCTGGGGAGGGGGATATGTCCTGCTGGTGCCCACATGGCTCACCTCCCCTTCACTCGGAGCAGTTTTATGGTGGCCCGGGAGCCTCTTCCCGGGTGCTGGGATTGGCTCACCTCCTCTGCACTGGGAGTGGTGCTATGGTGGCCTGGAAACTTTCTCCTGGGTTCTGGCATTGGCTTACCTTCTCTGCCCTGGGAGTGGTGCTATGGTGGCCCAGAAGCCTTCTCCTCCATTTGATTCACAGAACTGCTTGATTCATGAAACTTTTCTAATCATTTATTGAGGCACAGATCTTGCTAGAACAAGTTAAATGGTGAAGACCTTAGTCTCCCTAAACACAATCTATTACGGTTTTTGTTATAAAAGTTTTTCCCTTACTTGAATTAAAATTTTAATTTTTTGGTTATTATAAAACATAATTTATCTTTATTTTTTAGATAGAAGACTGAGTAATAAAAATTTACTCTTTTAAGTTAAAATATAGATGTCTCAGTTCTAGATTTTGTTATAAAATGAGTAGTGATAATAAATCTTTGGCAGACTTGTCAAAAAATGAAATGATTTGTGTCTAAGACTTTAGAAATAGAAATCTCTCAGTGGGGAGGCCTGATGCCTCAGCAAACAGATATCTTTACCCATGGAACAGCTTTGCCACGTACAGTTTTGGTGAGCAACAATGAAAGCAAAAACTCAGTGCTCTGGGAAAATTCCAGTCTGTGAGGGAGGCCAGTGCTAGGTAAGAGCTGACAGGCATCTGGTGCTCTTTCAAGCTCTCTCCTTTAGGATTCTCCTTCTTTACGTGACCTCACTGCCGCAACCAACTCTCCCACCTTACTGCAAAGAGTAAGGATGGTTCTCTTACCTTCCTTCTTTGCTTAGCTAAACATCTCAGTGCAGATCACTGTAGTCATCTCTTTCTCTCTCTCTCTCTCTCTCTCTGATCCCCATTTTTTTTGATACCAGGGATTGAACTCAGGACCTTGTGCTTGTGAGGCAGTGGTGGAACCACTGAGCTAAATCCCCGGAGCTCTCTCTGACCCTTTTTACAATGTCTGTGGTTTGTATATGTGGGAGAGAAAGCATTGGAATGAGGGGAGTCTTTCTGCAAGTGGTGAGACTGGAATGCCTGCCATCCTACCTCCTACAACATTCTCAGATTTGGCTTTGATGGACTTCCTTTCTACCTTCTCTACTTCTTTGCTCTCATTTTCCACTTTCTGCTTCTCATTTCATGTTAATTTCTTTTCATCATTGGGACTTTCTTTTGAGATTTCTTTTTCATTAAAGTTCTGCCCCTTGTTTTAATTTCCATAGGCTTGATAGTTCAATTGTGAAATCATATTTCCTTTTTCAGAATTGTTTGTTAGGTTCTTTCCAATTCTGACTCACCTCAAAATATAGAAATCTCATGAATCTCTTTCAGCAGTGGTACTCAGACTCAAGGTTAATGATTACTAGGGATTTGGGCAGGGATTTGGACCTAGGTGTATGTTGGATTTCCCTCTCCCTGTTTGGAGTGTGTCATGTTAGTTTTAGTGAAAGCCTTTTGGGATGAGGGTTTGAATTGACATCAAGGTCCAGTTACACAAGCTGGACGTGGCCTAAGCTTATTATCAAAACAAGTAGGGAAAAGCTTTCATTCAAAGTTTAGTATCTTAGGTTAATTTTTAAAAAAAATTATCGGTACATTTTAGATATACTTAATAATCACATTCACTACAGGAAATTTGTACCTGTATATGATATATCTTGCCTCTTTTTGTTCCATTCCCCTCCCCTTCCTTCAATCTCTCTTCCCCTCCTTAAAAAGCTTTGTTTCCATTTTTCCTTCTAGTCTCTTGTCCTTCCTTCCTTCCTCCCTCTCTCCCTTATTCCTCTTCCCATTTGAACATTTTCTTCCTATTTCCCAATATCTATTTTACATTTTGGTCCTTTTTTACACTTTCACACCAGAGAAACAATACGGCATTTAAACATGTGTGTTTGATTTATTTCACTAAAGAATATGGTCTCAAGGTCCATCCATTTAGCTATAAATGTCTCAAGCTTATCATTCTTTTTTTTTTTTTTTTGGGCCGGGGACCGAACTTGGGACCTTGCTCTTGCGAGGCAGGTGCCAGAACCACTGAGCTAAATCCCTGGGCCAAACTTATCATTCTTTATGGTAGAGTAGTACACCATTGTATAAAAAGGCCCACATCTTTATACATTCATCAGTTGATGGGCATTTGGGGTGTTTCCAAGATTTAGCTATTGCAAACTGTGCTGTTTATATCACTGTGGTGTGATGCTTTTAATTCTTTTGGGAAGATACCGAGGGGAATAGCTGGGTCATGTGGAACCCCTAGTTTCAGTTTTTTGAGGCATCTCCACATTGATTTCCACAGTGGTTGCACCAGTCTACTCTCTCACCAACATTGGAGCAGGGTTCCTTTCTCCTTGCAGCCCCACCAGCTTTTGTTATTGGTTGACTCCTTGATAATAGCCACCCTTTCTGGAGTGAGATGGAATCTCAGTGTAGTTTTAATTTGTATCTCTCAAATGACGAGTGATGTTGAACATTTTTTTATGTATTTATTCTCCATTTCTATGTCTTCATCTGAGAAATGTCTATTCATTTCAGATGCCCATTTTTAGATTGGGTCTTTAAATTTGAAGGCCTAATTTTTTTGAGTTCTTTATATATTAGATATTAGTCCTTTGAGGAACAGCTAGCAAAAATATTTTCCCACACTGTGGTAAGCCACTTCACTCTGTTGGTTCCTTTTGCTGAATAAAAGCTTTTTAAAAAGATGAGATTCCAGTTGTTTATTCTTTGTGACATTTCCTGAGTGATCAGAAAAGTTTTTGTCTACACCAGTGTCTTCAAGAGTTCTACCTATTCTATCTGCCAGCAGATTGAGTGTTTCTATTTTAATATTTAGATGTTTGATCCATTTAGATTTTAGTTTAGTGTCTGGTGAAAGCTATGGGTCTAGTTTTAATCTTCAGCATGCGGAAAGCCAGGTTTTTTAGCACCATTTGTTAAAGAGGCTGTCTTTCTTTCAGTGAAGGTCCCTGGTTCCTTTGTCAAAGATAAGGTGGCTGAATGTGTTTGTAATTGTTTCTGCATCTTCTATTCCGTTCCATTGATTTTTGGGTCTGTGACTATAAAGACATATAGTCAGATTCTGTTTCTCGGCTGTGCACTCTACTATTGGTGTACAAATTTATATATATGTTAAGATCTGAATAATTAGTTGTAAAATAGAAATAATAACACAGGATAATGCATAGTAGATGGAATGTGAGGTATACTGTTAGTGAGTATAGTACTAGGAACCGAAGTTGGAGTTTTGTGTTGTGAAGATGGCAAGCACTTTCTTGTACTCTTTTTTTTTTGGTACCGGGGTTCAAACTCAGGACCTTGTGCTTGCGAGGCAGGCACTGGAACCACTGAGCTAAATCTCCAGCCCCAAGGTAAGCACTTTCTTGAGGATGGGAGCGCTGAGAAAATTGGGGAGTATTTTTGCTAAGAAAGAGTTGATGCATCACAGAACTGCTCTCAATGTAAAGAAAAGAGGGAATTTTTAAAAAAAATTATTTCACATAACTCATTTGTTTAAATAAGGATCAACCCAAAGTAGGTAATAAAGCTTTTCCACAAATTATAGCCTCGACCAGTTTGCTCTTTATATGGAACATGCTGTTGTAGGCTAGTATAACCAGATATATGTTGCAAATTACTTTAGGATTTAGAATTTATGGAATTGCATTTGTTCACAGCTACTGTGTTTTTTCTAGGCAGTGTTGACTCAATGATTTATATTCTTGTGTACACATTTTTTCATAGATACTTAGCAAAACTGACCTCATTGTTTAAATATTCGTTTGCAGAATTCTTTAGCAAAGATACTCACACAAATCATAATTCAGGAGAGTTTACAGAGAAAAGTTAAGTAACCAGAATTCCAGACATGTTTTAAACAAATATTTGACTCTGTGTAACCTTCAACCAGTATGTTTGATTAGTCTTTACCAATTTATGTTTATGGTAATTTTTCTATTTCAGTGCAACTTATCAAACTGTTATAGAATCTAGGGCTTACTCCTTTCCCAATTAATTGTGCCCAAATTATTGTATATCAAGAAAATTTTCCAACTCACTGAAGGAGGTAACGACCCTAATATCTAGAAGCACAATCTCTTGAGATTGCAGATTTAAATCTTTCATCCTAATTTTGTACATTAATAACTGTAATCTGGCTAAATATTCTTGAGTAATTTCATTCAAATAAGTAGTCTCCAGGAGAAAGCACATGTTGCAGACTAGGATTTTGTAATGAAGTATGAATTAGTTCTAGAACTCTACATCTCCAGGATACAAAAAAGAGACACAAATGAACTACAATGATAAAGATTCCTATTTAGAGACACAAGCAGAAATACTCATTTAACATGGAGAATACAAGAATATCCATTAAATGATGTGTTAGAAAATAGAGTGCTAAGCATATTTAAAACTACTTTTAAGGTTCCTATCTGGCATGGAGAGAACTTTTTATGGAATGCTCTGACTTTCTGACTCAGAAGGCTTTGGTATATGGAAAGGGAACACAGTTTAGAAATTGACAGAGCCAGGTTCAGACTCACTCTGTGCCTTAATGGCTGTCTGACCTTGAACACATTACTTATGCTCTTGGTGCTCTGCTCCCTTCTGTAAAATGAAGGCAGATGCTACTCATCCTTAAGAGCCCAGTATATTGTTCTGTAAATGTCAGTGCTCCACATTGACCAAATGCTCCTTCTAACAAGTACATAATCAAACACTATCCATATACTTTGAAAAATAAGACTTTTAAAAGAATAGAGTAGTCTTAGATGGCTTAAAAATAGGTCCAGAGGAAACATTTTCACAAATCTCCACAGACAGAAAGTAAAATTAGACAGGTGAGAAATAACTTTTATTTCCACAAGAGAGTTTGGCTGAAAACAAAAGAAATTATAGGTGGTACTAGAAAACAGTGTGATGATTGTTAGAGTAATTAGTGGCAAAAGTTGAATGTCATGTTGTGTTTGGACCTTATATTTACCACAGTAACCCTATGTGAAGATTTTCTCTGCTGGAGCAGCTTACCAGCTCCTGCAGATGTTGGAATGTCTTAGGAAAGGGTACCACGCAACCTACTTAGGACCTAGGCCTGGAGATTGTCTCATGTGCTGATATGCTTCCTGTTCATGTTTCTCTAAGTCACTTAAGGAAAGCCTGTATTTTTCAAGGAGACTGCTTCTGTGATCCTTTTTAGAATAATTTGATAGAAAATTTCAAAAACTATTTCCTCATCTGCTTTCAGAAGTTTGGCTTTAGGCATTTCATTGTTTGAGCTAACGTTTTATCATTTTCAGTTGCTCTCTTTTGAAATGAACAAAACCCACAAGAGGGCTTAATGCAATCCGTTTTTGTCCCTTCCCTTAACTTAGTCTTTCAATGTAATGGGGCATCAATTTGAGCCTATGTTTTGCCCTCTTACAGGGTTCAGGCAGGCTGGGTACAAGATGTGATTGAAAAAATGGTGAAAATTTTAAATTTAAAAAATTACAATAAAAGACACATTGCCATTAACTCCCCTAAAGCAATCCACTCTTGCTTCAAACATATTTATTCCATCATTTTTGCCACTTTTCATGAGTGTCATTAGTTGTGCTATCATGGCTGTCTCCATATTGTATTCCGAATTGATTCAAAAGGTTTATCTTTAATGATCATTTCAACTTTGGTGAAGAGCCAGAAGTTTGACAGTGCCAAATTCAGTGAATAAAGTAAATGAAGATGATCAGCTCCTAGCATGAGAACACACCATAATATGTTTGTGAGCCTGCCTCTTAATCGAATGGCACTCAGCAGCCATATTCACTGAAATTTTGATTATACCTCATAAAGGAAGACTTTGGAAGAGGACTTCCAGAAATGCTTCAGAAAATGGCAAGAATGATGGCATAAGAGGAAGTAAATTGAAGGAGTTAATGGCAATGTGTCTTTTACTGTAATAAACTTAAAAAAACATTTGCCATATATTTTGATCATACTTCATATGTCTGGTGAGATGGTGGGATAGTTGACAGAACAGTGTGACAGGGCTAAGAGTGTCAGGTGAAACATTCATCCAAAAGCAAAAGAAGCCAAAGCCCATTCTTGCCTGAGTCATAAACCTATAGACATTGAGGAGGAAAAAAATGATTCTAAAAATGATCCTTACAAGCTCAAGGCTCTGAGTTTGATGCCTGGTACCAAATGGTTGCAGGGAGCATGGTGTTTGCCCATTGATAGGAAAAGAGAACAAATAAAAATAGAAAAATCTATTTCACTAAAGTATGAAACATTAAAGTTTGAAAAACTCAGGATTCCCCATTCAGAACTTAGGTAAGCGAGAGACACTGTCCTTATTGCATCACAGATCACTGGAGAGGCTCTGGCTACCTGTGGATCAGAGGCCTTGAGTGGGTGGCAGTTTGGGAGCATGGAATTTGCCTAGAGCTAAAAGTCCCTTGTTGGGAAGCTGGAGTGGGGGGGGGGAGGGAGCAGTTAAGAAAGTTGCTCAGAATGCCGATGAAACACTTGTTTATTTGATTAAACTTGGTATCATATATAAAAGAAAAGAGAATAAAGAGGCATAGCCTTAAAAATTAGGTATTTCTGTTCCCCAATTGGTGAAAAGATGTGGATTCAGTAAAACAAGGGCTCAATATAAAACAATGATTAAGAGTTTAAACTAGCCAGGGAAAGAGCACTCTAATCCTATATAGATCAATTTTGGTCAAAGAGAGGATTACTAATGAAAAAAAGAATGAGCTAATGAAATATATGGAGAAAATTTTGATAGAAAAATCTACTTAGAAAGATGTGTCAAAATTTTGTCAGAAAATTTTACCACATAGAAAATTAAGTTAAAAAAGTTAAGTACATTCATATATTTTGATAGTGTTCTTGATAATTACCTGATACAATTTTATAATGGATATACATTTACTCCTTATAAATAGAAGTTTTGATTTTTTGAAACTAAGTCAGGTTTATATTAAAAGTATTGGTCTCATTGCTTTGTAAAGCCTTTATTTTCATCATTGACCATGTGTTTGGTGGCATAATTTGAAGGATAAAGTAAAATTCTTAGCTGAGATTTATGGAGTTAAACTCTGAATTACCTCAGGGCTCAAAGATGTGACAATAGAGAATGTAAGACCGAGGGCCTTACCAAACGCTCCGAGGAGCTGACTGCAGCGAAGAACACCCGGGAAGGAACACACCGGATAAGTTGGAAAGTAAAACAGACCTTTATTAGTCTGGCCAGATGGCACTCCCAAAGCAAAATTGTTTAGAGAGGCAACTGGCTCAGAGTCCGAGGCTGTTTTATAGGGGGATGAGGGGGAGGTTAACATGTAGATTTACGAAAAAAACCCCAAAGGTTAGTGGTCGACTGTCACGTACCGATGGTTGGCAGACACATTGATGGATTGTTTTACCGACAGTGGGCCCGGGAACATTCGTTCTCTGGACAAACAAGGGGTTGAGCAATTTTACTTAGGAACTCTGTTTCGTTACAGATTCTATTATCCCAGAACTAACAAGCACATTTTAACCATTAATTTACAAGTACAATAGAGGCTAGGGGAATAATTGATTTTGGAATCATGCAGTCCCACAGAGAAAATGGTAACTTTTATTAGCTATCAAGGTATTAATATTATTAAAATAGCTGAGAATAAGGAATTGAGCTTTTTGAGAGGAAGGAGAATGATGATTGCTAAAAGGGCTAGGAAGGACACAAGGAGAATGTGGATCCAGACGCATGTGTCTGAGAGCTTTGGACAGCACAAGGCTCTTCTGGCTCTGGTGACCCAGGGAGCAGAGTGAGGGAGTTGAGTAATCAGAATATGGAGCCTCCTTGACACCCAGCTCAGTCACACCCCTTAGAGACAGAGTCAGGGCTCCCTAGGAGATTCATGTGTCAACCTTTTAATAATACCTTAGAAGTAAGTGCCTTATTTATAAACTCAAGCACACTTTCAAACATAGTACATGGTGCTCAGTTGTAATGATTACATTCTGAAGAAACCAGAGCAGGTTTCAGGAGTCCTGATAACTGATGTTTTTAGCCTTTTTTTTATGTCTTCATTAATCCAATTCAACAGGTACTAAGGATTATTATGCACCAAGCACTGTGCTGGCCCCTGTGGATAAAGAGATAAGTGATAAATGTTTGAAGAATGTCTTAGAAGGAGTAATGGATGGGTGGGGTTTGGGTAGAGATAGATGAAAGCATGAAAGCTTTATTAACGAGAAAGTATTTGTCAGATAAGGAAGAGAGGAACAACATTGCAGATAAAGCCATGGCTTCTTTAGGAATTAGTGACTTGGGAGAGGCTGAGGGGAGCGGGAGGAGGTGGTAGAGGCAGCGGTGGCGGCGGGAAGATGCTGCTCTTTGGCGTAAATTGCAATCGATTAGGGATCGTTTCTCAGACTCAAGTTAGAAGTGAGATTTCAGATAAGTGAGGCTGCCATTGCTGCTTTGAACACCTCAGAAGGGGAGAATGGATTTATCAGGAGTGAAAAAGAAGAGCTTGCTAGGAGTCAAAGAAAATAATAAAAAGTCCAGCACTAGGGCTCCTTCTCCTACCAAACACAAGGACCGCTCTGATGAGAAGTCTAAGGATCGCTCTAAAGACAAAGGGGCCACCAAGGAATCTAGTGAGAAGGACAGCGGCAGGGATAAGACCCGGAAGAGGCGCAGTGCTTCCATTGGAAGCAGCAGCACCAGGTCTCGGTCCAGCTCAACTTCCAGTTCAGGCTCTAGCACCAGCACAGGCTCAAGCAGTGGCTCCAGTTCCTCTTCAGCATCCAGCCATTCTTGAAGCTCCAGTACATCTCGCGGCTCCAGTTCCAGCAGCTCCTCTGGCTCTCCGAGCCCTTCACGGCGCAGACACGGCAACAGGCCGCACGCTCCTGCTCCAAATCCAAACCACCTAAAAGAGATGAAAAGGAGAGGAAAAGGCGAAGCCCTTCCCCTAAACCCACCAAAGTGCACCTCGGGAGGCTTACCAGGAATGCGACTATAAGGATCACATCATGGAGATATTTTCCACCTATGGGAAGATTAAAATGATTGACATGCCTAGAGAAAGGATGCATCCTCATCTATCCAAAGGCTATGCATATGTGGAGTTTGAGAATCCAGATGAAGCAGAGAAAGAGCTGAAGCACATGGATGGAGGACAAATTGATGGTCAGGAGATAACTGCTACTGCTGTGCTGGCCCCCTGGCCTAGGCCACCACCCCGACGATTCAGCCCTCCCAGGAGAATGCTACCACCACCTCCCATGTGGCGCAGGTCACCCCCACGGATGAGGAGAAGGTCACGCTCTCCAAGACGCAGGTCCTCTGTACGCAGGCGGTCCCGTTCTCCTGGCCGCTGCTGCCATAGGAGCCGCTCTAGCTCCAATTCTTCCTGATAAGCAAGACTACCGAAGCTCACTCTTGTAATTTATGTCCCAGTCAGCTCAGTTTTGTCACTTCTCTAGCATAATGAGCAGCAGAAGAGGATCCCTCACTCAGGCAGACTTCAAAGGCAGCAATGGAGACACGTTCTTCAGGCGGGTTCTGGCTACAGAAGTGCTCTTGGTTCAGGGCTGTGCCCACAAATGCACCTTGCAGTTTTCTGTCTAAGAAGCTCACCATTCACATCTCACGAGTCTGTTCAATGGCAGAGCCTGTAGGAACAAGCAAGCCTCCAGGTGGCAGATGCCCCAGCCTTTCCAGATGACTTGGGGGCAGTCTGGCAATGTGATCATACCTTGGGGACCAATTCACCATTCTCACTAGACCTGGCCCTTTGATCCCTGCTTGAGTCCTCTTCCAGCCTCTAGGATCAAACATCTAGAAAGACCCCCGTGCCCTGTGTTAGTTGTCATAATGGTTCTGTCTTCCTGTGTTCTCACCTATACACGCACCCCATTTGTCTTCTTGACTCAAATGTTGGTGAGCAATTTGAGAACCAGCTTTGCAGGTCACTATGGAGCCCCCCCATTTCACCTGCCATTCATGGTGGTCTTGCAGGTTACTTTGGCAACATGTACATTGCTTTTTTGGCTTTTATCGTACAGTCAGTGCTATAAAATTTGAGTTTTGTAACTTTGTAGCATTTTAGATAAGGTTGTGTTTGTTCTTTGTTGTGTAGCATAAAGGAATTGTATTGAATAAACCTAGGATTAGAATAAAAAAAAAGGAATTAATGACTTGGAATACAGGATGTGCAAAAGAATTTGGTGAGAAAGATAGTAAGCATAACTATATGTATTATTTATTGTACATTTTCTTTGTACATAAAATTAGGTGAAAGTCAGATTGTGAGGCCTAAGAGATTTCTGTACTCTTAAACAAATGTACTTTATTATGGGAGCAAGTAGAGAATGATTCTCTGTGATAGAATGGTGAAAGTCTTCAAAAAACTGATGTAATCTATTTATGGCTAAAATTACTAAGTATTTATTTAGACATTGGGGTAAATGTGTTAAACACTGTGTCATTCATTAAGCCAAGGTTCATATACTAGTATAATGAGATACAAGAAGAGGTTTGATTAGATTTATAATGATAGAGGTAGAAAAGAGTCACCAATTTAAACAGGGGCTCAGAAAATATTTCAGAACATCGATAATTTACTCATTCACTCATTCAACAAACAGTTATTGAAACTTCTTTGCTAGGCTCTGGGCTATATCCTAGAGGCCAGGGGTTTGTGCTGAGAGCTTACAGTGCATCAGAAACTACTTGAAGTACTTTCTAGCAGGTGAACCTTGTTTTTGTCTTTATTATGGGTGAGGAAAAGAACAACAGACACTAGATAACCTATCCAAGTCCAGACAGGTAGCACTAGGATTTGAACCACACAATCTGACTCCAGTTGGCATTCATTAACATTCTACACTATATCTCATTGTGCTATGGTTTGAATAAGCGTATCCCAAGACCCATGGGCTCAAGATTTGGTTCCTAGCCCATGGTGCTATTGTGAAGTGGTGGAACCTATAAGAGGTGATGCATAGTGAGAGGAAGTTAGGTCATTGGGGACATGCTCTTGGGGAAATGTTGAGACACTATCTTTCTTTTTGATCCTGGCCTTTATGAGGTGAATAGTCCTCTTCTCTTTCACACTTTTGCCATGATATACTGTGCTGCCAAAGGTCCAAAGCAACAGGCTCAAATGATCATGGATTGAAACCACTGAAACCATGAGCCAAAACAGAACAGTTCCCTTATTAAGCTGATTAACTCAGGTATTTTGTCACAGTCATGTAAAGCTAGCTAATAAAAAATTGCAAATTAGAAGTGGAATTGCTGTGATTATACTTGAGATGAAGTAAAAGAACCTTTGGATTTAGTCTGTGGAAGGAGTCTAGAAAAATTTGGAGAAGAAAGCTAGAGAAGGCTTACTGTGTTAGAAGGAGAGTTTAATGGATGATTCTAGTGAGCACTTAGATGAGTCAAATATCAATAGAAATGTGAACAGTAAAGATTATGCTTATGAAGTTTCATATGAAAATAAGGACTCTTGGGATCTGGACTAGAGGCCATTCTTGTTATACTTTGGCAAAGAATTGGGATGCATATTGTCCATGCCTTGAGAGTTTTGGGAGGCTGAGTTTAACAGTAGTTTGTCTGGTGGAGGAAATTTCAAGGAAACACAACATTCAGATGGTGGCATGGGTTTTGCTAACTGCTTTTAGTCAATTTTACTGTGATAATTAGGACCAAAGAGGAGCAGAGCAGAAAGATTTGGAAAACTTGCAGTTTAGGTAGAAAAGAAGTGTTATTTAAATGTGTTGTCAAGAAGAGTGCAATTACTAAAAAGACTATCATCACTAAAAATAAGCCAAGTACTTTGCACTGGGACAATAGGAAATATGTTTGAATGGACTTAAGAATTAACAAGACCTCACCCATTACATGCTAAAAAGTTTAAAAGTGTAAATTCATTTCAAAGAGTTTCCCTTGAGAAGAGTGCCTCAGATCACCATAGTCACACAAGGCCACCAAAGAAACTGTTTCCTTAGATTGAATTTTCTGTGTTCAGCAGTCAAAGCACCCAGAAGCTGCTGCAGCTGTGGTTCAAGTGGCCCCAGTAGAACTCAAACTGGTAAATAGATCTTGCATTGTCCAGGTGATGCTAGCTGTGCAGGCATGGAGTATTCAAGCATTACAGAGTCATGAAAGCTTCCATAGAGATTTCAAAGGAAATCCTGGGAGACCATTCAACATGTGGCAGGATCAGAGTCCTTGCAATCATCCTCTGACAGGACATTGAGTAGTGAACTTGTGAGAGTGAAGCTAAAGCTGCAGTGGAGAACCCAGAAAGCTAAAGATGCCAAGAACATGAAACACCTGGTGAGGAAAGCCCCAGGCAGTGAGAAGAGCTACACTAAGAGAGAAACTATGTGGAACAAAGGCTGTAGGGACAGGACTACTCAAGCCTTTTGGTCTCACATCCTGCCAGAATCTGACCCAGATGATGCAAGTGGAGCTAAAGGATTTAATGCTTGCCATGCTGTGTTACAGTCTTGGTTTAGTTCTAGCCCTCCTTTCTGTGCTTCTTTTTTTCCCTTTTGGAATCGGAATACTTACCCTGTGACATTATGTGCTGGAAGTATATAGCTTTCTTTTTGATTTTTACAAGGGGTCACTACTAGGAGTTTGCCTTGATTCTCAGAGGAGACTTTGGCCTTTTGAGCAATGTTGGAATTGTTAAGACTTTGGAAACTCATAGAGATGGACTTAAACACATCTTGCACTGTGAAATCAACATGAGGCTTTTAAGACAAGGAACAGAATGCTATGGTTTAGATAAGTGTTTCCTAAAGACCAATGTATTAAAGGCTTAGTTCCAGGCCCATGGAGCTATTGGAACTTTTTGCTTCTACCATTAAACAATTTGAAAAGCTCAAGAGGAGAAGAAAAATCTGTTCTACTCATCCACATTTTTACTTACCATATTCTTCCTTCATGATAGTCTAAGGATCTGTTTGTCTGATTAGAGAAATTCATTTAGCTATTCTTTTTCAGTAAATACATCTGCTAATGACAAATTATCTTAGTTTCCCTTTACATGAGAGTGTCTTGATTTCTCTGTCATTTCTGAAGGATATTATCTTAGGATATTGGATTTTGGGTTGACAATTCTTTTCTTACACTCCTTGAAAATTGTTCCAATTTCTTCTGGCCTCCATTGTTTCTGATGAGAAATCAAATTCAAATAATTTGCCATTCAAATCATTTTTTCTCCTATGGGTAATATATAATTTTTTTCTCTGTCTTGAAAATTTTTTGTTTTATTTATTAATTATTTTGTGTGGGACTAAGAATTGAACCCAAGGAGTGCTGAGACACATCCTCATCCCTCTTTAAATTTTATTTTGAGACAGGGTCTTGCTAAGTTGCTTAGGCTGGCTTTGGATTTGTAATCCTCATGCCTTAACCTCCCAAGTAGCTGGAATTATAGGTGTGCATCACCACACTGGGATATCTTTAGTTTTTACAAGTTTGACTATGATGTGTCTTGGTGTGTGATTTCTCTGATTTTATTTTATCAAATTTGGGAAGTTTTCATCATCTGCTTCATTGATTTCTCTTTCAATCTTGTTCTTTGTCTCCTCTTTCCAGTACTGTAATAACATGAATGTTAGATCTTTTATTATAGTCCAGTTAGGATTTAAGAATCTTTTTTTTTTTTGGTACTGGGGATTGAACTCAGGACCTTGTGCTGCGAGGCAGCCAGTGGCACCACTGAGCTAAATCCCCAGCCCTAAGAATCTTTTTAAAAATTCTATTTTCCCCGTTTTTCTTAGTATTTTATCTTTTAGTTCACTAATTCTTTCCTTGGTCCCCTCATTTAATATTGAGGTCAAACTTTAAGTTTTAAAATTTGGGTTATTGTTTCCTACATGAAAAATTCATTTTCTTCTTTTTATCTTTTATTTATTTGCCAATTTTTTTATTGGTTTCAAGCATATGTATATGTATATGCTGAGAATAAGGGTGATAGATAAGGGTAGGATCAAAATGAAAAGGGTTTAGATGAATCACTAGAGAATACTTAAAAAGGGATGAAATAAAATGAAGTAGAAGGCTTATTTAGGGTTGAATATTATAAATTTTTGATTGAAAAAGTCTACAATTTTTTTTTTCATTTTGTACTCCTTCATACTCACAACATCCTAACCCATTTCTCACTTTGAGATAAACAAGAAAAGAATCCAAGCTTACAAAGCTAGTGAGTGTTCTAGCTCCAGTCTTCTTTTTCCAATGAGATGGCAAGAAACTGTGAAGTTAAATATTAGGTAAATGATACCTGTAGAGGTGATCACAGTAGATTTAGGACAAGAAAGAAGAAATGAGTGTAGATTTAAGCATTTTGGGAAGATGGAAAGAAGAATAGACATTAGAGGCTTTTTGTTTTGCTTTTGCTAACTAATATAGCAATTGACTAAATTATCAGTGTTATATTTCATAATGCTATAATGATAATACTTGCACTATACGATTTTTGTAAGAATTTTATAACCTAATATCTGTAAAACATTTAGGTCAGTGCACACTCACGTATGTTGAGTTAATTGCAGTTAATGTCTTTGAATATGATTACTGTAACTTTTATGTTCATCATGAAGAAGCCAGGTCAGAATCATGGAAAATTAATATTTTCTAAACAGTAGAATTCTTTCAAAGTGAAACTTGAAAGATTTTATTTGCATTTGTTTTATAGGCCCTATATCCCTGGAAAATCAAACAGGAATTTCATAGTGATGGTTCTTTGCTGCAGGAGAAGATGTAATGTTGCTGGTGCTGTGTTTGTAGAACTGGGCAGATAGGTTGGAGGTGGTATTTTACTAGTGTCATTTTACAATTTTTAAGGTTTGATTTCTATAAATATATTATATAACTATTTTTTTAATTAAAAATGAGAAAAACAATGAACTGTAACCCATAAAATTTCCCTTTTCCAGAAGCCTTTCAGGAGAGGGTGGATGTTCATTAACCAAAGATTTTTTTTGCTTTTTTTGAGGTGCTGGGGATCCAACTCAGGGCCTCATGCATAGTAGGCAAACACTCTACCACTAAGCTACATCTTTAGCCCCAGCAAGGATGTTTGAGAGATATTCCTGTCAATGACAGGAAGCATTTGATTGCCTAAAATGTAGGTGTTTTCTCTAATCTCCTAGACTTTAATGAGTCACTATCCACAATGTACATGCTATCGTGAGTCTGTTTAATTAGTTAGAAGTGGCAAACACTGCTTTTAGTAGGATTGTTTTGTTTGCTCTTTACATCTAGTAGATTACTTTTATTAAGAATGTTTTACATTCAAGGAAAGATTTAGATCAACCCCAAAACATTATACTAACATTGAAAATATTGTTCCGACATTGTCCAAGTGGCAACTATGACCCCTTGCTTGATGAATGCAGAGTAACCTATTGACTCACATTGACATCATTTTAAAGCCAAGGCTATCGGTCAGTTCTCCTTCCATAATAGAGACAAATTGCCCAATATCCTTGTTCAGCTAATAGTTTTGTGCTAATGTGTGGAAAGATGCTGAACTGGGTTGCTTACCTTTCTTAGTGTGACTTTTGTTCTGATTTGCAAACCTTGTTTTGGATTATAGATCTAGTGTTGTTGACCTCTTATCTGTTGATACTCACATGAACTATGCTCTTTGGCCAGGTTTGATATTTGTTATCTGTCTGTTCACCATTCCATTTTCTTTTGCCAAAGGGAAAAGTACTTCCTAAAGAAAATAGTCTTCTAAATCATTGTTCACACAGAGTTGCTTCTGTAATTATCACAGCATTAAATTTTATTCTCTGTACAACAGTGACAATAGTACATGGTGTATAAGAGCCATTGTTACTGACATCCAGTTAACCCAGTAAGGGTGTAGGATCTGTGACCTTTACAATATTTTGGAATTGAAAAGTCATTTCATTTATATATTACTGGATTGAACAAATTTCATCAAGTTTCATCAAAATAAACCAGTTATCCAAATGCACTGTGTAGCAAATAAATATTCCCCCTTGTGAGTTAGTCTGGGAAATGAACATTATTAAGAAAATATTGGAAAAATTTTGCTAGTAATGACTTCATTTAATTACAGACTGGGTAGTAAAGACTCATCTTTTAGAAGTAAATGAATCTTTTCAAGATAACTTTGGCACCAAACAGTATACCAGAGACATTCATTGTTAAATGAATTTAACAATTTATGATTGGATTTCCAGCAACTTCAAAAGCACACATTGTGGGACACTAATTCAATCACATGCATCCTATGCTATATCAAATAGAATAAAAATAAACCTTAGGTTAATTGGCTTTTACATGATACATCTTTCTATAGTGCTCAGGATTGCAATATTTTTATCAGCAGCTTTTGAGAGAGTATCTTTATGAATTAAACATTTTAATATTAAAGGTTGGCTTTTACAAATAAAATTTTTCCCAATGATTGAGTTTATTCCTAATTGATTAGCCAGTACCACATCCCTGGGAAAAATTCCTCTAAATTCAGTTACTTGTTGATCACATTTATTTTGATAAAAATACTAAGTGGAGTCATATACCAAATACTTGTTATGTCATATTCCTTAAAACTTCAGTAATATTTAAAGGCTTATCAAAGTAATTGTAAGATACTTTTTGCTTTAAATTTTACAGGCTTATAAATTATATTTATAAGCACTAAACCAAAAAAAAAGTAATACAGTATTTGAAGAGCTATTTAAATCCAGGAGAACATAAGCATTTTTGCCACTAATAAAACATGCTAATATGACTATCAGAATTTTGATACTAATTTCTTTTAGTTAGAAGTAGTTTACTAAGGGAATAATTCCCGCAGTTTGTTTTGGAATTCAGGAAAATGGTAATTAGCCTAATTATAAAATTCTTAGACTGTGGGTGAGAATGCTATCATTTTATTTTCTTTTAGCATTGATTTTTGCAGAAGGTACTGCTAAAGTTAGTGATTTAACCTGTCCTGAAAGAGATTTGCTTGGAAACTTTGGAATTCCTTCATCTTCCTACCTCATTTATTTTCTGTTTGCTATTTTTTGTTAGAGCTTCCCATTGTATCTTTTACATCTTTTTTTCCATCTTTTCCATACTTTTATTTCTCCATACATTATTTTGATTACTTTATTACAATTTTGCTTCTAGTCCATTAACTCTTTTCTCAGCCATGTAAAATCAAATTTTATACTCACCATATAGTTTTAAATAGCAGTTATTGTATTTCTCATGTCCAAAATTCTGCTTGGTTTTATTTTATAATTTCTTTCAGTTTGTCAAAGTTCTTAATTTTCTGATCATTTTGAACATATTAATAAAGGCTTATATATCTGTGGATAAGATTTTCATCATCTGGACTCCCTGTAGCTATAAATCTGCTGTCTATTATTTCTCTAGGTTTTTAATTATGCTGCCCACTTACTTTCATTGTGCTACATGATGTATATGAAAATCTATGAAGGCTTATGTTTTATTAATTGTGTGTTTTCTTCTGGCAAGAAGCTAAGGGGAACCATTGGTTCCACATGATCTCATTCTAACTGTAGAAATTAATATGATGTGAAACAGCCTTTCTGCTTCTGGGATGATTGAGCCATTTCTAGCTTCTTATACTTCTTTCTAGGCCTCAGTACTTTGGGGTCTTAAACTAAAATATGGGGCACTTAACCAGAGCAAGTTTGTTCTTATAGACTGTAAAGTTTTCAGGTCTTTGCTCATTATCTCAGGTTCTTTTCTACAAGAGAAAAAAGTCTCCAGAAAATGGACCCTGGATGCAAAACTACTTGTCTAGATTTATTTCTTCTCCCTGATCAGTTTTATTTACAGACACTTATAAATTAAAAAAAAAATCCCATATCTTGTCTACCTAAGTCTTAGGTCATTTCCCCCTCTCTCTCCTCAAAAGCTTACTTTTTAGAAACATTTTGATGAAATTAAAAAAATCTCTGAGTCTGGTCATTCTTTGACCACATAATAATGTTGCCTTAATAGATGTGCCAGAGCTACATAAACTTTACAAAGCTTTTCTCTGGATCTTATTGACATTTTGTCAGAATAAAAATTTGAAGGTTTATTTTCCTTAAGAATTTAAAAGGACTTCAAAAGATTTGTGAGAGAAGTTCATTCTTACTGATTTTTATTTACTCAATCTACATAATTTGGTGGATTTACTAATTTAGTAGCAAGTTTACTTTGCTATGGGTAAACTAATGTAAGTCATAAGGAGTAAACAGAAACATTTGGCAAACTTCTATCTTGTTGACATGAAGGAAAAACAACAAAATACTAAAAGAAGGTAGATATAGATTCAGAGGCCTGAGGTTCAAGTCCTTGGTTGCCTGTCCATTATTCATGTGATCTTGGCAAAGTCATCTAATCTGTTTAGATCTTAGTTTTCTCATTTATAAAATAAAGGGATTAAGGGGATTGATTTAGAATCAACATATTTTCTTTTTGGCAATGAAATCCTTTCTAAAAATCTTCTGTCGAGGTTCAAAATTCAAAATATCAAGTTGTCCCTTGGGGGTTTGGTTCTAGACTCCCCACAGATACTGAAATCTGCAAATATTTTAAATCTTTGTATAAAATTCCATAGTGTTTGCATGTAATCTATCACACACTCCTATACATTTTAAATCATCTCTAGACTACTAGAGATGATTATAGGTATTATATTAATACCTAATATAATGAAGTATTACCTAATAGTAACAACCTATATTTACCTATATTGATAACTAATATAGGTATTATATTAATGCCCAATATAATGAAAGTGCTACGTAAATAGTTGTTATACTGTATCATTTAGGGAATAATGACAAGAACGCAGATAGTACAGATGCAAGTTTTTAAAAAATATTTTTGGTCCATGGTTGGTTAAATCCAAAGACATGGAACTTGAGGATATTGAGGGCCAATGTGTAAATAAATACAGTTCTGCATTGAATGTGTATGTGTTTGTGTGTGTGTGGTGGGAATGGGCAGGTGTCCTGCTAGATTTGTTCTACCTTTGCCTTTGGGGTGGTTCCTGAGACACGTCTGTGAAATCTTCAAGGCTCAATGGGATAATTTGTGGGAACAGAAGCTCTGGCTCTACAGAACCCCTTCCGGTACTCATATGTGCTTCTTGGGACTGTGGTAAGATCATGAGTGGGGACATTCCTTCTTTCCAATTACTCCTTGGAAAGAAGTATTTCCAAGTATCCTGCTCTTCTCTGTGAACCTACTTTATTTCCAGGGTGGGAATCGCCTCTAGCAACCTTGAAAAGAGAAAATACAGACTCAGAATAGGAAGTGATGGAGGAAAGGAAGAACAGATGGAGGAATGAAGATTTAATGTGTGATACTTCCAGAGCTGTCTTTGTGGACAATGATTGAAAATACAAGCCTTTCATCTACTTCAGGATCAGCTGTCTGCACAAATGGTGTGAGGCTGCCAATGCACTTTTAGAAGACATGTCAGAAGCAAGTCAGCACAGAGCTAGCCAGAAAGACACTACACAGCTGTGACTGCCTGCTTAACCTTGACCATTCAGTGCCAGAAATTACTCAGTTTACTATGGCATCTGGATATCTAAAAGAGAAAATGCTACATGGAAGGTCTTGCTTGATGTTATTTGGATATTTAAGATAGACATAAAGTAAAAAGAAAAATAAAAAGGTTGATTGATATATGTGAGTTGTACAGAGGAAGTGGGGCGAATCAGCAATATAGGCTTTTTTGGGGGGATATAGATGATTTTGGCCTAAGTCTTTGTTACATTATGCTAAAATGGTGGGAAAAAGGTGGTAAATATTGTGATTGCAAGCACAGTCAGTGTTATTACATATGTTTACACTTCTTGGTAGTAGACTCCTTCAATCTGGATGGATTTCCAAAGGCCAAAATACAGGATGATTGGTTTCTCTCAAGCAAGCTGTTTTGGGACATTTGGAGAAGACTGAATGCTGCTTAGTAGCCAATAGCCTTGGGGAGGTGGACACCAGAAATGGAAAAAACTATATAATTTGTCATCTTTATACTGAGTCAGTACTAAATATAAGTAAAAAAAAAACTCTGTGTACCTAATAGGTATATCCTCTTTTATCTTATTTTGAAGAAATATGTGGGATTCTCTGTCTCATTCTCTTTCACAAAGCCATTAGGTCTGGGACCTGGCAGAAGGTGTGGAATAGTTTAAAAGTAGCCTCCTGACAAGGTGATGGGCTGATGCTAATGGTGCACAGCATCTCCTTCCTAGCAGAAATAACTTCACCATGTTTTGATAAATTCATTAATTAATTGGAAGCACCTGGATCATTACTTTTAAAGATTTCTAGAGAAAGAAAAGTGAAGATGTCTAGCTGGTTCCACATTAAGCACAGATTTATTTTCAAGAATGATAATTTTTTCTTCTGAAAAGTAAATAAAGAAATGAACTTATAAGTATTTGCCAAACAATCCTCTCTCTGCAGCAGAGCTTAGCTGTGGTGTCCATGGAAATATAATTTTAGGCCTGCTGATGCAAGAATAGCAATTTATCTGCAAGATTTGGGTCGGCTTAGGATAAGAGACATGCTGAAAGGATTTGACAAATTTAAAACTGGCTTTTAGAATTTGTGTTGTAAGAATTCTAAGTGTAAGACATTGTTTTTTGTGAAATACTTGTTTGAAACTTTCTGCTCATACTTTTTTTCACAAAGATTTACTTGTAAGTTTGAAGGCTAGGTAGAGTCCAGCGGCCTTGAATTTTTTGTAGAGCACAGAGTATTAAAATGGTCCAAGGCCCCCATTTAATAAATCACAAGGCCCATTAGTATATTGAAAAAGTACAAAGTTTCCCCATGCCAAAAAATAATTAGGGCCTGAAATGATCTTAGTAGAGAAGCTCACCCTGAAAATTAGCTACATACTTTGCTAATTCCACTGGCTGATCTAGTAGTACCCATTTCATGGTGTTGCTGAAGCCAACATGAAATGATAACATGCTCATGTGGTAGTGAGGATTAATTCTGATTCTATTTTTTTGCAGTAACTCAAAAGAAAGGTAATATATGTGGACTCATGCATTTAGAAAGTTACCTGGGAATAGACATTACACTGTATTAAATATATTTAAAATGTACTTTGGAACATATTTGTGAGTATGTTAATTTTTGTAAATTAAATACTTGAGAACTAGCATCACAATTGCCATATTTGTAAGTTTAAAATTTTTTCTTTTTTTTTTCCTTTAAGTTTATTGGTACATTTTAGGTATACGATACAGTTACATTCATCATTGGGATCTTGTACCTTTACATGATGTATCTTGGTTCTCATTTTTTCCCCATTCCCCTGCCCTCCCTTCCCCCGCTCCACCCTGCCCTATTTACAAAGATTTTGTTCCATTTTTTTCCTTTTCTCATATTTTTTCTTTTCCCTTCTTTCCTATCCCCTACCCTTCTCACTTTCCCTACTCCTTTAGACTTTTTCTTCCTATTTCACAAAATCACTTATACATTTTGATCTTTATTTATTTATACTTTCAGTTTTTCACACCAGAGAAATTACTCAGTATTTACACATGTGTGTCCTATTTATTTCACTTAAGAGTATGGTCTCAATGTGCATCCACTTAGCTATAAATGACTCTAGTTTCTCATTTTTTATGGCTGAGTAGAACTCCATTTCATAAAAAACCCACATCTTCTTTATCCAGTCTCCACTTGATGGGCAATTGGGCTGTTTCCAAGTTTTAGCTATTACAAACTGTGCTGTTATAAACATGAGTGGGCATATATTACTGTGGTATGATTCTTTTAATTCTTTTGGGAAGATACCCAGCAGAGGAATAGCTGGGTCCAATGTGACTTCTAATCCTAGCTGCTTGAGGTATCTCCATATTGATTTCCACAGTGGCTGCACCAGCCTGCACTCCCACCAACAATGAAGAAGGGTTCCTTTCTTCCCACAATCCTGCCAGCATTTGTTATTGGTTGATTTCTTGATAGCAGCCATTCTTTCTTGGGTGAGGTGGAATCTCAGCATTGTTTTCATCTGCATCTCTCAAATGACCAGTGCTGTTGAACATTTTTTCATATTTATTTGCTGCTTTTACTTCTTTGTCTGAGAAAGGTCTGTTCATTTCACATGCCAATTTTTGAATTGGGTCTTTATATTTGGGAGGTCTGATTTTTTTATTTCTTTATATATTCTAGATAGAAGGCCTTTGTCTGAGGAACAGCTGGTGAAAATTTTTTCCCGCATTGTAGGTTGTCTCTCAGCTCTGTTGGTGGTTTCTCTTGTAGGGCAGAAGCTTTTTAATAAGATGAGATCTCAGTTGTTGATTTTTTATCCTAGTTCCCATGCTACTGAGGATTTGTTCATAAAGTTTTTCCTATGCCAATATCTTCTAGAGTTCTACCTAACTTATCTTCCAGCAAGTTTAGTGTTTCTGTTTTAATATTTAGATCTGTAATCCATTTTGATTTTTAGTGCATGGTGAAAGATAGGGGTCTAGCTTTAATCTTTGGCAAGTTGAAATCCAGTTTTTCCAAAGCCATTTACTAAAGAGGCTATCTTTCCTCCAGTGAGGATGGTTGATCCTTTGTCAAAGATGAGGTAGCTTAGTATGTCTGGAGTTGTTTCTGCATCTTCTAATCTATTCCACTGATCTTCGGGTCTGTTTCTTTGCCAGTACCATGCTGTTTCTATCACAGTGGCTTTGTAGTATAGTTTCAAGTTGGGGATTGAGATACTCCCTGTTATGTGTCTGTTGCTTAGAATTGCTTTTGCTATTCTGGGTCTCTTCTTGTTCCAAATGAATTTTTCGATTGTTTTCTCTAGTACTCTGAAATATATTGTTGGGATTTCAATTGGGATTGCATTGAATCTGTATAGCAGTTTTGAAAGTATGGCCATTTTCACTATGTTGGTTCTTCCTACCTAGGAACAAGGGATGTCTTTCCATTTTCTTATATCCTCTTTGATCTCTTTTTTCAGAGTGCTGTAGTTCTCAATGTAGAGGTCTTTTGCTTCTATTGTAAGATTGATTCCTAGATATTTCATTGTTTTGGATGATATTGTAAAAGGGATTGTTTCCCTAATTTTTCTTTCAGTGAGTCTGTTATTTGTGTACAAGAATGCTATTGATTTTTGAATGTTGACCTCATATCCAGCTACTTTACTGAATTTGGTTATTAAGGGTATATGTAGAGTTTCAGGTCATTAGCAAATAATGACAATTTAACTTCTTCATTTCCTATCTTTATTCCTTTTATTTCTTTCCCTTGTCTAATTGCTGTGGCTAATGTTTCCAGAACTATATTGAACAGGAGCGGTGATAGTGGGCAACCTTGTCTTGTTCCTGATTTTAGCGTGAAGGTTTTCAGTTTTTGACCATTTAGTATGATGTTGGCTGTTGGTTTTTCATAGATGGCCTTTATCAGGGTGAAATAAATACCATGTATTCCAATTTTCTGTAGGGATTTTATCATGAATGGGTGTTGAATTTTGCTAAATTCTTTTTCTGCATCTATTGAGATGATCATATGATTTTTGTTCTTGACTCTGTTAATATAGTGTATTACATTTATTGATTTATGTATGTTGAACCATCCTTGCATCCCTGGGATAAATCTGACTTGGTCAGGTGTATGATCTTCTTGATGACCCTCTGTATTCTATTTGCCAGTATTTTATTAAGGATTTTTGCATCTATGTTCATTAGGGAGATTGGCTTGTAGTTCTCTTTTTTGGTTGGGTCTTTCTCTGCTTTTGGAATCAAAGTAACATTTGCTTCCAGGAATGAATATGGAAGTATTGCTTCCCTTTTTATTTCTTTGAAAAGTTTAAAGAGTAGTGGCAATAGTTTTCTAAATGCCTTGTAGAATTCAACAGTGAAGCCATTAGTACCTGGGCTTTTCTTTGTTGGTAAAATTTTAATTATGTTTTCAATTTCACTGATTGTAAACAGGGTGTTTAGAGTTTTTATATCTTCTTTGTTCAACTTTGGTAATTTATATGTATCTAGAAATCTGTCTATTTCTTCTGTGTTTTCCATTTTATTAGAGTACAGGTTCTCCAAGTAGGTATTGAAGATCCTCTGGATTTCTGCTGGATCTGTTGTGACTTCACCTTTTTCATTCTAAATTGCATGGATTTGAGCCTTTTCTTTCCTTTCTTTGGTAATGTTGGCTAAGGCTTTATTGATTTTATTTTTTCTTTCATAAAACCAACTCTTTGATTCATTGATTTTTTTGTATCATTCTCTTAGTCTCCATTGCATTAATTTTTGCTCTGATCTTTATACTTTCCTCCCTTGTACAAGCTTTGAGTTTGTC
>NW_004624857.1:2267472-2284031 GCF_000247695.1 Heterocephalus glaber | reverse complement strand
TTTCCCTTTGGGGTTGCTGTAGGTGACCTGGAAGTCTGTTTTTGAGGCTTGTTTATGTGTCTTCTCATTTCCATGCGGGGAGGGGGGGTGCTTCTGGCACCCACGCAGCTCACCTTGTCTCCCCTAGGGGCTTGGGATGGCAGTGGGGGAACTTCCTTCTGGGTGCTGGGACCGGCTCAGCTTCTCTGTCCTAGGAGCTTGTGATGGAGGTGGGGGAGCTTCCTTCTGGGTGCAGGGACTGGCTGAGCTTCACTGCCCTAGGAGCCTGGGATCATATATATATAATGCTTATAGGGCAATTGGCATCTGAAAACAGAAAGACTCTCAGCCAGCTGCAAAGACCAGGATTCTACCTATTCAGCTGAGATTTTCTTCTGTACTCTAAAACACTCTGTTAATAAAAGATAAAAAACTGAATCTTTTTCCTGGAATAAAACAGATGTTTGGCTGAAAGTGGTCTATTCATGGGATGTGAAATCTGGGAAACTATAAATTCTGCTATCACCATACCTGAAACTCTTTATGTATGAACTCTAATTTTTGCCTTCATTATATGTTATTTGTCTGTAGAACCCTTGCCTGATTCTATCTTTCCATAAAATTTAATTACAGAAATATGAAATTAGGCAATTAAGAGTGCATATTTTTCCCATGGAGCCTTACAGAAGGTTAGAAGTTTAGACACTAATTGTTCATCAGTTAATATTCCTATTGATACTATATTGTAGATTTTCTCCTGTAAGATAATAACATGTTGATTTTTACTATAGTAACAGTATAATTCTCTGTGGAAATTATCTATTAGAAATATGCTTTTATTATGCTATAGTTAGTAAGATACAGGAAGAGAGGAGAGAAAGGATATGGAAGAGCAAAGAAATAAATCATAAGGTTATAATTCCTATTTAAGAATTTTATACCTGATTTTAGGTTTTGCACACAACTGAGTAAAACAGACTTTCCCACCAAAATATATGTAAAACATAAAATACATTAAACTATTACATGCAAGAAATGAGTGGCAGTGAATGCAAGGGTGAGATACCTAAGACAAGTGAAATATATGAACCTAGGATTTCTCCCCGAGTGCAATTTCCAAACCATGGTGTTGGATAATAGAGCCGAAGTAGAAAACAGCAGTCTGGCTGTCATTGGAAATACAGACTGGTGTTTGGAGTTACCACAGGGACTAGAGTAGAATACTAGATAGGGGAGAGCTGCAGAGAAGCAGCTGCACAAATCTAAATAAAATTTTATATTTAGTTTTGAGCTGGCTTATAAAGCTGTGTACTCATAAAGCTGTGCAGAATGAGATTCCAGGAGCTATAGCAGGGAAAAGATGCAGGGAGGTTTAGAGATAAGCAAAGATTTCAGACTTAAATATCTTGGGATTGTTGTTAAAACATCACATCTTAGAAATTAGGAGCATGCAAAGAGTAAAGGCTAGTCTCTGAGTAAGGAAAAAAGTAAAATAGATCGGTACTAGCAAATGTTAGAGTCAAACTGTGGAAAGACCAGGGTGATTTCTATAATTTAATTATCTTACAGATAAAATTTAACACTCTCTCATGCAAGATAACATACTCTGCAACACCTATAATGTATCAACGATGTATCAATTATAATGGCAAAATGCATCCAACACCAAATTCCATGATTTTCCAAGCAGTTGAGAACCAAGGTATGACTGTATTTGAAATTGAGGTTTTATGCCTAATAAACTAAGCCTGGATTCTTATGGCCATTATATTAATCTGCCACATAGACTAAAATTTGTCAAGTAAACAGAGACACCAACAGGTGCAGGCTGGTGCAAGATAATGCTTTCATTTTGAGACTGGAGTTGCATAAGTAAAAGAGGAAATTCTGTGAACTATACCAGCTGAGCCAATCAGATGACAGAAGTACAAAACATGACCTTCAGATGATCCAGAAGTACATATTTAGTCCATATAGTTTGGTAGGGCTGCCATAATAAAGTAACACCAACTGAGTGGCTTAATCAATAAAAATTGTCTCTATGACAGTAGAGACTGTTTTGGAGGCTGGAAGTCTGATATCGGTGTATTGGCAGGGTGGTTATTTTTCAGGACTGTAACATCTCTTCTAGCTTCTGGTGATTAGTTGGTAATATCTGTCATTCCTTGGCTTTCATGCATCATCCTGATCACTGCTTTCATCCTCATGTAGGGTTCTTTTTGTGTGCATATCTGTCCATTTGCCTCCAAAATTATTGGAATTAAGTTATGTTGTATGCAACTCAAACATCTAGTAAATGAACACCCAGGCCTGTTGAAATTTCAGTAGGTTAAGAAGTAGAATGGAATGAAACTTGGAGCTCAGGATGGATAAATCACTTTCTCAAAAGGTTGAAGAGCAAGGAGTGTGGAATGAAGTGGAAAAGGAAGACTTATGTTTTGGGATAACCATATAGGATAGGCATGGCTTTAGAATCTAGTTATTGGACTAGATTTTAAATTAGGGACACACTAGAATATATCTCTTTACTTAGTCTCCCTAACTTAGTCTCATGAAATAGTTGTAATTACATATTGATTTCTACTGGAGTTCTATGCTAACTTCTCCTTACTCTTGCAGTGGCTAAAATTCACGTGCTTGTGTTGCCTGGAAGATGATATTAAAATTTACACCCCAGGGCCAGGGATTTAACAGAAGTGCAGATTCGCAATACTTGGTACAAGGACAAGAAATCTACATTTTAAACAGCTATACCTAGTAGTTCTGAATTAGGTGATTGTAGGACAACACTTTAGGGATCACATATGAAACCTTTTGATAGTAAAAGCTTTTGGTTATTTCCGCATCCCCCAAACCTTTTGGGCAATTTAGGTTTAATCTCATTCTTTTTAGGATACTAAAAATTAGCTGCTTTTCCTAAAAAGGAAATGGTATTTTCTTTTTCTCTGACTGTGGATGCAACCACAAGAAGATATAGCATCTCTTTGTGAAGTTTTAGGCTGAAACAATTTTACTGTTGGGAAGTCCAGCAATAGGTTTTATTTTTTTTTATATTCATACTGTTATTGGGTAGCTCCTTCTGAAAATGGCTTGCCACATAAATACTGGTGGGTTTTGGGTTGCTCTCCTCTCTTTCTGGAGTTAGATTCCAGGTTCTTGTCTCAAACTAAGAATTGAATGAAATGAGCAAAAAACAGTGGCAAAGTTTATTTGCAAAAAGTGGGGTTTTAAAAGGTGTAGTGTTAAATACCTCAAAGGCTGAGGCAGACAAAAACTAAGATGAACCTATGAGATTTGAAAAGTAGAAAGCATTTGATGAGTCTCAGGAAAATGGTTGGAGCCAGAAGCCAGGCTACAAGAGGAATAATAAGTGAGAAAATAATAATTTGAGAAAATTGGCTAATACAATTGAGAGAAACGGGATGTTATTTCCAGATCTCTAAATCTTTTCATTCTCATTACATGGAGGGGGGAAAAATCCTCAAACACTTGAAAACCTAAGATACACATATTCTTTCATCAGTAGATCACTGTGCTGCTTGGCAAGATGGCCCCAATTTAAAGATCACTACTTATTCCTCTACAGGAGCAAATGTTTCTTCGTGCATCAGAAATTCATTAGTCATGATGCCAGTCACCAAGGGACAGGATAGGCACTAAGGTTCTTTCTTGGTGGCTGGAAGCATGACTTCAGAGTCACTGAGCTCATTATTCTTTTACTTTCAGAGCAAGAGGACAGCTTGTTGGGAAATCAGTTCATTATGTCATACAGATCTAAATAAAACATTGGAGCAGTAGCTGCTCCTATAACATATGCTGAAGTAACAAGCAGAATTTTGTTGTTTTTGTTTTTCTCATAAAGCAGGAGAAATGGATCAATTATGGCAAGATTCAAAGCTCTCTTTTGCTGAAGAGAAATATTTCCAAGGGCCAGAAAAATAAAAATAAAAAAGACTGTGTCCATGTCAATCCCTAATTTAGAAAAGTATCAATGGGTGAATTTCTATATATTTCTTCTACAGCTTTCTAAGTATGGTCAGAGAGCTTGGTTCTTACTTTGAAGGGAATTTAAATTATTGCTTCTTTTTGCAGATATTTGTAAATTGAACAGTTGTCTTAAAATAGATTTTCTGCAATGATTCATTTGCAAAACTTCAAAAATCAGTGTTTTAAAAACATTATCATGTGGGACACTTGAAGATTAAATGTCTTGAGTGATGCAATATAGAATCTTGAGGGTGAAAGGCCATTTATGACATTTATAGATATTTAAAAGTAGCACTTTAAAACAGAGGAAACTATGAATTACCTCTAATAATATTAGTATTGTATGAATGATAGCATCCACCAATAGTCAATTTCAAATCTCAATTAGCCATGATGCAAGGTTCGCTTTCCACTAAGAGCAAATATTTAACCAGAGTGGCTAATAAATAGGAAATTCATATGATTTAATATATTAAAATTTTATATTTCCACTTTGAAAATTATAATCTGTGACCTGATTAGACAATTGGTATTAGAAAGAAAGAAGTGGCACAATGATCTGAATAATTTATTCCCTCTGTTGTACAACTGAGGCATGGCTAAGATATTTTGTAATTTGGTGTCTTAGAAAACACAAAAGTAGTAGTTATATATATATGTATGTATATATATGATTATAAAGATGGATGTTTAATTAATTAGAAAACTGATTACTGAGTAATTCTTACTTATTTTGAAAACAAGAATATGTTCCAAATGGTTGGATTTGTTGCAGTAAGGATCATCCCATGCTGTTTTAGGATATTCCATACATAGTAATGTTACTTGCTTGAGAAATCTTGTTTTTTTTTTTTTCCATTAAGTTTTCTGGTACATTTTAGATATAAAATACAGTTACATTCATCATTGGGATCTTATACCTTTACATGACGTATCTTAGTTCTTATTTTTCCCCTTCCCCTGCCCTCCCTTCACCCCCTCCACCCTTCTCTATTTGCAAAGACTTTGTTTCCATTTTTTTCTTTTTCTCATATTTTTTCTTTTCCCTTCTTTCCTTTCCCCATCCCTCCCACTTCCCCTACTCCTTTAGAACTTTTCTTCCTATTATACAATATCAATTATTCATTGTTTTAATTGCAACATTAAAATTTAGAGGATATTACCACAGAGAAATCTTATTCTTGATGTGGGAAGAATCAAACATATGATTACAAGAAGAAATAAAGTAGTTAGAATCATCTTATACTGAACAAAACTTTCTATAGTCCCAACTAATAGATACATTGAATTTTAAGTCACACAAGTATGTAGATATATTAAACTTGTAAGCTCCAGAATCCAAGCATGTGTATTAGAAAGTTTAAACCTCAGATTTTAAATTAGGCTGATAATTTTCATAGAAAGAAATATAATTCTATTACTGGAAATATCAAAAATTTTTATTAATTTTATTGGTACATTTCAGGTGTACATATAGTGACATTCATCATTGGAAATTTGCACCTTTACATAATCTATCTTGGTTCTTATTTTTTCCCCATTCCCCTGCCTTCCCTTCAACCCCTCCATCCCTCACTATTTACAAAGACTTTGTTTCCATTTTTCATTTTCTCATATTAATTCCATGCCCTTCTTTCCTTTCTCCAATCCCTCCCACTTCCCCTTCCCCTTTGAACTTTTTCTTCCCATGGAAATATCATATATTGTAGTTTAATTTTTTTCTTTTTGGTGAGGCAGCAGAGTAAAAGGGAATAATTTTTCAAAATTAATATTTAAGAATTACTAAATTTTGCATTGTCCTTGTATTAAATTGTATATATGTTACTTTGTTATGGAGATAAAAGATAAAAGGGGAAGGTTTTTTTTTTTTTTTTGATCAAATTCGGGTCCTTGCACTTGCGAGGCAGGTGGCAGAAGCACTGAGCTAAATCCCCGGCTCTAAAAGGGGAAGTTTTAACATTATTGATTTAAACATTCATTTGACCTAGAAAACTTAGATGGATATCACTAAGAATTAAGTGTCCATCTCTGAGCATAACTAATTCCTGCACCGTTCATGGCTTAAACTGTGTCCTCCCAAATTCAGATGTTGATATCATAACCTCTAGCACTTCAAAATGTGACCATGTCTGGAGACATGGTATTTAAGGAGATGGCTAAGTCAAAATGGGTCATTAGGGTGGGTCCTAATTCAATGTGATTGGTGTCTGTATAAAAAGAGATGAAGACACAAACATACAGTGGATAGAGTATTTGAAAATACAGGGAAAAAACCTACTATTCACAGAACAGGAAAAAAAGCTTAAGAAGAAACCAAACTCTCCATCACCTTTATATCAGACTTCAAACCTCCAGGATTATGAAGAAACAAATTTCCATTGTCCAAACCATCCAGCTTATGATACTTTGTTATTGGAACCCGAGTAAACTAGTAGAGTTGCAGCTATAGCTATGGAAATTCAAAGACTAATCTTTTGTTTTCTAAGAGGTTTTATGAATGCCAGGCTGTGGCAGTTGTAAATTTATTGTAGTCAACTTCTCTGTCACTTGGTTTATTTTCTTGACTCCCTGTCAGGTAAATAGAGGAGGGATGCTGAGTTTGATGTGTCCTGGGTCATCTGAAGTCTGCATCTACCCTCTCCGTAGCTCCAAAGTGTGTTTGCCTAAGACATGCCATGTTGTTAGTACATATGTGGGTGTACTTGCATATGAAAGGTATATGAAGGTGTGTGTGTATCGGAGAGGTATTAGACTATTGTACTAGGCAAGAGTACAGATTTTAGAGCTCAATGGTATTTAACAGCTCCACACTTACTCTATGATCCTGGGCCAGTTATTCAGCTTCTCAAGGCCCCATCTATAAAAGGGGTAGCAATAAACCCTCATAGGGTTTTTTTTTGTGAAGATGAACTGATTACAGTATATAGAACACTGCCTGACATAAATTTTTAGGTAAAGGATATTGATCTCTATTTCACTGAGCTTTGTGAAAATTAATTAAATGAAACAATGGACTTGAAGTAACTTACCTAGTCCCTGGAAAGTAGTGGCAGTAAGCACCTGTTGTCTTTTTTTCCACCTTCACTACTCTGTTATCAATATGGTTTTAAAGTTCTGCTCACATACAAGGGAATCAAGGTATGAGAACTGCAAAAGCACTTAGAGATCACACATGCAACTATTCCTGAACAGATGAAGGACAGGTAGGCCACATCAGAGCACAGGGCTACAAACTCCCTGACTCATCCTTTCTATGTCAACATGTTGCTGCACTTTGTTAGAGTACAACATGCTTTTGTTTCTCTGCCTTTCCTCCCACATAAGGGAGAATCACATTTAATATAATCAGGGCTTTGATTTTCTTTTTTTGAGAGAGGATCTCACTATGTAGTTCAGGATGACCTGGAACTCACTATGTAGCCCAGGCTGGCCTCAAACTCATGGCAGTCCTCCTGCCTCAGGCTCTTAAGTGCTGGCATTACAGGTGTGTGCCTGTAATGCTTTGGTAGGTAGAGATTGGCAGAAGTAACGAGATGATGGTAAGGATTTGGCAAAGGTTTCACTGTTCTCATTACAAATGTGAATGTGTTTTATTTTTCATAGGATTATATCCATCAGTTTTAGAAGTCAATGATTAAGCACTAAATCTCTCCTTGTTTCTCCCACCCCTCTGGATCTCTTAGAGATTTGCTTTTACTTTCCTACCTTCCTTCACTTATTAATTCCAGAGTCCCACAGTTAGCCTAGGGAAAAGTGTATCAAAGGCATTTTGGTTTTGGAATCCAGATTTGTTATGTCCTCTCCACAACATTTTTGCACAGTGGCTGCTTTGCTATGAATGTTTTTTTTTTGCCAGTAAAATTTCATTAGTCAATTAATTTCCATTTTTATCTTTGTGGCCCTTACATATTTTAGATGAATAAGGAGAATATATTGGTAAGATTAAGAATTTTTAAGTAATATAAATTTAGTCCATGCAAATTTCAGTTTTCTTTCAAGGGAATGCAAAGCTATGTCAAGGTTGAGAAAATAGCAGAGAAAAACAGCAGAGAAAGTTTTACAAGAGACCAGATGGTGGCAGCATAGGATGTGTGAGAAAAACCCTGGGCAGTAGAGATTTAAAAACGTGTTACAAATGTGTTGCAGATAGTTGGAAAACTATTAATTATAGATGACAATAAAATAGGGAAAGTGGTTAAGGACGTGTAGTTTAGTATCAGAAGTATATGAATTTGATTCCATTTCATTATTTAGTGACAATGTGGATTTGGCAGGGCAATTAACTTCTTTGCCTTGCTTCCTCATTTTTGTTTTGGGATTAAAGGAAATAATACATATAAAAGAGTTATCACATGCTCAGCAAACAGCTAGGAAGCACTGAGAGGGAAGGAGTGGGGGAAGGGAAGGGAAGGGAATAAAAGGGAAGAGAAGAGGAGAAGGAGAGGATGAGTTTCCTGCAAAACATGAGCATCGTATTTCTCAAGAAAGTTGCTGTCACTTTTCCTAAAACAGTAAGTAGGCTATCAAGAGGACGGAACAGCCAGGAACAAAGGAGCTGTCCTGTCTGCAGAGAGTTTGAATCACTAGCGGTGCCAACTAAGATCACTCTACTTTTTTAAACCACCATGTACTGGCAATTCTAAACAATGCCAGTGATAAAATACTCTTCCTCATAGGAACTCCTTTGTCCTAAGAAATTGAAAATTTTATTATCAATTCAGCATTTGAAGGCACTTTACCCTCTGACTTTTTAGTTATCTGCCTTTTATGTTTTGTTGCTAAATCTCTTTCCCATCTACCTGGACTAATTGTTCAATGGAGAAACTCTCTACATATTCTTGCCTCTCCATTTTTGATTATCTCTTTTTTCAGCACATAATTCCCATCACCAGAAATGCCTTGTAGCCACTTATCTAGATCTTTTATCTAGATCTTACGTAGAAAAGTTTTCCCTTTTGGGCCCAGTGTAGGGACTACATTTTCTGGGAAGCTTTCACCATCTGCTAATCCCACAAGGGATTTGTGCATAGCTATTTTGGCCCTCAGCATCTGCTGTCTTCTATTGAAACATTGCCTCTCCTTCCCAATGTAATAGAGGGGCTTATTTACAGACTCAGACGTATTTCCGGTTTTGATATTGTTCGTACACTTGGTGCTCACAACTGTGCTTAATGTTCAAGATATTTTATTTCACAGAAGAAATATAACTGGTAGAAGGGTATTTTCTATTTTGAACTAAGACATACATATATATCATGTATGTGTTACCTTAGTGTATACAATGTGATACCAATTAACAATACTAATTAATATACAATGTAATACCATTAACATTTCTTTTTTTTTTGTTAAATTCTTTTATTGGTACATTTTAGGTATACAACACAATTACATTTCTCATTGGGAATTGTACCTTTACATAATGCATCTTGGTTCTTATTTTTTCCCCATTCCTAGCCCACCCTTCACGCCCTCCACCCCTCCCTATTTACAAAGACTTTATTTCCATTTTTTCCATTTCTCAGCATTTTTCCTTTCCCTTCTTTCCTTTCCCCTGCCCCTCCCACTACCCCTACCCCTTTGGACCTTTTCTTCCTATTTTGTATTATTGATTATTCATTCTAATCATTGGTACATTTTAGGTATACAATATAATGGCATTCATCATTGGAAATTTGCACCTTTACATAGTCTCTCTTGGTTCTTATTTTTCATCCTTGCCCAGCCCTCCCTTCAACCCCTCCATTCCTCCCATTAACATTTCATTAAAAAAGAAAAATATAATTAACTTGCAAGTTTGGAAATAACTGGAATCTTTATCTCTTAGAATCAAGATTACTATGCAGGTTCCTATGTGTGAGCTCTAAGTTTTAGAATCCACTGAAGCTATTTCTCAATCATTTCCTATGAGATCTTCAATCTTTATGTCTTTACTTCACTGGTGTAAAACTTAATGAAAATTTTAGCAGTTGATGACTATTCCTTAGTGGGTAAATACCAGGTGCATAAAAAATAACCAGGTCTTTGAACTTGAGCTTTAATGTCATGTCCATATTCTAATTAGCTACTGTAAAGAGTGTATTGTCAACATTTCCTGGTCAGTAGAGTAAGTCGCTGTAAATATATTTCTTTCCACGTTGTCATATTCAACAAGATAGGCATATACTGATAAGTTCTTTGTGAAAAATTTGGCCAGGTCCTGGATCACAGGCTCATGTTCCAGAATTACAGATCTCAAAGGTTCTGGTTCTGTAAAGGAGTGCAGTGCACAGAATTTGGTGCCCCCCCCCCTTCTGAGAGAAATGCAGTTTTCTAATGAAGTCTTAGGTGCCATATGAAATAGAGTCAAGCCCTCAGCTTTCCTGTACTGCTTTCCCATCAATGCGTGTACTGAAAGATTCTTTCCTCCCAGCTGGGCTGGTGGCAAGGGAAGAGTTTAATGAAGAATTGATAGAAGGATTTGCACTCTGCTTATTGTCCCTTCTATTCAAACAGTGGAGGTTGACACAAATCCATGGGAATCTGATTCATGTATTACATAGGAGCTATGTTGACAATTACTTGTATGATGAGAAATATAAAGTAGACACTGTTCTCTCTCTTTAGAGTGCTGTTGAATATATGATCTGGGGTGAGGTGGGTTGAAAATCTTCACATAGAAGGTAGCTTTCTGTACAGTTTCAAACTGAGTATGAGAGAGACTGATGTGTAATTTTGTCCCTCTGCTTCCAGTCAGGAGGCAAACCACTTAGTGATGTTATTTGAACGGAGAAAGTTGAATATAAAGACTTGTTAAATATAACAGGGCATGGAGTAAAATGAGAAATTAATTAATATATATTTGAAAAGATTCTAAAGATTACAGGAATTGTAGATGAAATGAGCATCCACTCCCTCTACCACTGAGACAGAGCACCCCAAAAAGGTTCCACCAGAGGGTTGCAATACAGTTCTTGTTGGAGAGGACACATTTGGTTGGATCAGTAGCTGGCAGAGAACTCAATGGGTGCTCATAGTTTCCTGGAAATCTGAATCTAGGGTTTTGAGAATAATGCTTTATAAGGCAATATCTCCCTGGAGGTGGGTCATGTTTGGTCTGGAATTATTTTGCTCTCCTCTTTCTAGTTTCTTAATGTGTAGCTCTAAATCATTGATTTGAAGTGTTTCTTCATTTCTAATATTAGTATTTAGTGCTATGAATTTTCATTTAAACACTGCTTTAAGTAACGCTACACATTTTGATATGTTGTTTTCCTTTTCATTTAATTTAAAATCTTTTCTAATTTCATTTGTATTTTTCTCTTTCATGGGTTAAAACGTGTATTGGTTCTTTTGTGCTTTGATGTTTTGCCAGACATTTCTGTCACTGATTTCCAACTTGTTTAATTATGAGAGAGAACATACTTCACATGATTTAAATTCTCCTGTGTGTTAGGGTTCATTTTATGGCCCAAAATATAGTCCTCCTTGGTTAATAGGGTATTGTACTTGGGTTAAATATTCCATACTGTCAGTTGCATGAAATTGGTTGATAGTTTTGTTTGGATTTCCTCTCATTGACTTCCTGTACTTTTTTCCATTTTATGGCCCAGAATGTCATCTACCTTGGTGAATAAGCTTTTGTACTTGGATTAAGTATTCTATGTATATTGTCAGTTACATGAAATTGGTTGATAATTTTGTTTGTATTTTCTTTTACTAACTTCCTATATTTTTTCTATTTGATACTGAGAAATGGGTGTTAAATTTTCTAGCTATAATTATGGACTTGTCCATTTTTGTCAGGGTTGCTTAAGCTATATTGTAATATATATATATATAAATTTAGTATTTTATATCTTCTTGTTGAATTAATGCTTTAATCATATGTAATCTCTATTTCTTATAAGTTAACTTTGGTATACTTTGTCTATAGTCATTAAAGCTTTCTTTCAATTAGTATTTTCAAGATATGTCTTTTACATCCTTTTACTTTTAACCTATGTATATCTTCTAAATAAAACACATTTTCTTTTGTCCAGTTTGACAATTTCATTAAATTGATATGTTTACATTGTTTGTAACTCATATAATTGCTGGCACACATGCATTAAAATATGTCATTAGTTGTTGAGTTATTTTCCATTTTTTTCATCTGTTGTGTTTTTCCCCCAGACTTTAACTTTCGGATTGAGGATGTTTTTATGATTTCATAATTAGCTTTTAAATTTTTTATATTAGTTTAGTGCCAATACTTTTTAAACTTTTGAAAGACACCGTGGTCTAGTGTTTAGTGTATGCATTTACTTAATTTTTATATAACTTAACATATTATAATGGCCTTTCTATGGTATTTTCTCAATTTCTTTCATTCTTTGTACTATGTTAACACATATTTTACTCACATGTATTAGAAAGACATCATTCACTGTTCCACTTTTTTGCTTTAGGCAGCCAATTATCAACCAAGCTCCTTAAAATAAGGATAAATAAATTTTATATTCATCTTTATTTTCTAATTTTCAGTTTAATTCATTTTTTTGTAGTTCCTTTTTTTTTTTCCTGGCATTGAGCTCATTTTTCCTAAAGAATTTCCTTCAACATTTCATTGCAGTGAGTCTATCAATCTGCAAGAAAAAAAATTGATTTATCCCTTTTTGTCTTTCTCTAAAAAGTCTGTTTTTTCTTGAGTTTTGGTCTGGAGCCCCACATTCACAGTTTAATATGTGAAAACTTTTACTCCAATGACCTTTGTCTTGCATGGTTTCTTATATAAAATGTACTGTAATTCTTATTTTTATTCTGTATGTATTTTTTTCCTCTGCATTTCTTCAACATTATCTCTTTTCTCTGGTTTTGAAGAATTTTAATATGATATTTTCAGGTGTGTGTAGGTAAGCAGGTCTGTGTTTGTGTGATTTTGTATATTTCATCATTTTTGGAAAATTCACAGCCATTAGATTTTCAAATAATTTTTTTCCTCTGTTCTCTTTTTTAGGGATTCCAATTGCATGTATGTTAGCCTGACTTTGTTCCTCAAATCTTGGATATTCTGTTCCCTTTTTTTCACTTGCCTTTTCTGTTTGTGTTTCAACTTGGGTGATTTTCCTTAATCTCTTCCAAAGTTCACTAATTCTTTCCTTAGCTGTAGTGATTGTACCAATGAACCTGTCAAAGGCATTCTTTACCTGACACTATCTTTGTCATTTCTAGAATTTCCTTTTAATTTTTCTTATAGCTTCCATTTCTCTGCTGAAATTACTATGTGATCATATATGTCTCAAACTTTTCCATTGGAGTCTTTGGTTTTTTAACCATAGCTATTTTAAATTCTCCAATACTTACAAATCTGGATCAGTTATCCATCTGGTTTGATCAGTTTATCTCTTGCCAGTATTTTAAAGTTGTTTCTACATGTATCTTTTAGGTTTTACATGCATGCCATTCATTAATCTTATGTAGGAATGTGGAAACTGAAGTAAGTGGAATCTGGGAATAAAAGATGGAAACTGTAGTGTGCTAAAATGTTTTTCTCTTCCTACAAGGTTATCTTGCTAAAATTTTTATATGGGGTAAGTTAATTTAGCCAGAAATTGAGCTAGTCTTAGATATTTTTTGTTTTTCATGTATTATTTAGGGGACTTTGATATTCTTATTACTGAGCCTTCCTATCAGTCATTTTCAGTAGCATGGCTATTCATTCTACTGTGTTCAGTAATTTTCATAATAGATCATGATTAATAGTATTAGTTCTGAATGTGGGGTAGTTTATTGCTTTTAGTTGTTCTTGTACATTTCTTCTCTAATAAGAGAAAATCCAAGTTCTTATAAGCTTGTATAGGAAGGTAGACACTGAGATTAATAGAATTTTGGAATAAAAGATGAAAATTGTAATATGCTAACATTCAGAATAAAAAATTTGGTTACAACCCCTTACCTTCTGGTCACTTTATCTGCTCCTGAACAAATCCTAGGCATTTCTAGCATGAACACAAACTCTGGTACATGGTAATCCGGTTTTCTTCTTGGATTCTTCATTTCAACCCAGGTATCAAGATGTCTGTTTCCTTCTTTTTATTACTGAAGTACTGCTATCTGTGAAAGCATTTAAAAAGTCATTCTACTTTCAAAAATCTATATACTACTTCCATTTACCAAAGACAAGAAATACTTTTTTTGGGGAAAAATTTGTTTTTTCTATTTTTTCTTGTATAGAAATCTAGTAGTATAATATTTTAAAATCTCATCTGTGTCTGAGAATAGAAGTTAGTGGAGGCAGAGGGGATGTAGGCATCCTCCTTTTCTAATACTGAGAGCAAAGAATCTTGGGGACATAGACCTGAAGCACATCTTTTTCATCTCTAGACAGTGTCAGTGCTTAATAAAGTGAAATGTGAATAATTGTTCTGCTCCTATTAAATTCTTACATTCACAGAGACATACCAGAATTAATAGTATTCCACATACAGTGTCCATTACCAAAAGAATGTCCTTACTTTGAATTAGAAAAATAAAACCAGAAAATATTCACCTTGTAAGTTGTAGAGAAAACATGACTTGGTTCTCTTTTTAAAATTCATATGGTTCAAAATGTATTACAAGTAGCTTTTCTTGTGAGAAACTTGCTACCATATTACTTGTTTGATTATATTTCCTACTCTTTGTCTCTTTTATCAAAGGTTTTTCTACTAGAGAGAGATATTATGTCTTTCTTTTTCATTAGAAGAGTCTGATAAAATATTCTGTAATAATCCTTGAATTTATTTCAAGATATATATTAGTATAGACAACTACTCTCTTGCTTACCTTTAGTACGTGGTCTAATTTTTTGCTTGGGTACCTGAACTCCATTAGTAGGGAATTATGTCATTTTTTAAATGGGATAAAATGGACATTTGTAAGGCATTTGGTCTTAGCACAGGTGGCTTTCTTTAAAAAATAAATATCATAGATAAAATCAGAAAAGGGATTCTTTCAGACAGTTAATTATCCTACAAATGGATCTGTCTATTCCTTATTCCCCTTCTTATAAAAAAATCTCTCAAACATTATTTTTAGTACATCTATCCTATGTGTTTACCTCCACATTATTCAAAGCTATTCATTACTTGGCCTCCATTTATTATCCCATACAACAGACTCAAGAGAGCAATGTCAACTAATTGTGACTTAAGCAATATAAATATTTCTTTCTGTCTTGCATTTTAGAAGTATAGAGGAGATATCATAAAGTTTAAGTGGCATTCTCTAGTGTCATGGAAAAATCCAAGTTTCTATATCCTTGTTATCTTTCTTGTTCATCTCCATTTTCATTTTTCCAAGATGGTCCAATATGGTTACATTCCAGGCAGAAAATAGAAAAAGACAGACTGCTCCCAGCACAGAAAAAGCTTCTGGGTCACTGTAGCACCACTCCCTGGGCAGAGGAGGAGGCTTCTGGGCTACCATAACTCTGCTCCCAGCAGAGAGGAGAATTCTGGGCCAACAGACCACTGTTAGCAGTGCAGAGGAGGAGGCTTACAGGCCTCCGAACCACTGATTCCAGCACAGAGGAGGTAAGCCACGTGGGAGCCAGCAGCACCTTCCCTTCTGACAAAATGAGAAGACACATAAACAAGTCTCAAAACCAGACTTCCAGATCACCTACAACAACACCAAAGGGAAACGAGATGAAACACTATGATACTCAACCACCTGGATTCCCTGAACTGGCAACAATGAAATCAGAAATAATTTCTCAGATAACAGGAGAGATTGTGCCCATAGTGCAAGACATGATTAATAAATGTGGAGAGGAGCTGAGGAACATGTTGGAATCCCAACATAGGAAACAAATGGAATCCATAAAACAGATGCAAATAGATTTATAGGAGATTAAAAACTCCACTGAAAGTCTACACAGTAGAATGAGCCAATGTGAGGACAGAATTTCAGATATAGAAGATAAGATTGGAATTAGTGAGTTGCGCGGAAAACACCGAATCAGCTTGCGGCAGAGAGGCAGGTCTGCGGATGCTGTCCCGAGGTCACCAGTCATGCGGAAAACACCGAATCAGCCCGCTGCAGACAGGCAGGTCTGCGGACGCGGTCCCGAGATTGCCAGTCACGCGGAAAACACCGAATCAACCCGTGTCCCAGCAGCAAGCTACTGGAACCCCCCCCCCCCTGGCCTCTTCTCTGTACAGCCACCTAGTTCCACACTACAAAGATGCAGAGGAAACCAGACCACCAGACCACTGTAGTGGAGCTATTCAAGTTCTCAGCATTTAAAGAATTTCTGCCCAGAGGTAGGGGCTTCTGAGCCACCATCCCACTGCTCCGAGCCCAGAGGAAGGGGGTTGCGGAACACCATCCCTACTACCACTCCCAGCCCCTGGTCAACCTCTCCCAGCTCAGAGGAGGGAGCCACGCGGACACCAAAAGCACCCCCCCATCCCCCCAGTAAAAATGAGAATACACATAAATAAGTCTCAAAACCAGACTTCCAGATCACCTACAGCAACCCCAAAAGGGAAATGAGACGGAACACTCTGATACTCAACCACCTGGACTCTCTGAACTGGCAACAAAAGGGGATCTGGAAAAAATGAAATCAGAAATAATTTCTCAGATAA
>NW_004624857.1:2203873-2214858 GCF_000247695.1 Heterocephalus glaber | reverse complement strand
GTTTTTATCACAGTAGCTTTGTAGTATAGTTTCAAGTTGGGGATTGTGATACCCCCAGCCATGTCTCTGTTGCTTAGAATTGCTTTTGATATTCTAGGTCTCTTATGGTTCCAAATGAATTTTTGCATTGTTTTCTCTAGTTCTGTTTAGTTATATTGTTAGAATTTCAACCAGCATTGCATTAAATCTATATAGAAATTTTGGAAGTATGGCTATTTTCACTATATTGGTTTTTCCTACCCAGGAACAAGTGATGTCTTTCCATTTTCTTATATCCTCTTTGATCTCTTTTTTCAGAGTGCTGTAGTTTTCAGTGTAGACGTCTTTTGCTTCCTTTGTTAGATTGATTCCTAGATATTTCACTTTTTGGGATGCTATTGTAAAAGGAATTGCTTTCCTATTTCTCTCTCAGTGAGTCTGTTATTTGTGTACAAGAAGGCGATTGATTTTTGAGTTAAACATGTAGTTTTTATGACATCTATTGCAATTGGGAGGGACCTGGTATTTTGCTATCATCTGTGGAGGTGGAATTTTAGTTGTGCCAGTGCCTTTGTTTATCATGCCTCTTCATGCAACACATCTCATTACCATTGTAGGTCTCCATCTCAAGGTGTGCTTTTTACTATGCTAATAAAATAAAGTAACTATCCATTCCTTAGTGATTATTCTATGTGTGCATTTGTTCCATTCCACTTGGAATCTGTTCTTTATCATCTGGAGAAGTTCCTAATTGGGCTTTGAAGCAAGGATGCTCACTCCCCAGCCTTGTTAGGTTTGATTTTAATATTTTTTGGGGGAAGATCTAACTTCTTGGTATCTCCACTACCCACATAGTCTTTGGAGGCCTAGTTGATTTCCCCTTCTCCTATCTCTAGGTGTGTTATCTTAATTTTATAGCCTTGAGCGATGGTCCACTTGTCAACTTCAAATTCCCCAGTGTATTTTTTAGTACTGTAAGATTGCAGGTTTCTCATACACATATTTACAAAATTGAAGTGAGAATGTAAGTCTATCATTCACTTTACTAGTTATTTTGAAAAAAAATTGTCCTGAAAAAATTGTATGATTTTGCTAGATGGAGCATTATTTTCATGAAGGCTATGAATTGTTTATTTGCTATTTGTTTGCTTGGAGCCTATATAAATTTGCTGAATAGCCCATGTATGTTTGACTGGTATTGTCTCCTTTGCCAGATAGTCTTTAATTGCATAGCAAATGATTTTACTGATAGAAAGCAAAAAACAAAACAAAGCAAAACCAAACCATCCACACTATTATAAATTATAATCCCCTTACTTTAGATTTTTGCTATAGTTTTAGAATGGTAATTTCATGAATTTGCCTAGCAATGTGGGACATATTTTCCCATTTTATCCCTACTAACTTTTTAACTAGTAGGTAGGGATTCTCTCAGAGCTATATTGAGATCCTATGGCACTAGAATGTCTGTTTTGGCACTCTTACTTATTTTAAAGCCTGGTGGTTCTATTTACTTTACACCTCAAGTTTTCCCCCAAAGCTCCATTAGGGTTGTCTCTCATCCTCTCCTTGTATATGTAAAACTCCAGTTGAACACATAAACTTTAATGCAATGTTTCTAAAATAAACTCATGAACTTCGTCCCTACTCTCAAGGTACCCCAACCAATGAAACAAACTGGCAGAGACTGCTGGATGTGGCATATTTCCCAACAACAGACTGTGAACAGAAGTTATGGGCATCTCCTCCAAGTCCACCTGTAACATAACAAAAAATAAGCAACAATAATCACAACACAGGTAAAAGGCCTCTCCTTTCTAATTTTCAGTTGACTAGAGAAGACCGTACCAAGCTGAGGGGTCATATTATCGAAAGTGGTAGAATTCTTAGCAGCCTGAGTCTTTATTTTTTATTTTTATTTTTTGCAGCCTGAGTCTTTAAATGACTAGAGAGAGCTTGCCTTATCATCTTCCTATATTTCTCTGAGAGTTAAAATGAAACTAAGTCCATGTTGAGTCATTGTTTCAGACTATTATTACCACAACATACTCTAATACAGAAAACTCAGTTTGCTGGTCTGTGACATGGGAATAATGATCATCTTACTTTGAGAACAAAATAATATAAACAAAGTAAGTATTATAGTATATGACTCACAGAAGAGAACTGATCAATATTAGCTTCCTCCTTCCTTCCTTAGACATAAGGAATACAATCATTTTTTTGCCCTACTTCTGAAACCTTTAACTCCACTAACCATCTCTCTAGTCCCTTCTTTGTGAAATAGTGGTTATGAGATTGCAACTTCATAATTTTCTGTTGGCAGATCTATGCATAGTCGTGAAACTACATCCAGGTTTCTCTTCTTTCCTATTGTTCTAATCTTACTCCTTCTGCTAATATTAGCCAGTATTTATTAAGTGATTAGCATGTGCTAATGAATATGTGAAGCTCATGAGGTCCCTAGATCAAATGGATTCTATTGATAGATCTCATGATGCTGGCACTGTTTTCTAGCCCCACATTGCAGAAAAATTAAGCAATTTACAAAGCAAGCATGATGGAATCATCTCATAACTCAAAATATCACTCTGTTTTCTCTCTTTGTCCTCATTTAAACAAGTGTATATCCTTGCAGCCTTGGGAACAACCATTCCTTGAAGCTACTGCTCCATTCTCCTTCATTATCTTCATTTTGTCTCAACTTCCTTAATCATTACTTGAGTTCTCTAATTTTTGTCCCCATCATTTTGCATTGCCTTTATTTTCTAGTAATATATTCACTATATCACTTCTTTCTAGTAATATATTCACCTTATCACTTCCTTCTTTCCTCCTCCCCTCCCTCCCTCCTGGGATATTATAGAGCTGTGTACCCTCCTCTTTCTAAATGTTTATTAGAAAATTTGTAGTGTGTGTGTTTGTGTGTGTGTGTGTGTGTTACTGGGGATTTGCATGGAGCTGCTATTTTTGAGTATTTGTCTTTCCTAGACTGTGAGAACCTTGATAAATAGAAGTTGTCCTTATTATATGAGAATATATTTTTTATAAGGCCAGTATCTGGAGTGACTAAGTGTTAAATGATTGGTTTCACCAAATATATCAATTCATTCCACATTGTTTTAATAGTTAAAAATGTTAGGATGTTTAGGTCTGGTTTCCAATTATGAAATATGACTTTCTAGATATTCACTTTTTAAGGTAGGTATGCCACTAGAAAATCTGGTGAGAAATCTATGGATGCTAAAGGTTAGTAAAACAGAATCAATATCAATTTAAAAAAATTCTCAAAGGAAAAGCTGTTTTCCAGCCTTTTCTTATTTTGTCATTTTATATGTAATGGGCCCTTTTGTTTACTTCTGAAATATTTTCAGATCTCTTTGAATGTCATCTTCTATTTCAGTAAACTTTATACATTTTCCTTATTCTTTTGCCATTTCCCCAAATGGCATACCAGCTTTCTTTTTATAGCTCTAACATTTAAAATTGAAGATTAAATTAAACTTTATTTAAGATTAGATTTTAAATTTAAATTCATTAAATTACATCAGAATTTTAAATTAAATTAAAATTTAATTAAATAAAATGGTTAAATGAAATTAAATTTGGAATTAAGTTTAAATTCATCCAAAGGAATCATAATCAGTTAGAACCAGCACATCTTACATGAAACTAAAAATATGAATTCTAAGGGACAATTAGTGCATGTTGACTTGATTGGTAATAATTTACCAATGATTTGCAAAAATAATTTACAAAATGATTCTCCATGAAAGCACAAAAACAGTGAAAAGAAATGACTACCATGGGCCACATTAAGATGTGAAAGATAAAGATGAAATTGGTTAAATACCTTAAATGATAACAAATGAATGTTAAAATGTTGACTCAACACAAAATGATACCTTCAGGAGTGCAAATAGGTATAAACCAATAACTGCCCTATGAAAACTAAAGTTTTATTTAGCACATGTGAACTATTTCATATTGTCATCACAGTGAAATATTCCTCTTAAAATTTGTAAGATTATTTTTGCCAATTCAGTGTATTTGATGAGTTGGTTTTCAGGGAATCAAACATTTGGTGAGCTTTTATTCTTAGTGATTTTCTTTGCTTGTTTGCCACCAGCCTGCTCTTACCACTCTCAACTTCTCCAATTTGTGCAACATTCTTGTTTTAAATTGCTGCTCTGGAAGCTTTCTTAAGTGCTACATATTTTATAGCCAAAGTATCTTAAAGTTCTCTGAATGGAGTTTTTGTTGTTTTCCAAGACTTGGAGCCTCTCTCCATGGGTGTGTCCCTCATCTACATTTGTATTGCTCTGAAATTTACAACTCAGTGTTTCCAAGACCAAGCAGAGTTCTATTCTTCCCTCTCCTCCCTGACTCCATCTCTCTAAAACTGATCTTCTTTTGTGTACTTCTTTTAGGATACAGCATTACCATCCATCCAAAGACATCAATCAGAAACCAAACTGATAGGTCTCTCACTACCTCAGCAGCTATTATGTATAGTAGCTGCCCTCTTCCTATGGTGCCTTGCCCCCTCCCCTGTGTGATGTCATGCCAAGATGGTTGATCCCACCAAAGAACAAATCCTTCTTCCCAGCATGCCCCTGGTCCCACCTAGAGAGTAACCTAATACTCGCTCACCTCCTACCATCTGGTGATGCCACTGGCTCCTCCACTCCCTGATCACTACCTCACTCAACCCCACCTCGGCCCCTACAAGCCCCACCCCAGTCTCTATAAAAGACTCTCCCTGCCCTGGCCATGCTGCTTTTTGCCTCTCCTTTGTTCAGAGACCGCCCGGCAGATCTATTCCCCTAATAAAGGCTTGCTGTGGCCTGGTCTGGTCTTGGTTTTTGGCCCTTTTACCTGACACAAACCCGTATCATTCTTTCTCCCTCAGCCTCCAAAATCAGCCCATCGCTGTTTCTTCTATCATTTGTCCAGTGTATCTTTTTCATTTGTCTCTATTGCAGCATAGTCCAAGCAACCATCACTTTTTATTCAAAGGAATATAATAGGGTGTTCTTTTTCCTGATTTATGAGCTTAAAATTTAAAAATTAAATTTTGCACTTAAAAACTTAGAGGTCAGCATCTAGTAAGCAGTCATTAAATGCAAGAAAACTTAATAAAGGTAGTATATTGCCCAGTCTCCCCTTGTCCTCTCTTCTAAGATTTATTTAAAAATATTTAATATATTTCTAAAATACACAGATTATTGATTCACCTTTTAAAATCTTTCAATAGATTCATATTACTCTTAAAATCTTAAATTCATAATGTGACCTGCAAGTTTTGGTTTGCATGCAGATTCATGTTCCCTGGACACTACTCCTTCTGGCTTTTTCAGGCCCTGGAATGTGGCTTGCCAGGGCTCTGCCTAGGGACTTCCTGGACTTCCCATGCATGCCTCCTGCCTATCCCAGGTCTCTAAGCTTATGAAATGCTTCTTACTTTTTAAAAATATAGACTATTTTTTAAAGCAGTTTTAATTTCACTGTAAAATTCAGAAAAAAGTATAGACTTCCTCATCTTCTCCCTCTTTTTAGTCTTCTGCCTGCTCAATCTATTTCTTTTATTACTGATTTTCATGGATTTATATTCTCTTTCTTCAAACACAACTTCGAAGATGTAATATTTTGGTGTAATTATTTGTTGTTTTTTTTTTTTTTTGGTACCGAGGATCAAACTCAGGTCCTTGTGCTTGTGCAGCAGGCGGTGAACCACTGAGCTAAATCCCCGGCCCAAGTGTAATTATTTGACATTTTGTCTTTTCTTTTTACCTCACAGGTCAAGGACTGTGTTTATTATTGCTTATTATTTGCTTCCCAAAATCTAACCCAGTGCCAGGAAGTCTTTAATAAGCACTCATTATTGAATAACATATATCCTAGAATCTTATATAACCTCTGGGCAAAATATAATTCTACCATTACCATTACAAGACTTGAAAGACCTAAGACACAAAGTAGCCATAATTTTGTTGTTTGTTTCTCTCTTGGACCAATTTAGCATTTTACATTTATAACCATTCTTATCCAGTAGTTTTTAGAAATTAATCAGATGTTACACTGAGTGTATGCAGGTTGATAGAAATAAAATTATTTTATGTTAAATATAATAATTACTCTCTTTCTTTTACTTCTTCCTGTTTTCAAACCTGGAGTATTTATTTTTCCTAAAAATTGACTTACATTATCTGAGAAGCATATCCCACCACAAGGGGGCAGAGATAGACAAATATTTAAATTTTTGACTGCACATTCTCTATCACAACACTCTTTGATGGAATAAATTTGAGCCATTTTTTTTCCAACAAGTGTCTCTCTTCATGTACTATTCAGTTTAACAATTTTAAGTACTACTACTTTCTGCATACAGTATATTCTTTTTAAAAGATAAACAGGCTATTCAAATTGCAAGCATTAAATAACTCATCTTTTTAACACATTAAATAATTTTATGCTTATAAGAATGATAAAGACACTGAAATATTTTTTAACTGGAAATTTTATAGCTTTATCCTGTTCTTTTCCCTTCTTTTCCCCCTCCCATCCCTTACACACACAGGTACATATGGACACACATAAGTTGATGGAAGGAAAAGGAGGAATTATGTCTCTATGGAATAATCAGTTAGGAAATATGAGAATATTTAGGTCACAGAAATGATAAATTTAACTATTTTGGAAATAGGTTTTTATAGTTACTTTCAATTGTTCTATCTTTTATGCCCCAAATGTGTGTTTCTCTTTGCATTGAGTAAGAGAAACACATTTTGAGTTGTGGCTATCTTGACCTCCTTCTTATAAAGAGTTTGAATAAGACCTTATGTCAGTGATTACATGATGTACTCTATTTTATTGATTATCCTGAAATTTAGTTCTCTGTAAATGAAAAACCCATTAAATTTAGAATTGAATTTTAAGAATGTTAAGCTTAGTGATAATGGTAATGAGATGACTTATGTGTGAACAGATGCCTTAGCTAGGAGGAAGTTTAGAGGAGAAAGAAAGTTTTGTTTTTTTTTCAAGCCAGTAACAGAAAGAATGAGACACTGTCTTACACTGGGAGCCACCAAAGCTTAGAAACCACAGGGACAATTCAGAGACAAATCATCCAAACTTGATGTCAGGCATTCAAAATGATCCATAGTCTCAGTCTGAACTTCCTGGCTGGCTCTTTGCTCAAATCTTCACCCACTTTACATTTCATGTACCTGGATCACTTACTCTTCTAGGAAAATGTCATGCTTTTCCATTGCATTATGTCATTGCTTTGACTTGCTTTCTTGCTCTGGAAAGATACCTCTTTAGTCACTTCCATTTGTCTGCAGGTAATGCAAATAACTTGGGTATACCTGACACATCCTAAGCTTTTAAACTCATGTAAGATATTGTTAATAGATCACACTATCTAACTATAGCCTCAATATCTTTGTTAGTCCAGCTTCTTGGAGGAGCTGAGATAATAGCACCAATTAATCATAGTTGGTTTATTAAACATTTGCCTTTTGGGTGACTTAGGCCAAATTGATAGCTAATTAAGTAAGATCAAGATTGGCTGACTTAGCTGAATGTAATTTTGACTTGAATATGAAGATGCTAGAGGAACAGAATGTCCTTTCTTCCAAGCATGGCTAAAAAGGAGGAATTATAGTATGGGTGTGAGAAATTAAAGCAACTTAAAATGTCTTAGAAGTCTATTCACATAAGTGAAGCTGAATTAAAATATTCATCCATAAGCACTGTAGAAGAAGAGCCATGTTTGTTTTGTTCATCACTGCCTCCCCAGGATTTAGTCAAGGGTCTGACACATACCAGATACTCAGTGATATTGTCTGACTCAATGCATGAATAGTGGACAATGGCAAAAAGGTTTGGCACACCATTGTCTTCATCAAGAGCAACAGATTTGTACTCTAAGCTGGAGACTGCTCTGGATGAAGGATTCCCAGAAAAGTAGAAGGGAAGTTATTTTTGAAGGGTACTGTGTGACCTTTTAGAAGGTAGAAACAGAAAGATACCAGAAGAAGCTGGGAAGCCTGTAAATGCTTTTTCTAGTCTGTTTCATTTTCACGTGATTAAAGACTAATGCAATTTGAAGAGTTTGGAACAAATGCAGATTTATCGTTTGTCAATGTGCATACTAGGAAATTGGACCTAAAATATTAGACGTTAATACTCTTCTGAGACTCAATCTTTGGGAAGATTTAGTTCAGCTCTTAAATTTTTGAGGAGAAATATTTCAAAATCTTCCAGGGATGTTTAATGTGATTTCTGTCTCTAAAGATCTGTTTAAGTCCCAGGTTAATTTCTGGTTTAGACTGGCTGGTATCCTAAACTAAGAATAGAAGATTACAAACTGAAAAATCTTATTATTCATGTAATTACAACAAACATGGAATGGTTTTAAACTTAAAATGCTGAGTCATACAAGTTAAATAACCTCTGGGACATTTGTCTCATTTGTTGATACATTAAGAAAAAGGTAATTAAATGCATTAAAGCCAAGTAACAGAATATATCAGTAAGATCCTTATATAGAGTGCTATATATATAAATACATAAGTATATATAAATATAGTGATTTAGAGCTGTCTAAAGAACTTTTTGCTGTGGTGTTCATTTTCTCCATTTGTGTTGTCCAGTACAGTATCCACTAGCCACATAGTCAGTGAGCACCTGAAATGTTTTTAGTATAAATCAGAAATTGAATTTTTAGTTTTATTTGCTTTAAGTAATTAAAATTTATGTTTAAATAGCTAAATATTCCTAATGGTTACTGAATCAGAGAGTATGGTTTAAAATAATAAATGTTTAATCAAAGGGCTGAAACTGGGCAGGGGATTTAGCTCAGTGTTTCCACTGCCTGCTTCCCAAGCTCAAGGTCCCGAGTTCAATCTCAGGTACAAAAGAAAAAAAAGGGCTGAAACTTTGGAGATGAGCTGTTGGTGATTTCAATAAACAAAACATTAGACTGAAACTAGAGGAAGAAACTAAATTATTGGCATGTGGGAATTTTAAAAAGCAACATGTTGAGCACCTACTATGTGTTAGACTCCATGCAAAGTACTTTCACATTTATCTCCTCAGTGAATGGTTATAACAACTCTACAAGTAAGTATTTTATAAGAAATCAAGTAAAATGCCATCAGTACAAATAGGATTAGAACTTAATTCTTATCTGATTTAAAAAACCATGCTATAAAATTTGAGTGAGCAGAAGAAAGTGTCTGGATGTAATTATGAATGTGTGTTCTATGAGGTGAGATCAATGCTGGAATAAGTGTAACATTACAATACTCTATGGGATGGAATTTCTAGATTCCTCATTGCTAAGTCTAGGACTTGTTTCTGATAATGTTACAAGTCTGAATCTAAAGATGAGTCAGGTGGTCTGAGTTGGGCAGAAGGATGAAAAGGCTGGGGAGCAGACAAGAACTGTAGAGAGCAGTGATGTTCTGGTGAACATCATCATGGGACACCATCCCTCAGGTGACTAAAAGTTGTTTACCTTGCTATTTCCATTAGAGGTACTGACTGATGACAGTATTCTGGGTTGTAATTTTATGGTTGAATACTTTGATTTTTTTCCTCTCCACTAATATTCTGTGACCTAATTTTACCTTCATGTCTCATATAGCTTATGTGATGTGGCATTCACATGGTGAGTGTGAGTTGGGACCATTTGCCTGATGTGATTGTGTTGACAAACAGCTTCAGTAATACCACAAAGAATGCTTTCACTGAGTGCAAGAATAGAGACATGCTTCCATGTATTGTCCATGTCATTAGTTCAAAGATGTCTTGGTACATATATTTTTCCAAATACCTAAATAACCTTGGATACCATATCCTTATAAAAAACAGATAGCTTTTTTCCTGGCCAGTCTTCAGAGTTGGTGCTACAAAAGAATGATTCTGCACTTACTTGATTATTAAAAGGATTCTGCTTAAAGATGTCCATATATCTTTGCTTAAGAATGAAACTTTCCCAGTGATTGAAATGGATTGAATGAACAATACCAGGGCAACTTTACCAGGCTAGCTCTGTACCTTTCTATCTGAGATTGTTTTGAAACTAGAAATTCAGTACCAGAATTGTGTGATAAAGATTCAAATTCTGAGGTGAGGTGATTTGATCAGGCCTATTTTTTTCCTTAGATTCTTTTACTGATACATTTTAGGTATATAATACGTTTACATCTATCATTGCGTACTTGTACCTTTACATGATATGTATTGGTTCTTATTTTTCCCCATTTCCCATCCTCCCTTCATCCCTTCCACCCTTCCCTATTTACAGACTTTGATTCCATTTTTTCATTTTTCATAATTTTTCCTTTCCCTTCTTTCCTTTCACCTACCCCTCCCACTTGCCCTACCCCTTTGGACCTTTTCTTCCTATTTCACATTATCAATTATTCATTTTAATCCTTATTTACACTTTCAATTCCTCACAGTAGAGAAACTATTTGGTATTTACACATGTGTGTCCTATTTATTTCACTTAAGAGTACAGCCTCAATATGCATCCAGTTAGCTACAAATGTCTGTAGTTTCTTGTTCTTTATGGCTGAGTACTACTCCATTTTATAAAAATCAAACAAATGCATCTTCTTTATCCAGTTTCCAGTTGATGGCCACTTGGGCTGTTTCCAAGCTTTAGTTTTTACAAACTGTGCCACTATAAACATGGGTATACATATATCACTGTGTTATGATTCTTTTAATTCTTTTGGGAAGATACTCAGCAGGGGAATAGGTGGGTCAAATGGGACCTCTAGTTCTAGTTCTTTGAGATATCTCCATACTGATTTCCACAGAGGTTGCACCAGTCTGCACCCCCACCAAAAATGGAGAAGGGTTCCTTTCTCCCCACACCCCTGCCAACATTTATTATTGGTTGATTTCATGATAACAGCCATTCTTTCTGGGGTGAGGTGGAATCTCAGTGTTGTTTTCATCTGCATCTCTCAAATGACTGGTGATGT
>NW_004624857.1:2182711-2200218 GCF_000247695.1 Heterocephalus glaber | reverse complement strand
TGGGCATTGAACTTGGGACCTTATGCTTGTGAGACAGGTGGCAGAACCACTGAGCTAAATCCCTGGCCCTGGAAGTTATTTTCTTTTTAGGGCTTGAAATACTTCACTCCAGGCTCTCTTTAACTTGAGGGTTTGTAAGAAGTCTGCTGTGATTCTGATGGGCTTTCCTTTGTAGGTGATTTGTTTCTTTTCTTTTACTGCTTGTAGAATTTTTTTCTTCTGTTGCATTTCTGGGATCTTAACTATTATATGTTTGGTGTAGCTTTTTTTTTTTATCATGGCTAGTTGAAGTTCTATATGCCTCACCTATCTGTATGTCAAATTCTCTACCTATGTCTGGGAAGTTTTGTACTATTACTTTTGTGAAAATTTTTTTTATGTCATTTGTACTTTCTCCTGCTTTTTCATGGACTCCTATATCTTATGTTATTCTTTGCATCATCTAGCAGCAGCTGGATTGATCTCTCACGGTCCCTTACTATTTTGAAGAAATCTCTGTTTTCATGGTCATTAACTGCAATCCTGTCTTCTCTATCTGATATTCTATCTTCACATTCTCTCAATCTGCTATGAATACGTTCAGTGGAGTTTTTAATCTCCTGGATATCTCTTTGAATCTCTTTCATGGTTTCCATTTCTTTCTTATGCTGGGCATTCATGGCTTCCGGCATGGTTCTGAGCGCATCTATTTTTTTAATCTGTTTCTGTTCTAGAGCCTCTAATCATGCCTTTCACTCTGCTCACCATGTCTGTAGTTATCTTGGAAATTATTTTTGTTTTGAATTTTTCTAAAGCTTCATTCATCTGTTTTGTTACTTCCTGTGCTATCAGTTCAGGGTGTCCAGGTGGTTGATTATCATATTTTTTCCACATTGTTTCCCCCAGAATTTGCCTTTGGTGAGCTAGTTGTCTGGGTTTGTGTCCTGGCAAGATGTCTTCTCATTTTTAATTCTGTTGTTGGTGGTGTTCTTTGCTTTAATTCCTGGGCTGATAGTCCAATATTTCTCATTTTGAATATCTTTATTACTGGTGTTTAGAGCCCCTATGGAGTGATCGCTTGTCACAGATATTTTCCAGGTATAGCTGGAGTTTTTATGCTTTGAGTTTCTATTGACTCTTAGGCAGTTCTCAGTATACCAGGGAGGATAACTGATTAGATCAATCACAACACCTTAGCCCAACTGACACAATCAGCATCAAACACAGCTTAGAAAGTGACAATTTATGGTAGCAGTTAATCTGTCACTCTTAACTGTGCAAGCTAGATCAAAATCTAGGGCCAGCTCAAAATATGTTTGTAGTAAGTAAACTCTTCAATATGGCAAATTTACCCTTCAGGATAAGGATTTATCAGGGGTTGGGGGGGAGGGGTAGAGAGATAGAGGGAGAAGGAAAGGTTATAGGTGAGGCTAGAGGACACAGGAAGATCATGCACATCATGGGGATCTGTTGAAGACAGGAGAAGACAGACCAAAAGAGCAGAGACAAGTACAGAACAAACTGACAATAGAGAAGCTAGAAATTGTATTCACCTTCCTATAAAAGTGACAGTAGAGAGGACAGAGAGAGAGAAAAAATTCAGAGTGGGACAAGAACAGGAACAAAGAGGGAGAGAAATATAGAGCCAGAAGGGATAGAGAGAGAGAAAAAGAAAAGAAAAAAATATATAAAAAACAAAACAAACAAACATAAAATGGTCTCCTTCAGGTTATGTCTCTGCTGCCCTGGTAGGCAATGTGGGCAGCAGTGCTTGGGTCTAAGTCAATTAGTCTCAGTAAGCCAGCTATAGTCTATTGAGATTCAGGCTGACTTCTGGCTGCAAGGGCCAAGCTGAGGTCCCTGACTTCCTGCAGGATTAATCTCTGCAAGGTTCTAATGTAGGTTCCAGATGTCCTCACCCCTATGTGAGTCCAGGTTTCTATGGGAGGTGCTGACCCACCAACTTACCAACCACGATGGTCCAGTGTGCTTTTATTGGTTTTTCTTCACTTTCCCAGTGGGCTTCAATTTTCATTGAGGAGCATCATAAAGGCCCTCTCTGTTGTTCACTTCTGCTCTATCTTTTGGGGCTTATAAGCATGGCCTTTATGTTCCCCCCGGCGCCTTTGTTGTGTGGATTCTGATGCCTCACGGCACTGCATACCTGCTGCGAGGTCTGGCGGGGGAGTGCAGGCTTCTGGTGTCCGCACGACTGGGCTGATCTAGCCTATTTAGAACTGGGGAAGAGTGTTGTGGAGCAAGGCTATGAATACGCAGGGGTATCTGTGAAGGCTCAATGTAAGTCTGATATGAGATTATCAGTTCATGGCAATAATGGGCTTGTTGAGAGCATGCTAGCCAGAAATCAGATATGAAAAATAAATGGGATTATTGTGGGTATAGATTAAATGCATCAATATTTAGGGGGAAAGCAGGAGGGTAACTGGAGGAAGAACACAGAATTAGAAACAAGATTGTCTCAGGGTAGTTAGACAACAAATTGCTTGAGTCGAAGCCCACTTACATTTGAACAGATTTGCTTTCTGGAATGGGAGGGCTTGCTTTGAACAGACCCAATCCCACTGGACAGGTATCTTGCCAAAGTCCAGATTGACTTTGGTACTGGGAGTTACAAATACATTTTGTAAAATCCAAGTTTTCATAGCTGAGAGAGCCCAGTTCCCACAAAAAGATTTTTCTTTACTTGATATTGTGAACTGTCAAACACATATTAGACAATATGTAGCCTTAGAGGGTTGAATGAAGTTTCTACAAGCATAACACGATTGCTGAATGTCTCCTGGAAAAATTGAAAAAAATCTGCCTGAATGTCCCTCCCTCTCTCTCTCTCTCTCTCTCTGGACTAAATCTATTTCCTTTTCCAAAACTTACCTCAGCTTTGGGAAGAAGGAAATGTTATTTATTTATTTGGAATACCATAGTGTGTGGTTCTATTATTACCTGCTTGCTTAAATTCATCATATTAAAACTCTTGATTCTGCTTCTCAAGTAGTAAAGTCTCATAGAATCTTGTACACCTTGTAGGGAAATAGAGGCTGTTATTAGCCTATGGAAAAGACATACAAGGCTTCATCTATGTGTTAGTCAGTTTCTTATCACTGGGAAAAAATACCCAACACCAGCAAATAGAAGAAGAGAGGTTCATTTTTTTCTACAGTTTTAGAGAGTTTAGTCCTTGGTTCCAAGTCAGAAATGGCATAGTGGAAGGCATAGTGAAGGAAAGCTGCTCATCCCATAGCATCCAGGAAACAGAGAGGGGGGAAATACCAGAGAGGAAGAGGCAAGGAGCCGGACATAGACTACAAGGCCACACCTCCATGACCTACACAGACACACCAATCTCCAGGGCAGCTTTCAAAGCTAATCAAGTTGACATTCCATCTTGACTGCCACAATATGTTAGAGAGTGAATGTTCATTTTTCTCTTATGTTACCTAGATGATGGTGGTGGTTCCTGTAGCACAAGCTGACCAGGCAGTTGGACAGTTGGATGTGGTCTAATGAAAAGCAGCGCAAGGAGCAGAAGGGTGCTCTTCTGCTGCCTATAAAGTGTTGCTCTCATTTTTCTCTCTTTCCTCAGGTTTGCATGTCTGACAACACATGGAAATTCATAGAAAACATATGATAGGGCTGAGAACTAATGATTCAAATCTCCCATTCTTTCAATAATTTTCTGTGTTCGGCACTACCCACATGGATTGTCTGTACATATTCCTTTGTGTTTTCTTTCCTGTCATATCTGTTCTTTCTTAGTTGAAAAAACTTTTCTTTCCTGTTTCAAGGCTGTTTGTAGTACAAAATAGAAACTCTTTGAAAGCAATCTTGCTTTTATCCAAGATTGTATTTATAACCAGTAGAGAAATGGAGAGAGAGAAACTGCTAAGGCTCACTGAGAAAGAGTGGAGATAGAGGGGGTGGGGCAGAGGACACTGAGTCTGCAAGTACAATGGCCCTGCCCACCTCCCTCAGCTACACTCGTGGCCATGGCAAGACTCCATGTCCACCCAGGGAGGCTGGTCCCGAGCCGGGGGTTTCCTCTCTTAGTAAGGATTCCCAGCCCCAGGCACTGGAGAGGCCTGCGATGGGCCATCTGACAATGTGAGAATGGAGAACGGCTTCTCTGAAGTAAGCACAGAGAATTGGGATCGGCCTCTGCAGTGTAGTGCTTCAGGGCAGAGTAAGACACTCCACTCAGATTTTGTAGGGCACTAAGGAAGGAAAAGGACAAACCCTAATTATAATTGATATTAGAATTCTCTATGCATTGGTGAAATTTGGATTTAAGTGAGTTAAAATAGAACATAGATTTAAATTAAGGAAAACAAAATAATGCTTTATTGTGTAGACATCTAGATTTTTGCTGCTGTGAACTGACTTACAAAGAAAGAATTCAGGGCACTTTGGAAACAAGACTGTGAAACCTAATAGGAGTCTGTTTATGTGTAGGATGGATTAGAATGGAAATTATTCCTGGAATAATGATACTTTAGCTGTTATCTATAGAATAAATAAGTTAGTCTGGTTAAGGGGACATAGAAAGATTGGAGAGAATTCCAAGCAGCAAACAATGTATGGAAATATCTTGAGATGGAAAACAGCGTGGACCAAACATATGAGTCAGGAAAGAAGGAGGCAGAAGGCAAAGAAGAGACAATGTCCAGGGTGATGCAGGTCTTCAGGACCATATTAAACAGTATAATAAGAAGATGTGGAAAACCACTGAAGCATTTTAAATAGGGAAGTGAAATAAAAGAGTTGAGCTTTTCTAAGATTAACTATGGCTCCAAGTTGGAGAATAAGTTAAATAGTGACAAGGAGGATTTGAGAATTAATGGGTAGGTCTTGTAATCATAACTTGTTAGCCTAGCTTATTGGCTGGAAATTGGTGAATATTTTAGAGATTTTGCAGGAGTGTGAATCAGTAGAACTAGATGACCACTGTGACAGAGAGCAGAAAATAGCAGAAGAGTAAAGAATGAGAATGCTTGCTAAATTTCTGGCACGAGCAACAAGACAGAGGAGGTAAAATTATGGAATTAAGAAGCATTGCTTGAACCAGGTTCAGTGGTGTGCACCTGTAATTTTACCTCCTAGGATGGTTGAGGCATGAGGATCTCAAGTTTGAGCCAGCCTGGGCAATTGAGTCAGACCTTGCCTGAAAATAAAATTTAAAAAGGTCAAGGAATATTTCACGGAAGAGCACTTGCTTAGCATGTGTGAGGCCTGGTTCACTTACCAGTACTGGGGTGGGTGCTGCGTGGGGGTGGGAGTGAAGACACTGGTTGGAAGAACACATGTTGGGCTTGGTTTTTGTCTTAGTCACTTTCTCTCATGGCCAAGACCCAGTACCCAACACCCACAACTTAGAGGAGAGGCTTATTGTGGCTCAGGGGTATTGTCTCTAGTCAACTGGCTTTAAGGCAGAAGCTGTAAGGTGCAAGAGCTGGGGTGAAGGAAAGCTGCTCACATCAAAGTGATCAGGGAGCAGAGAGAGAAGGAAGGAGTCAGGGAGGGACACACACCCTTCCAGTCCTTGACCCCATGGGACCCGCCTCTCACCAGGCCCCAGCCCCTAACAGCACATTCAGCTGCTGAATTCATTAGTAGATGAGTCCACTGGTGAGTACAGCACTCTCATTATCCAGTTGCCTTCCAAAAGCCCCACATGAGACCTGCACACATTAGGCCTTTAAGGGGAAATTCTAAATCTAAACCATAACATTCTGGACATGAGTTTGATATGCATTGGAGACTTTTTAAATGCATGTAATAGCAGGTATATTATTGAACATATTAACAATTCATTATTAGACTAAAGGATGATAACTGTGATACTGACAACTTAAAGGTATGATTTTATTTAGATATATTAAAAATAAATTTAAGGGCCAGGGATTTAGCTCAGTGGTGCCGATGCCTGTCTTGTAAGCACAAGGTCCTGAGTTCAATCCCTGATAAAAAAATTGTTTTTTAAAAAGGAAATTCAAATAGTTAATTTTGTCCAATTAAAAGTAGTCAAAGATATATTTCAACACTAATAGATGGCACCAAGAAACTGATGAAGAAAACATTCTAAACTGACACCCTGCAGCTGATGAAGATCCCTTGATCAGCTATCAAGTTCTCCCTTATTTTCATATGCATTGGGACCATAAATTGTTAATATAAATGATGGCTCCCATAAAGATAGCTAGGTCTGCACACCTCTGCAAATACTGATCTCTTCAAGTGCATTCTTCTGGAGGAACCATGAACCAAATGGATACATGTGTTGGTTAGAAATGTCTTTCCATCTTTGAATTGTAATGATAGTGATTGGTTGCTGAGTTGTCTTTCCACCCTCTACCTTGCAAGCGATATTATAGAACTAGCCATTTTGTTTCTGGCATAAGCTGTCAAAGTTTGTGATGCATTGTAGAATTATGTAGTGTTGAGCCAGTCTTGTCTTTCTTGCAAGGAATCATGGGAAAGCCCACGTGTTCATAGAATCATAGTTTTTCCTCAAAGGAAAGGGAAATAAAAATAGTATAGAATAGAATAAAATAGTGAGTGAGTAGAACTGCTTCAGTAGGTAAATCAGGAAGGTAAGCAATGAGATTATTTACAAGTTATCAGAGTAAACTTACGCAAGCTTGTTCAGTAGTTCATGAAAGTTATTGTGAAACTGAGAAGTTAAAATGGACCTTTTATTAATATTAAGCTATTTCTCAGGCTTCTTCATGTTGAGAGTAAAGCTTCCACTCTCAGCTCTGGCATTAAGAAAGTTTCAGCAGAACCAGATTTTCAACAGTTTTGGGAATCTTGTTTGGGCCAAAACCTGGCTAAATGTACTTTTACATGTTGCCTGCCTTTTGTTCAACACCCTCTCTAAATTGGAGTGCTTTTGTGTTTCCTGAAGGGTTGGAGTAGCTGCCCTTCCAATTTGCCCAAATTGTGAATACCCTCCACCCTCCATTTTTATTGGCTTTTCCCATACTCTTGATGGCAAGCAGTCAATGAGTCCAGATACTCACAGCACGGGCAGATAGTCAAACCCCAGATTCTGGCCTCTGGCTGGACCCTCAGTAACAGCTGTCAGAAACCTGGCATGGAGTCCTTTGAAAATCTGTGGGATCTGTTTCCTTAAAGCATATTGTACTTAATGACACTTACTTTATTCTACTTTGTTGTATAATTAAATGACAAGTTTTCTTCTTCAGTGCTATTATTAGCTCAGATAGCAGACAGGAAAGAGTTAAATGGTTTCTGTGTGCCTAACTCAGCCAGCAACATTTTGACAGAATTTGATTACAGGGTTAGTTTTGATTTGATTATAGCTGAGAAACATTTGGCTTAGAGATAGTTTGAAATGAAAAGAAGTAAAAACTATGAAGAAGAAAGCCTATTATTCCAGGCAATATGGTCTTTCCTGTGGTCTTATGTTAGGCAATTCTTCTTTTCTAGTGGAGCAAAAGGCAGTAATAGGTACTGAGAACAGTTAGGAGCCGGACAGATTTGTGAGTCTGCAGATGTGCCACAGACTTCATGACTCAGGATATGATGGACAGGCCAGACTGCTCAATAATAGTAACAGGAATATATAGAAAAACAGTGTGCTGGTCTGAATGGGAGCCAGTGTGCTGAGCTGTACCTACTCAGGGGGTGGTTGTGAGGAAGAAATGAGACGATACTCCTTTTTGTTTGATAACACTTGACAACAGCCTTCATTGTATGTTGTTTGATCCTGAACATATGAAAGAGGACTTCCAGAATTGTTTCAGAAAGTGACAAGCATGATGGGATAAGTATGTCTGAAGAGAGAGAGAGAGAATATTTTGAGGGGTTAAAGACAATATCTTTTACTGTGGCAAATTTAAAAAATTTAAACTATCACTATATTTTGATCACTTTTGTATGCATAGGATGCTTGGCTCATTGTGAACATTGAATAAGTGTTAGCTTTTATCATTACAAAACAGGCTGGTTAACAAGGTCAGAGATGAGATATAACAGATAAGGTAATATAAACTGTGGCTGCATGGGGGAAGTAGAAGCATTTATTGTGTCAGATGCTTTGTTAGGCAATTTACGTAAGGTACCTCCCTTCATTCCCACATCAAATATATTCAGAATTAGTAAAATCTCCATGATACAGAGAGAAAAATTCAGACTCAGAGATGTTACAATAGTTTATCCAAGGACATACAGCTTGTCAATGGTGGAGCCAAGATTTAAAAATCTGTCTGATTACATGCTTTTTCCTTTTGTTTCAGAATATAAGGGGCCTGTGATAGGTGGGTTAGCAAGAAGAAGGTTTGAACTTCAGAACCTAAAGAGAGAGGAATGTAAGAACATAAGTGCAGGGGCTTCTGTTTAGTGTTCCCAAGTCACTGTGTGCAAAACATGCCCATTCCACACTGCACTGTACTTCTGGGTTCATTTGGATGGCTTTCTTTACTAGACTGTACACTTCCCAAGAGCAGAGAGATGACCTTTCTGCTCCCAGACCCCTGTGTAGTGCTGTCATGTAGCAGGTACTCATCTATTTGTTGAATGAATTAATTTGTTAAGCCAAGCCCAGAACTGCATGGTATAGCACACAAATGTATGCAAACTGGTAGCAAAACACACATAGAATAATCACATCACAGTGGAGATCTCTTTACAGCAAGGTAGCCTGTCCTGAAATGATCTGTTTGGGTCAGCCAGTTAGACAGCATGTTACATACACTGCCTTGAAGGCAGATTTATGTATGTTCATCTTTGTATTCTCCAAATTCTCAGACCCATGCCTTTCACAGAATAGGAATTCATAATTTTAAAAATTGATTCTAAAAATATGTTAACACTTTTAAATAATGCATGACCTTTTTATGTTTTGGTAGGAATGAATATTTCCATGGTTATCAATACTTCCCATATTACTATATTTGAATCCTAATATATGACATGTATTTGTAGGTTTAAGGTTTAAGTTTATATATAAACCATATCAAGGATCTGGATAAACAGTGAAAACTGGAAAACATTCTAAGCTAATTCTAGGAGAAATATTTTGCATGATGTAGAAAGAGTGTAATATTTTAATTTTTAAACCCCAAGCCCAATCATACTGTCAACATTACATCCTTCTTGAAAATGGTAAAATTAGCTTGTCAGGATTTTTCTGATAATCTCAATTAGTATAGATTTGAGAATACAAACTGACAAGAAAGGAAATGCTGTATTATATTGGTCATTCACTAGGCAATTTATATAGAGATGCTGGGAGATAGTATTGACAATATTGAAACCCTGGTGCTTTTGTTGTGCTGGGAAAAATACTAACAGGGTCAAACATTGAAAGCTCAATGAGGGGAAAACAACCAGGAGAAGAAAATAGAAGACAAAGGTGGAGGATGCTGGGAGGCTCGTATCAACTTCCATCTAATTTTGGATTTGGATTAAAAAGCAAAGAATCTCAAACCTGCTCAAATTATGCTGCCATCTGTGGTTCTGATGTGGCATTTGGAAGCATAAAAAGACATGCTGGAAAATTACCAAGACAAAGAAAAATTCTGGAATATCGGCTCAAGATTTTCCTTCTGTGGCTAAAAGGCTGAGCTGCTTTGGAAACATTTGGATTCCTTTTCTGCTTCATCTGTGCTGCAAAACGTTGCTTTTAAAACATAGATATTCATGCTATATTAGAAGGGACATATATGGATTAATCAGACATTATTTTTCAGGTTAGTCCAGGAGTTACATCATTAAGAAACATAAATACTGGTAGTTATTGATTATCTATCTAACAAAGGAGAGAACAAGGGAAATTAAGAAATCTTGTTTAAATAGCATATTACTTAATGAGCTCTCAGATATTCCCTTCAGCCTTAGTTTCCATGGAAATTGTTTAATGCTGGGAGGGAGTTCAAAGTAGTAAGGGAGACAGTGTTTTCAGAGCATCTAAACAGAAAAGCCAGACAAGAAGGGTGTGCATCTTTGAGGAAAGCATCATTTGAGTTACATGCACATCTGCACTTAAGCTTCTTAAAAAGGATTCTGCAAAGCTGTCACAGGACAAAAGACAACATAGCTGTTTTTTCAATTTTAAATTGTCACCCTATTTTGTATCTTTTATATACATGATTTTATTATGAGTTGATGTGACCATCAGTACTTGTCTTTGAATATCAAGGGAAATTATGTGATGCAAACAGATCCTAACAATACTATTTTCTGCAAACTTCTTGGATTATAAAAGGGGCTTCCCTTCATTGGAAGGGGACTTTTGAAAACCCTTTTGGACCAGCTTCCTGGCTGTAGGAATGGTATAAATTACAGCCAATATCAAGAAAATTGTGGCTGCCTGCAACACACATAGCTTAATGCCTTTCTTGTGTTATCTACATTCAACATATACAGTATTCAAGGCCACCCTCATTTAATGACTCTTGGTGGCAACAGTGTTGAGCTTTGTGGTCAATAAATAGAACTTGCACTTCAAAGCTTGAACCCTGGGTTCTGCTACTGGCTTTGACTCATTTATTATGCGGTTGCTGGCAATTAATTGAACAGCTCCATACCTCAGTTTTCTGTTCTGTAGAAGGAGAACAGCATTAGCTACCACATAAGGTTGTAAAAATTAAATAAGATCCTCAGTAATGCTCATCCCTCCACCCTTTCCCATCAGATACCTAAATATACCACCTTTCACAAAAATATGTCCTACCGTCAAGACCTCTTTAGATGTGATGTCCAAATGGAGTCGACTTCTATTTTCTCTCTTGTGTCTTCTTTTAGTAACAGCATCCTGATTTTCCTCTGGGTAAGTACCTACTCTTATCGTTTGAGATGGATTCAGGCCTCAGAACATCACACACATTTTCCCTTAGCCACAGTGCTTGATTCAGGTGACTCAACTTGGCCCTTTATATGGGGATGCAGTCAGGTCTGAGGGTGCAGACTTAGATGAATCGGTCCCCTTGGTGGTGTGTGTGTGGGAGTCCTGACCGAAGAACTTGTGGAGAAAAACAGAGCTAAAACATGTGTCTTGAGGATTTTTTTAGCTCCTGGATCCATAATATCTAACAATAAATGCAGCTCACCCTGACTTAACAAAAGAGCCAAGAAATTGTCTTCTTATTTTTCTAGTAAGTTTGAATTTATTTCTAATGCATCAAATAAAAAGGATTTTTATTAACACCTTCAAGGAAGTAGATCAACTTGGGGTTTGGAGTAAAATTTAAATTTGGGGTCAGGTTATTTTTTACTTTCAAACAAATTTCTTTAGATGTTTTATATATTGATTATTTAATGCATTTAGGACAAAGTAATCAAGGCTATTCCTTAATTATTTTTTGCATTGGACTAGTAATCTAAGAAGCACAATAGGGTCATGCATCTTGAAGAAACAATTATCAGAGAGAACATTACTGAAAGCATATACAAAATAATTATGCAGCCTCACCAGAAGACATCACCAAAGTGGTCCCTAAGAGCATGATGACTGCATAACTCCAACATGGACTTGTTGACCAATCTTGTAGTCTATACTAGAGACATCCCTCACAGATCACAAAGAGGCAGAGGCAAAGAGGGCTCATAAATCCATATATCCTGTCCACTACAGAATGTGGACAATGAATGAATACAATTTGTTATCCCAGGACTCTTATAAACCAGATTAACTTTATTCTTGTGAGATTATTCTTGTGAGATTTACTCTATTAATTCATGTGAGATTTATTCTATTCTTATGAAGGACAGGAGACAACTTCAGAAACACCAGCAGAGAAAAGACCTGTGTGATTCATGGAATTAGTCTGATTTTGCCTCTTATGATCTCATGTGATCTCATGCCCAGTTATCAGTATGGGGTCATGTCACTGTACCTGACTTCATTGTGGGAGCTCAAAGTAGAACATTATTTTAGTGCTTTTAAACAACACTGAGCAAGCTTCTAATACAAGTAAAAGGCTACTTTCATCATGATTATCTGTAACCTCCACAGGTTAAAAACTATGATGATCCCATTCCTCATACTTTAATCTTATTTGACCTACCAGCATTACTTGTTAATTCATCAGTCTGTCCTTGAAACACTTTCTTCACCAAACCAGGAAGATGGTGTAGCCCTCATTAGATGTTGGCCTTCCTCTACTGGATATTCCCTCTCAATCTTTTTGTTGATTCTTCCTTCTTTCATCAATCCTTAAAGCTAGAGATACCCCAGGTATGAGTTCTTTTTCCTTTTTAATGTATTTCCTCTCCCTGGAGAATTTCACCCGTATCAACTGTCTATAAACTGATGACATCCAGTTTGTATCTGTAGGTGGGATTTCCCATGAAACTGTGAATCTTCATATCATCTCCACTTGGATGCCTAATAGGGATCCCAAACTCAGCATGTCCAAATACAGCTCTTGAAATGCCCTCTGAATTCTTTTATCTTTTCAGCACATGTTGGTTTGGCAAATGTTAGTGTTGCTGTTGTCTCCTGTCTTTCTCCTGGATCACAAAGTTTTTCAAAATGTACTTGTCACCACATTCACTACATCTGTCTTAATCTACACCACTGTCATCATTCGCCTTATTATTAAGTGGTTTCCTGTCAATGGGAGTCTGTCCTTGTCCTTCAGTCTTTGTGGCATACAGCTGAAATGGTCTGATGTAAGTCATAATTCAGATCATGGCCATTCTTCTCTGATCAAAACTCTCTGGTGCTCCCAACACAGAACTAAATCTGGTAACATTGACCTTACATAATTGATCTGATCCAGGGACCTCTCAAAAATTGTCTCCTGCATAAGTGCTCGAATAGGTCAGAAATATTTCTGTCTCAGGACTTTTGCATTTTCTGACTCGATTCCCCAGAGTATTCTTCCTTCAGATATTCACATGGAGACCTCCTTTACCAACATAGGTTTTTTACTGAAACACTAGTGTCAGAGAGGTCTTTCTAAAATTTCTTCTCCCCATACAATACTTTGTATTCTCTTTTCTTGATTTATGTTCTTTTTTGAGATATTAATTCTTAATTCCAAAAGAATTCCAGATCCCATTCGGACATTGGAGAAATAAATGTAAATAAACCCTGGTAACAGGTTTTCCAAGAGACAGATTTACTAGTTAAAAGGCCTGAGCATTCTCTCCTGAACCAGCAGTGCCCTGAATGGCTGTGTCCTCTGCCAGTGGCTCTTTAGACCTAGGGAACTAGTCCTATTCTCCTTAGAGGGCTTGGCTGCTATGTAAGTGTGCTAGCACTGCCCCACAAAAGCCCTACAAAGTGGGCAACCTAAACAACAGAAATTTATTATCTCACATTTCTGGGGGCTGAAAGTCTGAACTAAAGATGTTGGCAAAATTGATTCCTTTTGAAGAAAAATCTATTCCATGGCCTTCTCTTAACACCTCACAGTTTTCTGGTTACCTGAAATTCTTTAGATTGCTGAAATGTCACCTTTTTTCTACACATGGCATTCTTTCTCTGTGTATGTGTGCATCTCCAAATATCTCCTTTTTACAAGGGAATAAGTCACACTGGATTAGGGTCCCACTCTAATCAAGTATGATCTCATCTGAACTAATTATTTTGGGAACCATCTAGTTTACAAAAGTGGTCATAATTTGGGATATGAAGGGTTAGGGCTTGAACACATGAAATTTCTAGAGACACAATTCAACTCCTGCCTTCACAGATCCACAGGGATGTCATTGGGCAAAGGAAAATATGAAAGGGGCCACAGGGAACAAACCAGAAACAGTAGGAGGAGCTACAGGGAGCAGAGACTTACATAGCACAGGACAGAATTTATACACTGGCTCCTTTGAAGGGGAGGTAGGGCTCATTCCAGCAGAATAGCAGACACCAGATGACCATCTGGCAGGAATTTTGTAGAACAGATTTATGCCAGGAGTGGACCTCTAAGGTGCCTTTTAGCCCTGAAATATGAAGTGACACCAGCTAACAGGGATGCCTGGGTTTACTTGTGAGCCCAGCTGTTCTGCAAAGTGTCTTGGCTCATGCTGTTGGCCCATGGCCAACATTATTTCACAGGCTCCACTGCTCTTTCTGCCATTGGCCTTGGTACCTTTGTTTGTCTGAGTTGACTTCCTGCTTCCCAAGAGTCAGGAAGGCCTTAGAATCTTCATACACCTGATATTTTACAAATTGGATCAGGTATAGGATTTTAAATTGTGGGAAGATCTCAGAAAGCAGCCAAAGGCCTGCAATGTGAATTCTTATTTGTGGAAAGAGTGGCTGGTACCTGAATACACCTTCATGCACCAGTGCAGCACCAACAGGGGCTTTACTAACAGGGTTCTGGAAGCTGTGACAGAACCCAGCATGTAGATTGTGAGAGCCTGGTACAGAAGCTAGGAGATAGGGAAGAAGGGAACAGCCTTTGTGGGGTCTGATGCTTGAGCTATTTTGTCTCTTTTCATTCTTAGAACAAATGTACAGAGAGAAGGCTCAGCACTTCAAAACTGATGAAATAACCTCATAGATTCCACAGACTTCCTGAGCCTGGCAGGGATGGAGAAGAAAAGCAGGAGTCTCAACAAATAACACAATCTGTTACACTGTGCCATTTTCTTCAAGGAAGACCCAGTCATTCAACTTTTAATTCAATCATTAATGAATTTATTCAACAAACAAGTATTTTCCAAATGTTGGGAATAATCTAGATACTAAAGTATATGCATTCTATGTTTGAAGATTCTTTTTTTTACTCTTCAAAGTTGAAGCAAATGGAAACCCCTAAGTCATATTGCCCTGCTGTTTTCCATGACCAAGACCAGGTTCAATCTCTGAAACTTAATGTGGAACAATCTCTGAAATTGGGGGACTTTTAGTGGGGGGTAGCCACAAATGACTAGGTGCATAGAGAGCTGTGTACAAGCTGTGGAGGAGCAGCTGCCTACACTTCGACTTCAAGGATACTGCAGAGACTTGTCCCAGGGGCCAAGTGATTATAGAGCTATAGAGCATCCTTATTAGGACAGTGCCTAGTGAGGCTTTGGGGTCGGGTGGTCCCTTAGATCCATGAACTAGAGCTACCGGGGTGCAATGCCTTCTGAGTGAGCTACACATATGATACCCTGCCTATGAGGAGGATGCATGGGCTGAGACCAGCTAAGCCATGGGGCAGGGGTTCTGAGACCTTGGGGGACAGTGTGCTCAGGAGATGGGATGTGGAATCAAAGGAGATTATTCTCAAGCTTTAGGATCTAGTATTTGTTTCCCTGTTGTGTTTTGAACTTACTTGGGGCCTGTTTTTTCTTTCTCTTCTGTTGCTTTTTTTTGGAATGGGAATTTTATTGCCATCCCATCATTGCATGTTGGAAGTATGGTAATTTATTTTGACTTCACAGGCTCACAATTGGATAGAAATTTTTCATAGGATGAATTATGCCTTGAGTGTCACTCACATATGATGAAACTTTGGACTTTTGAGTTGATGTTGAAGGAGGTAGGATTTTGGGGGGCTACTGAACTGGAATGAATGTATTTTGTACGTGAGAATGATGAGTTTTGGGGCTGGGGTGGAATGTTATGGTTCATTGTTCTTTCTAAAAATCATGTTGGAATTCAATAGCCATTGTACCAGTATAAGAGGCGGGACCTTTAAGGGTTGATTAGTCTCTAGCAGATCTGCCAAAATAAGTAAGACAGATGTTATTTTTAAGAGATGAGTTCACATATCTAGAGAAAATAATTCTAAAGTTCATATGGAAACAAGAGACCCAGAATAGCAAAGGCAATCCCAGGTGACAAAAGCAAAGTAGAAGGCCTCACAGTCCCAAATCTGGAGTTATACTACAAAGCTACTGTGTTTAAAAAAGTAGGCACATTCAGCTATTTGATCTTTGACAAAGGGGCCAAAAAATATACACTAGAGGAGAGATAGTCTCTTTAATAAGTAGTGCTGGGACACTTGGATACCCACATGCAGAAGATTGAGTCTAGATCCATAAATATCACCATACACTATACTAAAACCAAAATGGATCAAGGATCTAAATGTTAAAACAGAAACTCTTAAAGATATATGTGTAGGCCAGATCTTTCTGAACAGAATTTGAATGATACAAGAAAAAAAATACTGAGAATCAACAATTGGGATCATATCAAATTAAAAAGCTTCTGCACAGTAAAGGAAACAACCAACACAGTGAAGCAACAACTTACAGAATGGCAAAAAATTGGTCAACGATTTCTAGACTAACATCTAGAATATATAAAAAACTAAAATAATTAGAGATCCAAAATAAAAGATCCAATAAAAAAGACAACCAAAATGAATAAAAAATTCTCAGAAGTACAATAGCCAATAAATAAAAAAAATATACAACATTGCTGACCACTAAAAACATACAAATTAAAATAACATTGAGATACTATCTTACCCCAGAAAGAATTACTATCTTCAAGAAATTTTAAAAAAGTACATTCTGGTGAGGTTGTGGGGAAAAAAGAACAATTCTACATTGTTGGAAAGTAAACTAGCACAATCATTATGGAAATCAGTGTGGAGATTTCTCAAAAACTAAAAGTAGAAATTCCATTTGACCCAGCTATTCCTCTTCTAGGTATGTTCCTGAGTTAAAAGACATCATACCACAGTGATGTACGCATACCCATGTTTATAGCAGCACAACTTATAATGGCTAAATTTTGGAAATGGTTTATATGCCCATCAATGGATGAATGGATAATGAAAGTGTGGTATTTATACACAATGGAGTACTACTCTGCCATAAAGATAAACTTGAAGCATTCATAGGTAAGTGGATGCAACTTGAGACCATGATGCCGAGTGAAATAGGTCAGACTAAAGCTTAAACATCACACTGTTTCTCTTATATAAGCAAAATAGAAGATAAATAAAGAGGCAGTAGGAAAATAATTTCAAATGGATGGGTGAACAAGCGATAGAGGGAGGGGGGAGGGAAAGGGGATGGAATTTAAAAAATGATGAAAATAGAGCTTTTGCAAATGGAAAGGGCAACAACAGTTGGAAGGATCAGGAAGGGAGCAGAACAAAACAAAACAAAAAACCAAAACAAACAAAAAAGGAAGAATTAAAATGTGTTATGTATATGTATCACGCAGTACTTGAACACAGTAATTGTAACCATTATGTACTGCAAACATGTACTAATTTTAAAAAGGGTAAGTTCAGCCCCTTCTTGCTGTCTCTCTTCTCCTTTTTACCTTCTCTCACATGGTGCTGTAACAAGAAGGCCCTTGCCAGGTGTCAGGGTTTTGAGTTTGGACTTTCCAGCCTCCAGCACTGTGAGTCAATACATTTCTGTTACTTATAGATGATTCCATCTCAGGTGTTCTGATATAGCAGCACACACCTAACAATGGGATTATAAGACAGTGCTATTAGGCAGATCAAAACAAGTTTGTGCAAATAAAAGCAATCAAGATTTTTAAATAAAGAATCTCTACCATTTTAATATGCAAAAAAGAATTAAAAAGAAAAAGGGCATATTATAGAAAGTCCAAATTTACCTTAAATTACACTAATAGCCAA
>NW_004624857.1:2160741-2177956 GCF_000247695.1 Heterocephalus glaber | reverse complement strand
ATCTGAGTAATTATTTCTGCTTTCATTTTTCCCAGATCCTCTTTTGTTGCCAGTTCAGAGAGTCCAGGTGGTTGAGTATCAGATTGTTCCATCTCGTTTCCCTTTGGGGTTGCTGTAGGTGATCCAGAAGTCTGGTTTTGAGGCTTGTTTACATGTCTTCTCTTTTCTACGAGGGGGAGGGGTGTGCTTCTGTTGCTCACTCGGCTCACCTTCTCTGTCCTAGGAGCTTGGGATGGTGGCAGGGGAACTTCCTTCTGTGTGCTGGGACCAGCTCAGCTTCTCTGACCTAGGAGCTTGGAATGGCAGCAGGGGAGCTTCCTTCCAGGTGCTGGGACCAGCTCATCTTCTGTGCCCTAGGAGCATGGAATGGTGCTGGGGAGCCTCTTCCTGGGTGCTGGGACTGGCTCAGCTTCTCTGCCCTGGGAGCCTGGGATGGAGGCAGGAGCTTCCTTCTGGGTGCTGGGACCAGCTGAGCTTCTCTGGCCTAGGAGCCTGGGATGGCAGTGGGGGAGCTTCCTTCCAGGTGCTGGGACCGGCTGAACTTCTCTGCCCTAGGAGCCTGGGATGGAGACGGGGAGCTTCCTTCCAGGTCTTGGGACCAGCTGAGCTTCTCTGCCCTAGGAGCCTGGGATGGGGGCAGGGAGCTTCCTTCCAGGTGCTGGGACTGGCTGAGCTTCTCTGACCTAGGAGCCTGCTACAAGCTCTTCTTGCCTTGAGCGTTTGCGTAGAGAAGTCTGCTAAGATTCTGATGGGCTTTCCTTTGTATGTGATTTGTTTCTTTTCTCTAACTGCTTGTAGAAATTTTTTCTTCTGTTGGGTTTCTGGTATTTTAACTATTATGTGCCTATGTGTAGATTTTTTTGATCAAGGATAGTTGGAGTCCTATATGCCTTGCTTATCTCTATGTCAAGTTCTTTCCTCCTATTTGGGAAGTTTTCTGCCATTTGTTCTATGAATAGTTTTTATGTCACCTGTACTCTCCTGTTTTTTCATTGACTCCAATCAGTCTGATGTTATTCTTCTTTGTAGTGTCTAGCAGCTGTTGGATTGATTTCCCATGGTCCCTTACTATTTTTAAGAAATTTTTCTTTTCTCGGTCAGTAATTACCATACTGTCATCTATATCTGAAATTCTATCCTTGCATTTCCTCATTCTGCTGTGTAAACTTTCAGTGGAGTTTTTAGTCTCCTGGAAATCTATTTGCATCTGTTTTATTGATTCCATTTGTTTCCCATGTTGGGATTCCATCATGTTTCTCAGCTCCTCTATTTTTTTGGTGTGTCTGCTCTAGACTTATTAATCATGTCTTTCCAGTATGGGCACAATCTCTGCTGTTATCTGAGAAATTATTTCTGATTTCATTTTTCCAGTTCCTCTTTCATTGATAGTTGAAGGAGTCCAGGTGGTTGAGTATCAGAGTGTTCCATCTTGTTTCCCTTTGGGGTTGCCCTAGGTGATCTGGAAGTCTTGTTTTGAGACTTATTTCTGTGTCTTCTCATTTCAACTGATGCAACCTCTGTTCCTTTTTTGAGGTGACTCTGCTTACCCAGTGGTCTTGAATTCTCAGCAAGCCACCAAGCAGCCTTTACTTTGCTGCTCACCAGTACACCAATTCCTGGGTTCAGAGTGGTGGCCTTCTGGATCCCTCAGCTGACCTGTTGTTTGAGCGGGCTTCTGGCTGGGGCCTGTGTACATTTGGAATGTTATGTACATGTGCCTCTCCTTGGGGCCCCTGTGTAGCTGTTGTCTGGCAGGGCCTTTGGTTGGGTGCTGGGCACCCTAGTTCCTTTTGTCTGCTCCGGCTTTGTCTAGGGTCTCCACACACTTATCAATGGTATCAGGGCGAGCCTGTGGGTATTGCTTGTGTGCTTGTGCAGCTCTTTTCCAGGTGGGTCCTTGGCTGTGGCCAGTGGTACGGTCCACCTCTGCCTCAAGCTTGTGTGCCTGTGCAGTTCTTTCCTGGTTGGGCCTTTGGATTGGGCAGGTGTACAGGACCCTCTGGGGTTGAGGTCGAGCCCTGGCTGGCATCCACCTGCAGCCTCGCTGGTCTGGGCCTCACAGCTGCTCCCTGGGATCTTTGCACACTGACTGATGGAATGGCGGGCATCAAAGCTACTCAATTATTGCTGGAATCTATTTTTCAATCTTTTCCCATGGTGCTTAATAAAGTGAAAAAGTAGAGAAAATTTTGGCACTATTCAGGGTTTGTTTTGTTTGATGTTAACTTCTATCCCTCAGTTGTGAACCTTTGGTACAATAAAGGGATTAAGGAGGCACTCTGTGTAGGTATTGATATTGCCTTAGATTATATTCATTGATGGCATATATCAGCTGAATCCCTCCCAAGCCACATTTTACTCTGTGCTGGAATAAAACTCCAGCTTTTAAATTCCAGTGGGATGATCAGCCATCCTGGTTTGAAGTTGTCTCATGCTTTCCTAAAGGTAAGATCTTCAGTGCTCAATCTGTGAAGGGCCAGGCAAACCAGGAAGTATCAGTCATCACAGTAAATTAAAAACTCTGCTTGAAAAAAGAGGAAAAGAAGATAATATAGATGAAAAACTTTTTCCTTTGCATTTATGCTCTATGTGCAGCTTGCTGAGAGCATACCTGTATATGTAAGGTGACAAATTTCAGAAAGATCAGTTTTCTGGAAAACAAGTTTATACATTACTTCATTACACATATCAAGTCATTTGAGATTTCTCTCTTTCTGACTAAACTAAACAATGAAACAGACAGAAGCTCCTTTTCCATGGGAACTGCATAAGCACTGAGCCTATCTGCCTACTGGCAACCAGTGCTTGGGTGGGAGTGTGATGGCAGCTCTGAGTAACTCTTTCTCCACTTTGGATTTTAGCATCAGAATCTTGAGTAGGAGGAAACAGGATGAGGCTAGAGGGAATAGGATCTCAGTACAGTAAGGCTTGGAAGCAGCTCATCTTGTCTCTACTGTCACTTCCATTGCAAGTGGATTGGGTTTTCCTTAACATAGTAACAGATGGAGGTCCCTGCCATGCTCTAGCCCTAAAGTCCAAATAATCATCAAAAAGCAAATATTCTTGGGACCCTCAAGGGAGATATCTGGGGACAGTGTTTTGGGTGTCCTCAACCCTGAAACCAGGCACAGTGTTTTCCAGGCAGTTCAACCTTCAAAAGGATTAAAGTCTTAGACACATATGGCTGTGAATGCCTGGTGCTGGGAGATTGAGGCAGGAGGATTGCAAATGAAAACCCAGCCTGGGAAATTTAGTGACTTAGTGAGATCTTTTCTCAAAATTAAAGAAAAGAGGAGCCTAGGGATGTAGCTCAGTGTGAAGGAGTAAAATTTTGGTTCTGAGTCTCCCATTGCTTGAGACTTTCTGCACAGAGATGGACACTACCTGGCACTTTCTTACTGCAGCTTGAAACTCAGGACCTCCTTTGTCCCTTGGGATGGAGATCACAGATGATTCATCTCTAATCTGGTTGGAGATGGGTCTGTAACTCAGGCAGCAGATTGTATCTGGCCTGCTGAGGCTGCAATGTTTCTTTGGAATGTCTCTCCTACTCTTCTGGTCAGAGGGTTAGACTTCTACCACATTAAACCATGGGTACCCTGCCTTGGGAAGAGAGAGCACAGAAACAGGAAGTGATATCCTGGACATATGCTGAAGGTCAGCGAGTGGGGCATCAATCCAAGAGCCTTAAAGGAGACTCAAACCCAGTAGATTAAGGCAGAAAGGGAGCCAGAAAATCAGGGAAGTGGTGGAAGTAGGACTAGTGGAACTGCTGAATGAAAGACAACTGGAAGGAATTATAGGAGAGTTGGTAAGCAGACATGCACTGCAACTTTATTCTGGGATGAATCAGGCTCATGGGGCCTGGTCAGTTTAATTAAAGGGGATGTAATAAAATGATCTGTGACCTGATAGAAGAGGCAGGCCTGTTGCCACATCTTGTGCATCCCTGACAGTCATGTGCTGAAGAAATAGCAACATTTCCTTGACAATTATAAAATCTTGATTTATGTATTTAGTTCATAACCAGCCAGTACTCTGACTCCTGTCTCCTCTAGATAGAGTTCTGCAATTGGCCTTTGTCTACATTGATTTCAATTCTTCAAGGAATAACCATTTAGATGAAATTTTCCTCTAAGGCTGGATCCTGAGAAATTATTTAATAATCCTACAAGCAACTAACAGAAAGAAATATTCTGAGATAATTGGCATTTTAGAGAAAGGAAGATTGAAACTGCCTTAGGCCAAAAAAGCAGTATTATATGATTTTACTTTTTGATGCTATAAATAACTAGGTAATTTCTCTGCCTCATGGCCTTTATGGAGGGTATTTGTTGATGGGAAAACTCTTACTAAAATATCACATGCCTAGCCATAACCTCAACTAAGTAGGAAATATCACAGAGGTTTGTTCCTGGAATGTGTGTTTGTCAGGGGAGAAAGTCTAGCTGTGGGCTTTTCCCAGTGAGACACCACTTCAGACACCATCATCTCTATCACTTTGCAGGGAATAGTCTCCTTCTGCAGTCCCTGTTATTTTGAGAAAATGCCTCTGGGAGTCTCTGCTGCACCAGGAGAAGAAATTTCTAGTATGACACCTTCATTTATTGTTCAGAACTTTGCTGAAAAGTACAAAGCCATGGTTTTCCATGGCTGTCTCTTTCAGAAACTGATTACTTTAAAAAAATTCAGCTGTAGTTAATGTATGTTAGCCCTTGAAGGACCAACACCAATTTGAGCCTTTTGTAGGAAGGTATTTAAATCTTTATAACTGACTTGGGAAAGTGGCAAATGTGAGTGTGTGTGTGTGTGTGTGTGTGTAAAAGATTTTTGCATGATGACATAGGGATATGATCACATTCTGACCATCTGGAAACAGTTTTGATTGTTCAATGTCTTGCTTCTCTTGCCTTGATCTTTATCTATTTTATAGGCAATAAAATAGTTACAAAAAAGAAACTTTAAAATAATTTAAATCTTTCACCATTACTTTATTTTATGACTAAGAATTCTTGGCATGCAGGAAAGGGAGCAGGCATCCCCTACAAAGACTGCACTAGTGGACATGCGTATGGTATTTACTTTTTACTTGGTGTTCATGTAAATCCTTTACACATATTTACAGATTTAATTTTTATAACAACTGTGTGAAATGGGTACCTCTATCATTCGCTATTACAGATGGAGTTTGGAGAAGTAAGCAAGGTCCAAAGTTGCACACACAGTTGAAGTTGAAGCGTCAACTGGGGCGTCTTCCTCTGTAATCTACTTGGGCAGTGTTAGAGGCCAACATTATCATTGAATCTTTGTCTTGATACTGCTCTCTGGTCTTAATACTGTTTTCTGGTTTAGATCTATCAATTCTGCATTTTCTATGCACATTTAAAGCTGTCCCATCAACCCTGGACAGGTTGTCTCTGTTGAAATCTGCACCAGTGGGAATCATTAAATGACATAAGAAAGATGACATTTATCGACTGGATGTGCTTGGGGTTTTGTTTGGTTCCTACTGAGTTCTTGATCATATAGCTATGCTTTTGCCAACTATTTTTGCAATTATTTCCTCAGTGACCCTGATTACCTCTTGCCTTTGTTAATCACCTTCCCCTATTTGCACGCTCTTATCAGAGCACTGACAGTGGCAGCTGCAGGGACAGAAAGCCCTGACTGTTCTTCTAAATTAAAATTTTCCCAAGACCTGCACCAAATCTTTTTTTTTCTGTCAACTATTTTGCTCCCTCTGTAGAAGCCTTGGTGTTTATTCTTTACCACACATGCTGTCTGTCACTGAAATACATTTCTGGCCTTCTCAGGGTCTCTGAAGTTTTTTTCCCCTCCAAATTTTAAGATCTTCCTAATTTGTTTTTTCTGCCTGTCCTCTGCAATTATTCACTCCACTCCTCCTGTCACCTTCACCTCTTTTTTGTTGGGCTTCTCTTCCCTATTTATGATTGTGTTTTCAGATCCTAATTTTACTTTCCTATGAATTATACTGAATAACATTTTATCTTTTCTTTGACTAAAGTAACACTTAATCCTTCTTAGTTCATTCAATAAAATGAATTTATCAACATAAATGTTTACAATCCCTTTCTAGAATTCTCCACTATCCCTTCTCTGCAAAATACCCAGCCTATGATATTGGAGGCACTTCCAATATAATAAAAAATAATAGCTAATAGTATCTGTATTAGGTATATTAACTTATAATAGTCTACGTGAAGTCTATAGATAAATACTATTATTATATTCAGACCAGGAAGCTGAAGATCAAAGAGGTAAAGTAACTTGCTCAAGGTCATACAGTCAATAACTGTGCAGCTAAGTTTTGAATATGAGCGAGGTGATTCCAAAATCTGTGTTTTTTACCTCTACTACCCCTTTAAATACATAAATTGTTATCCTATCGCAATAATCTTTGATCAGCATCTCTCACTGTAGACCATTTTGCTTGTAAAATATGAGAACTTTTTGCATTTTTATTTTTAAAATTTTCATATTTATGAGTACATGTTTGTTGTGCATAATGATTACACAATAGATGTAATCATTATGAGGAGGACTGCTGAACAACCAGTGTCTTAGTGATAGCTTTTATGAGATGTCCTAGCATACCTCAGACCAGTATACCCTAAAGAACTTGATGAATGTAGCAGCATCCATATAGTCACACAATTTCTCTCTTGTGGGAATGTTTCTTATCAAACTAACAAGAATACTTGCCACTTCTTACTCATCAATCCTAATAATGTAATGTCACTATAGTGTATTAATATGCTAATCTTCCCCTTCATATTATAGTTTGATAGAGGATAGTAAAGTTAATAAGGTCCTACAGTAATATTGTTAATGTTTCCTTGTACTTATATAGTAAATGCAAAGTACTTCTGATCTTGCTTCCTGATGGGTGTTGACCAGAGTACGTTCATGAAGGTAACAGGTACATGTGATATATCTGGGGCTGAATGGATGGACGCCAGGTCTGGAGCAACAGCTCTAACTGGGGCTAGCAATGGATATGTTCTCATTAGTTCACTGCCAATCACCAGGATCCATCTGGTTTTGGTACAGGGCAGACTAATGAATTAAATGGAAGTAAACAGGAACCACCACTTCTGAGTCCTTTAAGTCTTGTGGCAAGAGTTTGTTTTCCTTGATAAAAGACCACATTTTTTTTCTTTTGAATTTATTATCCCAGCTAAATGGCTTCTGATGCCAAACACTCAGAGAAGCACTGTATTTTAGTGCGAAATTGCTTAAATATTAAAAGAATTTTTAAAGTTTTAGCAAAAGATGTCAAATTTATCAACTCATTAAGTAATTTTTGCAGACCTATTAATGCTTGGTAAAGCAGTTCAAGAAAAGACATACTTAAAGGTGAGAGAGCAATGAAATATCCTGAAAAAAATATATAAAGCTATAAACAGATTAGACTAATGAAAATATGGTGAAATGAGTGAAAAGCTTTAAAAGTATGTAGGAAGCACATAGGGCTTTCTAAAGGGCTTCAATAAGTAAATACAATGCTTTGCTGCATATTATTTTATAAAATTTAACATTAATGAACATTTATTATGGGCTAGGCATTTTCTTTAAATTTTCTCAATTATTTTTGTGAGTCAAAGAGTTGCACGTCATTAGCACTTTCATTTCACAACTCAAAACTCTGTGGTTTAGAAACATTAAGTAACTTGTCTCTATTCTAGTTCCAGTCTGGTTAGTGGTGTAACAGATTCAGGTGTTCTAAACTGGGAGCTGTAACCCCAGCCCTCCACATCACTATTGGTAGTGCTGTGTTTTTTGGAGCCTGAGGTAATCAAAACCTGCAGTGAGTGGAGTGGGAAGGTAGGGTTTTGTATTGGAGAGGAAAAAAGATGCACAAATAAGTGGTAATATGACCCTCTGAATGCCTGGACATGAGGCAAGGAGATTTCAGTTTCCTCTTAAAGAATCTGAATGAGAAGAGAACAATTTCTGAGTTGGACCTTCAAGAGTGCATCAGAACATAAAGAAACTTTGGTTACTAGAATTCATTTGTCCTACAAAGGGTTGGCAAGATAACAACACTGTGTAGACTTTGAAGGTCTGGTGAGAATAGAAGGCTTTTATTCAAATAGCCTCTTGCAAAGTAGGGAAGGCCTACCAGCATTTCTATTTTCTTCAACAACAATTTCGTGATCTGTTAGCAGTTTAACTTAATTCTTACTTGTTCAACACTAATTCAACATATTAATTTTAAAATGGGGATGGCTGAGGTGATAAATGCAGACACTAGTTAAAAATGTAGTTTGCATGTAACATAAATATATCCTTTGCTACTGTTGTTTTTTAAAGTAATTTTTGGAAGACTATATTAAACAATATTCATGGAAATTAAATACATTACCTACAACCACCATAAAATAGATTGCTTAATATTTTGCTGTCTTCTAGTTATTAATATGTAAACATCATTTTTACATAATTATAATCAAAGTAGAGATTTAATTGTTTTTTTCTCCTATTAAGCACAGGAAGTTTTTAAAATTGATATTTTAATGGCTGTATATTACTCCATGGAGTTATTATACCCAAATACATTTAACCATTTTAAAATCAAATATTTAGGTTTTTAATTTTATGTGTTTAAGCAATGAGCAATAGCAGATGGAATTTGGATTCTGAGTGATCTGAGTTTGAGTAAAAGAAACTAGTGTAAAGTACTCAGCACAGAGCCTGAAATATAATGAGTATGAAGTTCTCTTATTATCACTGTAGCATTTATTACTATGTTATATGCATATCGTTTTCTCCAAAGCTACTATATGTACCTACTGATTACTTTTATTAAACATTAACAATTTTTGAAGCTGCTCTAGGTTTTGGTTTGTGAGTCTAGTGTGGTTTTTGTTAAGTCACCATTGCTGAGAAGATAACTGCTTCCATTTATCCAGCGCCATCTGTGCACTGTCCAATACTGGGACCCACAGCCACTGGGGACAGAGCAAGAGAGGGTGGACCTCTGACCTGCAGGGGGTGTAGGCTAGTTGTTTTTTGTGGGAATCAGTTTTCCTAGGCTTTGATGTGACGCTACATAAATAATGTATATACTCATAGAAAAAGAGAATCTTGACTTTGTGCAGGAAAATTCTACAATCTACTGTACCAGAACATCCTATTTCTCAGAAGCCAATGCACCCACTCTTTGAGGTTTACTTAAGTTGGTATGACTGAATTTTCATCTTAGTGAGGATGTCTCCTTTGGATCACATAGCACAGAATGTTGGTTTTAACTCCTAAGTTATGAGTCACCATGGCCACTAAAGTGCACTGAGAATTCAGCCTATTAATGTAGCCAAGTTGACACTTAAGTAGAAAAATTTTGTTACGGTATAAATTTTGTATAAATTTTGGAATCTCCTTATGTGAGATTATATATATAAGAAATTAGTTACACCAATCTATGTAATTCATTTTTGCTTATGGGTCTGATAACTTTTTCAAATTGAATCTAAATACTGGTATCTGTGTCCTCTAAAGTTTCACTTAAACCATGGGATTGCACAGGAAAGTATAACCCCTGTGTTTTTTGAGGAAAATAATCTCTCCACACCATTTCTTTTTACCTCTCATCCCATGGTTGTTTTTGCACACATTTAAAGTATTACAATTTACTTTCTGTGTATGTATATTTTCACAAAACCATCACAACAGTCAGGATAATGGATATTCCAACCATTTTCCAATCTTTCCTGGGACCCTTTCATAATCCCTTCCCCCTGTTCTCCTTGGTTCTGCTCTTATCTTCAGGCTATTGTTGATATGCTTTCTTTGGTCATTATAGTTTAATTTTTTTGTTTCTAGAATTTTTCTAAATGGAATCATGCAGCATGTACTCTTATGGTTTGGAATCTTTCGCTATGCATGATTATTTTGCAGTGTGTTCATATGGTGTATATGCTAATAGTCTATTGATTTGGTTGCAGAGATTAAGGCGGTTGTGTAGATATACTGAACTTTTCTTATCCATTTACCTGTTGATGGAAATTTGAGTGGTTTCCAGTTTCTGGCTTTGCATATAAAGTTGCATTAAATATCACGCAAAAGCCTGTGAACTTTCATTTCTCTAGAGTATATACTTATGGCTAAATCATGTGGTAGGCAGAAGTTTAATCTTTAAAAAATTACTGAACTGTTTGCTAAAGAGGTTGTACCATTTAACACTCCCATCAGCAGAACAGGGGAATTCCAGTTGTCTTCCAACATTTGGTGTAGTATTTTAAAATTTTAGTAATTCTAGGAACTGTAGCGTGGGACTCAGCAAAGCATAACTTATAGGTCAAGTTAGGCTCCCAGTCAATTTTTTTCAAAAAAATTTTTTACTGGAAAATAGAGATGTGCATTTGTTTATGTATTTTCTATGGGTAGGTTTGTTTTATAATGGCACAGTTGATTAGTTGTGGTGAGATCATATGGCCTGTAAAGTTTAAAATAATTATCACTTGTTTTTTTGTAGTATTGGGATCAAACCCAGGGTCTTAGACATTTTTGAATTTTTATTTTGAGACAGGACCTTGCTAAGTCTCTAAGTTGCCTAGCCTGGGATAGAACTTGTGGTCCTTTTGCTTCAACCTTCTTGAAACAAAAACAAGAACAAAGACAAAAAAGAATGCTGACCCTCAGTGTAGTGGTATCTCATAGAGGATTTAATATGGATTTTCTTACTTTCTATTTGCATATTCTTATTTACACATGTGACTTAAGGGTAGGTGGCAGAGTAATACTTCTCTGTTACTACTATATTACTAATACAATTGGAAAGAATAATCAAGATCATTCACTTCATAGGTCTTATAAAACTTGATACCATTTTTTGTCTCCCAAGTTCTTCACTGTCATGTTTAGCTCTTATAATCACGTGATTTAATTCTTCTACAGTCATAAGAAATTAACTACTTTCACCATAATTTTCTTCATAGTTCTAGACACTTTGTCCCTACAGTAGCTTTGCTTTCCCAAGTGGGGATAAAAGTTTTGATTTGTTGGATCAGCAGAGCTGAATGCCTTCCAAAGACTCAAAGGAAGAATGGCTTCTAGTCTTTTCCACCATCTAGAGGCTTCCTGTATTCTTTAGATCTTGGTCTCATTCTACCTTGAAAACCAGCAATCACATCACTCTGTATCTGCTTCTGTAATCACATCTCCCTCTCTGAATCCGACCTTCCTGTTTCCCTCTTACAAGTACCTTGGTGATTACAGTTAGCCCATGTACATTAATGTCATCATCCTAAGGTCCTTAACCACATCTGCAAAGTCCCCTTTGCCATGCTCACAGGTTCTGAGGATTAGGATGTACACATCTTGGAGGGGGCATCATTTTGTCTACCACACCCCAAATCTGTATTTTCCACAAACTTCCCCATCTCAGTAAATAGAAATTTCCTTCTTCCATTGATCTGGACAAAATCTTTTGAGTCACTTGTAATTTCCTTCTCTCATAGTAACCTACATCCAACCCATAAGCAAAGGTTAGCAGCTCCATCTAGAATTCAGAATCCAGCTACCATCTCCACCTGTACAGACCCCAACCTAGTCCAAAACGTGTATACACCCCAACCTAGACTAAACCATGATTCTCTCTCCTTTGGGCAATTTCTAAAACACTCAAATTAGTCTCTCAGTTTTCTATTTTGATGATTTATTTATTTATTTATTTATTTATTTATTTATTTATTTATTGGTACCAGGGATTGAACTCAGGTCCTTGCGCTTGCAAGGCAAGCAATGGAACCACTGAGCTAAATCCCCAGCCCTCTATTTTGATTACTGAGTCTGAGACTCAATCCAGCACCCAGAGTGATTCTTTTTCTTTTTTTAAATGCGAGCTACCAAAGAAAATGTGTTTTTGTTTGCCTTAATTTTATTGTATCTCCTAGGCCCATATCATTTTAAATAGCTCTTTCTTTTCAATGTCTGTCATGATTTTTGGGGTTTCTTTCCCTCTACCCCTTTCTTATTTATTTCTTTCTGAATATTCTTCTTACCTGACAATACTTGAATTTTTATAATAGATCTTTCTTTATTTCACTCACCTAATTTGGCTTATTATTTTTTCTTTTTTGTTAGACATTTGTAGTACATAATGATTACATTTATTGTGGGGAGGTTTTACATGTACATAACACATCTCAATTCTTTTTTGTCCCCCTTCCCTCCCATCTGTCCTTCTCCTTCAATTCGTGTTTCCCTTCCCATTTGCAAAAGTACTTCTTCCATTTTTCTTCAATTGAGTATAATTGACAAATAAAAACTTACATATTTACAGTTTATAATATAGTGTTGTGAGGTACATATATATTGTGAAATGATTACTATAATCAAGCTAATTAAGATAGCTATCATCTCACATACAGCAATTCTTAATTTTCAATGCTTTGAAACATTTTATAACACTACAAGTTAAAAGCACTTTTTTTTATTAAATTCTTTTATTGGTACATTGTAGGTATACAACAATTGCATTTCTCATTGGGAATTGCACCTTTACATAATGCATCTTGGTTCTTATTTTTTCCCCATTCTTAGCCTTCCCTTCACCCCCTCCACCCTTCCCTATTTACAAAGACTTTATTTCCATTTTTTCCATTTCTCAGCATTTTTCCTTTACCTTCTTTCCTTTCTTCTGCCCCTCCCACTACCCCTATCCCTTTGGACCTTTTCTTTCTATTTTGCATTATTGATTATTCATTCTAATCATTGCTACATTTTAGGTATACAATATAATGACATTCATCATTGGAAATTTGCACCTTTACATAATCTCTCTTGGTTCTTATTTTTCACCCTTGCCCAGCTCTCCCTTCAACCCCTCCATTCCCCCCTATTTACAAAGATTTTGTTCCTATTTTTCCATTTTCTCATATTAATCCCATTCCCTTCTATCCTTTCCCCTAGCCCTCCCACTTCTTTCCCCTTTGCCCTGTTTTTCCTATTTCACATTACCTATTATACATTTTAGTCCTTATTTACATTTTCAGTTTCTCACACCAGAGAAACTATTCAGTATTTATACATGTGTGTCTTATTTATTTCACTTAAGAGTATTGCCTCAATGTGCATCCACTTAGCTATAAATGTCTCTAATTTCTCATTTTTTATGGCTGAGTAGCACTCCATTTTATAAAAAATCCCCACATATTCTTTATCCAGTCTCCAGTTGATGGGCATTTGGGCTGTTTCCAAGTTTTAGCTATCACAAACTGTGCATGTTCCAATGGACTCGGGACCTCGGTAGGGTGACCACAGACCTGCCTGTCTGCAGTGGGCTGATTCAGCATGTTCCCCAGGACTCGGGACCTCAGTGGGGTGTCCACAGACCTGCCTGTCTGCTGTGGGCTGATTTGACGTGTTCCTCGTGACTCGGGACCTTGGTAGGGCCTGCGCAGACCTTCCTGTCTGTAGCGGCAAAAGCACTCTTAAATAGAAAGGAAAATGTGCTCAGCATCCCACTCCCAGAGGCAGATCGAACAGTTCAGCGAACAGCATTCCAGGTAATTTTTTGATATCTCTATAGTACATAAATGTATTTTTGAAAATAAAATGTTTGGCAATAGCAATATACTTCTTTTCATAAAAACTTGATTATTGGTATATGCTTGCAATACATAATAATTACCTCATCCTTTGAGAAATTGACACATATACATATAACATCTTAATCATTTCTATTTCCTCTTCCCTTCCTGGACCTTCCTTCTACCCTATTTCCAGATCTTTTTCCCATATCTACAAAGCCTACCTCTCTGTTTCCTATCATCTTTCTTTAAATTATTTATTTCCTTAAATTATTTATATTTTGTATTTCTCATATAAGACTACCAATGTGGTATTTAACCTTTTGTGTCTACTTATTTTACTTTTGCAACCAACCTGCTGTCTTGCTTTTGAAAGTAAAGCACTTATATAATTCCTTTTGTAAAAATTCTCTAGTAGCTTTCTATTTTACCCTAAACAGAAGCAAAATCCTTACTGTAACCTATGTGTTCTTGCTGCTTAGACTCATCTCTTGTTACCATTTCCTTTTTCATACTGGGCTTCTTCTTTTTTTTTGTACCGGGGATCGAACTCAGGTCCTTGTGCTTTGGAGTCAGATGGCAGAACCACTGAGCCAAATCCTGGTCCTCTTCTTACTGTTTGAACACACCTTCGTACTGTCCCAGAGCATATCCAAGGTGTGATTGAAAAGTAGAGAGACTCTTAAATTTTAAAAAGTACAGTAAAAGACACATTGTCATTAATGTCCCTGAAAGTCTCCCCATTGCTTTTGAACACATGTATCCTTTCATTCTTGCTGCTTTCTGAAGCAGATCTGGAAGTCCTCTTTTACAAGTGTCTTTAGTTGCACTATCATGGCTGCCTCAATGTTCTGAATCAATTTAAAATATTTACATTTATGGTCATTTTGATTTGAGGAAGAGCCAGAAGTCACATGGTACCATATCTGGGAAACAAAATGGATAAGGACACACCATCATGGTTTCACAAACCTGCTATTTGCTTGGATAGAAGTAGTGTTCACACTTATTTTTGATCACATCTCATGGAGACACTCACAAAAGACATCTAGAACTGCTTCAAAAAGTGGGAAGAATGATGAGAGATAAGTTGAAGCAAGGGGGAGCCTTTTGAAGGGGATGCTGGCAACATGTCTTTTGCTGTAATAATTTTTTTATGAAAAAATAAAACTTCATAACAAAATGAGAATAATAATAGCACACTGTATATCATTATCTTCAAGTAGTTATTCAGAGGACAAGACATAAACCAAAAAGATTCTTACAATAAAAAAATGTACATATTTACCAAATATTTTGATCAAGCTTGGTATAGTATTTACAGGAGATTGGTACTAGGATCTCCGAGGATGCCAAAACCCATAAATTCTTAGGTCCCGTCTATAAAATGGTGTAGTGTTTGTAAATAATCTTTAAACATCTTTTCATATACTTTGAATCATCTCTAGATGTCCCACAATACTTAACACAATGTAAATGCTAAACAAATATTAGTTATATTATTTACAGAATAATGACAATGAGAAAAGCCTGCATGTATTTAGTTCTGACATATTTTCCCCAATGTTTTTGATCCACAGTTGTTTTGAGTCCAATAATGTGGCCCTGTGGCTTTGAAGTGTGAATTGTCATTATGTACTTTACCTGGAAAGGACTCTGGCTATCTCCTCTCTTGCTTTCTTTAGGTCTCTGCTCAAACAATATTTCATCAGAATCTCTATCTGACTGTCTTGTATAAAATAGTCCCTTCAGTCTCTATCCTTATACTGTGCTTTAATTTTCTTCATTCAATTTTCACTGTTGATGTATTGCATGTTTAGCTTTTATTGATTAACTTCACATTTCTTGCTGCTCATGAGGATGTGAACTTTCAGAGATCATAGGCTTTGTCTATTCCACCTCTCCTACTCCTGAGAAATTTCTATGACTTAGAACTAGCACATAGCATATCCTTAATTAAACATTTGGTGAAAAAGTTAAGTGAATGAAATTGCTACCTGTTTTTCATGTAGTATTATATCTTTGAGATTTATTCATCTTTGTCATATTAATTTATTATAACTAAAATGTAGTATTCTTTTATGTAAATATAAGCAAAAATGAGTATACTTATTTTCCATTTTCCATGCTGAAAAGATAGTGTACTATATAAAGTAATTATAAACTTGACTTATAATTCTTTTTGAATTTTAGATATTTGAATTTTTTCAAATTCTCACTTATAGAAGCATTGGTTAAATATGTAATCTAATATATTTCTCCATGGGCTAATTTCTTCAGAATGTGGTTCAGTATTACACGGGCTTTGGGACTATAGGGTATGTTTAAATGTAATTTCATTTCGAATTGTCAAATTCCTCTCCAAAGTGTTTAACTAATTTATATTCCCACTGGTGGTTAGGAGATGGTTAACAGGTAATTTTTCACTCTCTGAACATTTTTGTGGCAGGATTTTTGTGCACGTTGTAGTACCAAACTCCAGTGTGCAATTTTGAGTTGAAATTTTTCTATAAGATTACTTTTTTGCTTTGTTGTAGTCTTTCCTCATTTCTTTTATTGTTGTAGGAAGAGATTTGACCTGTAAAGGCTAGCAAAAGTATATGTAAGTAACAGTTCTATAGCTTCTAAAAAATCCAAAGCATATATATATGTTTTTGAGGCTGTAATCCCTTCCAAGAAAATAATGAAGGAGACGAGGGGTCAATATGAGGATATCACAACCATTAAGGGATTGTATTGAAACGTATCAGAAATATCCTAGCATCCTGAAAGGACTGGCAAAGTGTGTATGAATGGCAGCTGAAAAGAGCTCTTGTTGGAGGCATACTATGACCTTGGAGAATTTGAAGAATAGAAGTTAAATGGACACAGTCATATACCCAGAGCACAGTTGCATAGAACCATTCTATAACACCCAATTTAACTCACTACCATTCTCAAAGTGGGCCCCTCACATAAGGTAGGTGTGTTCTCAGAGACTGGTAACTTTAGCAGAATAACCTCATTGGTATTATTATTTCTCTATGCACATAGGAAAAGGAAAAGAATGTCTAAATAGTACATATTGTAATTGGGATAGGCTTATTTTTTATATTAATATTTTTTCAGCACATCACATGATTGCCCAATTCCAAGGGTCTCTGTACATAGAGATGAATGGGACTGATGCCCCTGGAGGGTACAAAGTGGTCACTGCTGGGTACTGTAATAAGTTGATTGTATGCATGATCTCATTTTATTCTTGCCACAGTCCTTCAAGACAGATATTTTTAGATTAAGTTCATAAAACTTCTTGCCCAAGGTCATGCAGCTAGAAATTTGTTATTTCATAATGATTTAAAGGAGCATAATATGAAACATAAATGCAACTTTGTACTAGAATTGGAAACATATTTTTTTTCTTCAAGTTTCCATCACTAACAAACGAGTTAGTTATTCCAGGCAGAATTGATGACTTAATACATCTAAGTAAGCTCTTTTTCTGGTGACCTTGTTTTCTGTTTTGCACATATTTCTTTTTTTTCCATTAAATTTATTGGCACATTTTAGGTATACAATATAGTTACATTTATCATTGGGATCTTATACCTTTACATAATCTTTCTTGGTTCTTATTTTCTCCCCATTGCTCTGCCCTCCCTTCACCTCCTCAACCCTTCCCT
>NW_004624857.1:2135632-2146593 GCF_000247695.1 Heterocephalus glaber | reverse complement strand
CCTTTAGACCTTTTCTTCCTATTTCACGATATCAATTATACATTTTGATCCTTATTTACACTTTTAGTTTTTCACACCAGAGAAATCATTTGCACACAGTTCTTTAGCAGATCTGGAGGTCCGGAGAGAGGATTTCCCAGTCTCTGTGGGACTGTAGTGGTGCCCTGGGATGCTTGCCATTCCTGAGCTGCTGCACAGGGGTCATTGGAGAGAATCAGGAAATAAGAGGCAGCTGCCACTTCTGTGACACTATGAGATCAGAGAACATTTTCTGCAACTGGGAAATGAAAATCTCTTTTTGAATTTCCTTCTGAGATATTAGCCGAGGAATTACCTATTGGAAGCCACGAAAGCTCTATGAAAAGTAAATACATTTGGCTCCTAATATATGGTCCTTGTTTCAGAAAATAGTGGATATCTACAATGAGAAACTTAGAATACCTTATGAAATCTCCTGTTTGACAAAAGCACATTAATCTTGCCAAACTGAAGCTTGCTGGAATAAAGGTCAAAAATATTACTGTACTCCCAAAACAACATGAGAAACCTTTTATTTGGGTATCTTCATAATTAGGTGTATGAGACCTGATCGGTATAAGGATATTTATAGTGGAACTAATCACAGTTTATTTTTTAACTTATTGAAAAATAAAAAATAGATTTCCTCACATTTTTTCCTTTAATAATTTCATAAGGCATTCCTAAGGGATATCCAATATAGAGGAAGCAATCAAAATTGGCAATTAGCGTTTTGATCAAGAAGTATGCCACATTTCATTATTCAATTTCTATCAGGCATTTTGGCCTTTGAAGAAAATTTGTTCTACTAAAAGATCAAAGAATTTACTTTCGTATATAATAACCTCACTCAACCAATGAGGTAATTTGTTGATGGATTTTTATAAGATTCATTGGATAAGTCACTTGACAAAGGGGGTTAATGATAGTTGAATGGTACTGAAAGCTCTTAGGAGAGACTGCAATTCTTTTTCATTATGCTTTTTCCAGTGCTTAGAACTACATCTGACATACAGTGGGAGTTCAACAGCAAGTAACAGAATGAATATTCTGAATTTCTGAAAGTCTTCATATCCTCATTTCTGCCCCTAAAACAAAGACATATACAGTTTTACCTGATTACCTTTCATGTATGTGTATGCAAGAGAAATCTTTATTTTCAATAATAAAAATAGAGAAAACTTGATTAACTTATTGAGTTGGACAAAAATTCAACAAAAATTCTGTTTGAACTTGTCTCCTGAATGTTGGGAGACAGGCAGAAATCATATACTTCTTTCTCCATTAACAAAACAAAACAAAACAAAAACAGAGAAGTGAAAATAATCACCCAGGTTTCTTCTTGAGTATTGGCTGAGCCTTCTGGGAATGTTTAAAGATCATGCAGAGATAGCATAGTGTTGGTTGACATTTCCAGAAATACTGTGAAATGAAGACTGTATAGAATTCCAAGCTTAAAGGACAATAAATTTTATTTGTTCTGTTTATTGCATAAGTCTTAAACTAATAATGTACTCATTTAAATTTTTTCTTCTTCCTGTAAGCTTTAAATAGACAAAGACAGTAAAGCCTGTTATTTGGTCATCCTCATACATCTGATACTTCTGTATATGCTAAATATTGTACTAGATGCCAAGAAGAACATCTGCTCCTTAAAATTACCAACATTCTTAAGATTGTAGAACTATTAAGCACAGTGACATTTTTATTCAACAGTGAGCCTCCCACCATAATTTTTCAAACATATACCATATAGCAAACATTTCTAGAATATTATTGTTCACAAGAGCTTCTGAAATAAATATTATGAGATAAAACAAATTCACATTATATGTTTATATATGGATTACTGTGTTAATAAGATTCTCTGATTCTGTAAATTAGACTCTTGTACAAAATATCACAATTAGCTTATGTAAGAAAAATATTTTAAATTGTCTCACTTTTTCTAGCATGAATTTCTATGTTAATTAAGACTCACAGTTCAAAAAAGTTCCTTTACTTTTTTATATCTCTTGAAAGGATAGTGTAGCCATACTTGTATAAGTGATATGTATGTTAGACAATAAAAGGATGATTTTCCTTTACATTTCTGGGTTTTGCATTTTTAAGAATTCTAATGCACAGAACTGAAAAATAAAACAATTTCTATATAAATATCATTTTAAAGAATAAAAAATGAATTTTTAGCTTAATATGTTAATAAAATCAATCAATTATTAACCACATAGTAAATAGCAAAATATGAGATAAATCTAAGGAATGTTTTTGTAGAAATGTTGGCTATACAACAGAAAAAATTAGAAAGCATGTCTGGAATAAGTCTTCAAATTTAGTAATAGATTACTTTATATCCCATGATTCTTAACTGAGTTTGGATTCTGATATTGAGGGCTTAAACAAACAAACAAATCTTTTACAGATATTTGTACACCCCTGGTGACATTTGGTTGTGTTTTGTTCCTTTAACTCTCACTCAAAGATAATTCTTGGGTTTCTAGTCCAACTGTTTCTGTTCTTTACTAACGATGAGGCCAATGGCATAATATCCTTAAATGAAGAAATACTTTGAGATTTCAAATACAATTAGAATGGATAGTGTACTACATAGAAGTTCTCTCTCTTTTTAAAATGACTGAAGTAGATACCTAGTTTTCCTATTATTGGTCACCCTAACATCTTTCATGAATCACTATGTGTAATTATTTGACATCCAAGTATTAATTATGAAAAAATAGTTGTGTATCTACTGTGAAGTCATAACTTTACACTTCAAATGGCATGATTTTTGGTTTAGTTTTCCATCCTGAAATAAAATGACTTTATAAAAGTTTTCAAATGGGCATGTCTTCTGTTATTTTTGACATATTTTAGTAAAAATGGAAGTTTCATTGGTTGAAAAAAGAGAGAAGAGGGGATATAGTAATTAGTCCCTCAGAACTGCTAATCACACTTCTCATGGCTGTCAAGCAAACGTGCTATTGTGGGGTACTGAAATACTTTGATTACTGACCTATGTTGTTTAACACATCCTGTTAGGAACAGCAACCTAAGGTAGAACATTAGCCATAACTTGAAGACCTGAATGTAGGTTGAAGATAAAAAGAAAGCATTAGACTCTGTAGCAAGATTGAGCTATAAAAGTCAGCCTTATTAGAGTGTGTTTTATTCCAGTTTTAAGTCCTTTTTTTTTGCTATTGCTATTGCCCTTTCTGTGTCATTCTTCCAACTCCCTTCTTTCTCCTCTGATGTTTTCCCACTTGCACTCAAGATGACAGGGTCTCAGACTTTGTTTTCATGGAACAAACTCCAGAACAAGGCAGAATAGTAAATGTTCAACTACCTGAATCAACCAAATGGAGTACAGTAAAGGGATAAACAATACTCAAAATTTGTCAGTCTTGAAGACTCACTGGTCTCAAATGTATGAGTTGAACCCCAAGGAAATTTAGCACTTTATTTTGTGAAACACAGAATTACATGGAATCAAAGAAATTGAAAGTATATAAATTGCCTTGAAATAAAGATTAACACACATCAGCACACATGCAAACCCAGACCCACCCAAGCATCCTCTCAGTGTCAGTGGGAAGGGTCTCTAGATCGCTCTATTAATTGTGTGATCCTAGTATAGTGTAATAATGTAGTGTAAAGTAAGATGTCTCTGTGCACTTCACATAAATTTATAAATTAATTGAACAGACAGATAACTAAGAGATGGGCTACCTTTATTTGTAATACCAGTTTATAAAACTGATATTTCTAATTTTTGTTAAATATACAGTAAAATAGCACTAAACAAATTTACATGAGAATTAAAGAAAGAGGACCCTATCTCACTTTTTAAAAAGTCAGTTCCTTTTTTCCACTAAGTCCCAAACTATCCCGTGCCTCCCTCATCATCTTGCTTTAGAATTGACTACCAAGTACTTCATGAAATTCTGTCATTTGGAAAGAATCTTCCATAGTGTAATTCTGATCATGCTGTCAATGAAAATAATTTCCAAGAGGAAAATAATTATGTATAATGCAAACATGATCATCAAATGTGTTTGACTCGTTTTCCTCTTCAGCCTTTCCTCCTTTTAAATAGCTAAATAGTTGGAAGGGGAAAGTGTAGATTGAGAAATAGAAAAAGAAACCCAAAAAAGTAAAAGCTTCTTTCTGACTTTTGAAGACTAGGTTTTCAATCTGTAAAGCAGATGATCTTTCAAACTTTTATTAAATAACAGCAGACAGTGAAATACTATTAAGCATATTCATGGAGAATTCAACATAGGAGGTCCAAATCTCGTTTTACAGAAACTGTTATTTTTCATTATGCCTCAGACTAAATGTGATGCTTATGGAAACAAATTTTTCATAATGTTGATGAAAGAGGTAGCAACAAATATGAGGAAGAGCAACCTTCCTAACCATATATCATTGAGGACAGATTCCCTAAGCATTGAAAGACAGAAAATGTTTCAGAATAGAAGTGACAAGAGTATAGATGTCAGGCTGTGTTCCAAGGGAAGCCCCAGGAAGGCAGAAAAAAATAAACCAAAATCAAACCCTGGTGGCCTGTGGGGATACAAAAACAGAAAAGACACATTCCTTATTTCGAAGTTAAAACTGAGAAATGGAAAAAACCTCTGAAAGCTACATTGGCTGAGTAGCATATTTAAGGCACAAACAGACCAGCTAGGATTTCCATGTCCTTTGGCAAGAAAATTTAATAATTCCTTCACACCCAAAAGGAACATGGAAATTGTATAGACAGTTGCTGGACCAGATGGGGTCTTGTTCACAAGAACCAAGTAAACTAGTTCAACACTCAAGACCAATAACTGAAGGCCCAAGTGGGAGGCAGGACATCTATTCTGTGGAATCCTGGTCTGTAGCTGATGAGGTAGCGTTCCCTCTGCCCCACTATGCTTTGGCATGAGTCAGCTCACTGAGCTTGTGTGTATCTCAGAGGGAGAATAGAGGGGTCACGGAATTCCCTGAGATGAAGAGTTACCTTCCTAGAAAGGTTAGAACATAAAGGAGAAATTAAGTTTAATTGCGGAAAATGAAGGACATTTTGGTTTCCTTGAATGTGCATGAATACATGAGGTACACATTAATCATAATTGTGTTTTTAATAAAAATTTGCTTTGTTCAATGACATATTTCTTTAAAAGAAAGACAACATGTTCCTTACAAAGTGTACTAATGTGAATTTTCATTTTATTTAACCATTGTTAAACAAGGGGAGAAAAAAACCCTATGTTCAAGGTTTCCAAGAAACTAAACACTGCTTACTTTTCTTTGCCTTTTGCCTCCTCTACCTTTGCACATGATGTAATCACAAAAGTTCTGTTGTTCTACACTTAAGCCCAGAAGTCACACATTATCTCTGTATTACTAAAAGCACTGGTTCTGATTCTTTCATGTCACAATGTAGAAAGACAGTTGCATTTTTCCTGACTCTCTTGTCGTCTTTGACAGCCTCCTACTCAAGAAGAATTGGCAGGTTGGCTGAACAGTGACTATGCACTACAAAGGGAATTATATAAGGAAATATTCGCACCACAGGAAGGGAAAATGAAACAGGTTTCAGCACAACATGAATTGATTTACTTCAGACAATGAATATCTTCATGTTATGTAATTAAGATCCTTCTCATTTAAATCTTTTAAATTTTCTTTAGAGGTGAATTTTCTTTCATTAAGAAAATTAGAATAATCTCTCTACTCCTACTCCTCTGTATGTATAACTGTTACTTAAATTATGATAATTATACTGAAGAAATGTCATTCCTAATTTATCCTCACCTGGCACTCCCCCCATCCTTACTTCAACTCATATATTCTCTTTGTAAATTGATTATTCAGGTTCTCTAATGTAAATTGCACTGAAGCTCACAATTAACGTCTTCTGAATCCATGCCCTTTGCAAAATGTCTTGTGGATTCTTCCCTCAAGAAGTGTATTTGTTTCCTTACTCCTTGCATCTGGGCTGCATTGTGACTGCATTTGGCCAATATAATATGTCTGAAGTGACGGTGGGTCACTTTGGAGCTTAGATGTCAGAAAGTTATGCATGCTTATATTTTTTCTCTTGAAACTGTCACCACACTGTTACAATATGAGTAAGCTTGGGCCAAATTGTAGAGAAAAAGAGATTGTACTATATGCAGGAGAGTCCCGCTATCCCACCTGAAGCCAGCCAACAACCAGATGGTCCTTAAATATGTGAGACAGTCCAGACAAGACCAGCAGAGTTGCTGACAACTTACAGATGAGCCAGATGCAGGAGTGACCTAGCAAGAAAGCAACAGCTATCCAAAATTGACCTAGTAAGTACTCATTGGTTTAAGGCAATGAGTTTTGTGGTTATATGTTTTATAGCAGTGCTAACTGATGCATCTAATAATTAGTTCTTTTCTTTGAACATTTTGCCCTGAGATTTCTTAAAGACAGTAATGGCTTGTATTTAGATGTCCCCCCAAAGCCTCATGCTTTTTCAAAGGTGGTTGAATCTAGAGGGTGTGATTGATTCAAGGTACAATTCTAGGCCCAGGGGCTCTAGGATTAAGGATGTGAGTGCTACCAGCACTAAGTAGTCAGAATGAGATCTGAATCAGATAAATGGGGCAGGAAGAAGCTGTTAAGGTTTCTTGTTGCTTTCTTACTGTCTGTCCACCATTAACTGTTGCCTCTCTGTCACCTTGCCTAGGAGCCAGTTGATTATGGACTGAAACCTCTGTGAACCGTGAGCTAAATAAACCTTCCCCCCTTAACTTTGGGTGTTGGGTATTTTGTCTCAGCAATGAGAAAAGTAACTAACACAAAGATCCTAGGATATTTGGACACAGATTTAAAATATATGTAAATCTTTATAGCATTGCATTGAGACTTTTCAGGTGAACTGTGCATTTGGAGTGTTATTTCAAGTATTTATACATATTTAGTTTATGACATATGTACCCCTCACTTTGGGCTGCCATAACAGAGTAGTTTAGTCTGGGTGGTTTAAATGACAGAAACTTCATTCTCAGAATTCTGGAGTTGGGAAAGCCCAAGATTAAGGTGCAGGCCAATTTGTTTTCTTGTGAGAGCTCTCTTCCTGGGTTGCTGACAGCTGCCTTTATTTTTCTCCATCTCACATGGTAGAGGAAGATGGAGGAGGAGAGGAAGAGGAGATAGAAGGGAGAGAGGGAGAGAAAGTTCCAATGTCTCTTCTTATGAGGAAACTAATTCTACAGGATCAGTGTCCCACTCTGATGACTGCATTTAACCTTAATCACTTCCTTACTCTAAATAAGCCCCATTGGAAATGAGAACTGCAATATATAAAGCGTGGAGCATACAACTCAGTCAATAATAGCATATAAAGAGTTCATCTGAGTAAGATGTATTTATACATAGAGTTTCCTAACAAAAGGAGATAAAAATCTCATTTAAACTATTATTGGGACAGATGATTTAACAGCTATTCTGGTAGGTATTCATTTCTTTTAGCATCAGTAGGTTCTTATGTCTACTTGTAAATTTCCAATTTGTTGAAATTGAATACTTTCAATTCAATTCAACATTTATACTGTATGTCTTCTATATAATAGTGAAAGGAATAATTAGGATACTATCAACATTTCATTGCTTGAGGACAGAGTGGTTATATCATGAATTCTCTTCATTTTGTTTGTTGATTTTCAACTTGATAATTTCCACGACTATATATATCTACATATACCAGTAATATCAATTAGAGTCTCAGAGGTTTCTTCCAGACAACTTTGGAAGTTTGTTAAACAGATAACTGATTATATAAAGCACACCGTTCCCATGGCAGCCTCAAGATACTATTCAGTATGACATAAATATCTTTCTCCACAAGAGGAAAATGCACATGCAAGAAATTTCTTTTAAAATAACAAAACTGTATTAATTTTTTGTTGCTACAACTGATATTTATATTAGTATTAATGCTGATCTGTGTTATTCATCTTTATGATTCCAGTCTCTTTTGTCAGAGTATATTGTGCTGATTTCTGCCAGATTACTTTTCTGCCATTCTTTAATCAATTTTATTGGCTCATTTAGTCTCTGAATTAATCATTAGTAAGATTCTACAATATATTAGGTAGTGTCCTAAGTTCTGGGGATATAGTAATAACCCAGTAAGAAAAAAAAAACACTGCTCTTTGGAATCTTACTTCTAAGCGAGGAAGAAGACAATATACAAATCAGTATGACCTACACTTTGTAGTACCACAGTGTATTATATAGAAGAGCAAATCAAGACAAATGAATGGAGAGTAGAGGGATCTAGCATAAAAGAGTTAAACAGGGCTCCCTTACTGAAGTAAAGGAACAAGTCATACATATATCTGGTGGAAAACAATTCTGTGTAGAAGAAACAGCAAATGTCAGGTCCTGAAATGGAAACAACTTTGTTTTAAAATTTGTAAATCAAGTAGCATTTTCTCTCATTTTGCTTAGGTATTTTGTGCTTTTTAAAAAGTGAGATTCAAAATGAATCAAGGGAAGGCTTTACAGAGGAGAATGAAACACATTCTCCCTGGATATTTCTAAGATTGGGTTGCTTAAGTATTTGAAAGAATTTCTCTGGGTTTTCCAGGCCTATTTCACAGCCTCAGACGGGATGTTAAGTCAGGATTTATAGATCTGTTGGTCACTCTCTGATCTTTTGCTTGTCATTAATTCATTAAAAATATTTATTGATACCTAGGAAGATTTAGACACTTTTTAAAAAAAGTGGAAAAGAGGAAATTTCATTGATAGATAAACATAATCCCTATAACCAAAATATTGTTTATTCTTACTTGTTATCAGCCAGCTGTCACAATGGTAAGGACATAGGTTCAAGGTCAAGGTATAAGAGATTATACACTGTGGCTAACATTTCCTAAATTTATATATAATGCCATTTATACTTGTTTATGCTTAAAATTTCTAGGTTGCAAAATGATTCATTTCATAAATATTTATTGGTACCTTACTAGATATCAGATAACTATTGTAGGTTATTTGAGATACAATAGCCAATAAAGCAGACAAAATGAAAATAATACCTAATTAATAGGACTGTTTAAAAACTTACATAAGACAATACTTGTACTTACAATGCCTGGAACACAGTAACTGTTAAATAAATTTAAATTTATTATATTTGTAAAATTAGTGTTTGGTAAATATAAAACTATAATAAGGGGTAGTTAAATTCAATTGATATATTTTATGAAGCAGGAAAAAATTTTTTATTATAGATTGAAAACACAACAGATGTTGATATAGCTGTGCATAACTAAATCAAAATAGATTAATGAAGGGCTGGGGATTTAGCTCAATGGTTCTGCCACGTGCCTTGCAAGTGCAAGATCCCAAGTTCGATCCCCAGTACCGAAAAAAAAAAAAAGATTAATGAAGAGAAATGAAAATGTCTATATGTCTAGGGTCTATCCCTAAGTTTTGAGAGTGTCATGGAGCAGTGGCCACGCCATTCCTTTCATGTCTCAATTGTATTTATATCATGATGCTTTGTCTAAATAAGAAAGCCTACACTTTTTATCATTCCTTGCACTCAGGGATGGCCAATGAGATAAAATTACTGGGCTAGGCTTCCTTTAAAAGAGGGAGAAAATCAGCGCTTGCATGGCTTTTATCCTTCAGTTCTTACCCTTTCTCTTCTCCAGGAAGGAGTTGGACACAATGCTGACTGTAAAGCATCCACATTAGCAGAATGAGGTAAGCTTAGAAACAGAAGGGAACCTCAGGATGGTGCCATGGAAGGCTGGAACAAGCCTGACTCCATGATGGCCTTGTAGAGTTGCCAAATGGGCCCTCTATTTCCTCCTCCAAACTTCCTCTTGTATATGCAAACCATTTCCAGATTTGTTCAAGTTACATTATGTTTTCAGGAGGGTGAGACATGGTTTCTTTTACTCACAGCTGGCTACGACCCCTAACCAATATGAAGCTTCTGGATGTCACTGTCAATAATCATAGACTACCAGTGGAGAATTTTGTGTTTTTAGGAGTTTAGGTAGTCGTCCATATTATAAGCGCTTCTTTACCAACAAACAAAACGTGTGGCCCTGTATCTGCCCCACAACTGTATCTTGTCACCCTTTATAGACATTTTTTCCTCATCAACTTTATGCTTCACACTAAAATAACTTGAACCCAAGGTATAAGGTGAATAGGAAGGGGTATGGCCAAACTTGCACAGTGTAGAAAGCCTTCTTCCTAAGGAATTCAGCGTATGGATGAATACTTTATGGATGCTCCAGAACACACAGGCTAAGGTTGCTGATATCATTTATACTGCTTTATTGGTATCCATTTGTCATTTCAATATAGAATTGTGGCTTTTTCATATCTGTGATTTTTCCCATTTTCAAGAACGCTTATTTAAAAATCAGAAAATCAATCATCTGCCCTCTCCATAAATGAGGACAAGTTTTCATTTTCCACTAGTTTCAAAAGAGTAATTTCTTTTTTATTCATCTTTCTTTTACTATCAAATTTTTCTTTTTATTTATAGCTCATGGAAAAATTCTCTGGGTTGATTTTCTTCAAAGGATCCTGTTTTCTTAATTTCATTCCTAGTATGTAACTTCAGACATGTGCATGGGCAAGATTTAGCTTTCCAATACATTTGGCTGGAAATAAAATGTTGAGGAGAAAAGCTAGATAGCAACTACACAGGCATATTTTAAACTTGGACTTAATTAGAGCATCATAGAACAGGAATTTTCCACCTTATTTAAATTGGATTTTTGTCTATAGGTAGACTAATTATTCATCAGCCCTGGAAAGGATTTGTCAGAAATCACAGGGGTGCACTATTGTTTTCCCCAACTTCTCAGCTCCAGTGCCTGTGTGTGCCTGGCTGTCCTTTCCCCTTTGACTTCTGTACTATGGCAACCTCCCTGAGGCATTTCTTGTCACTC
>NW_004624857.1:2102120-2117660 GCF_000247695.1 Heterocephalus glaber | reverse complement strand
GTTTCTGGAATCTTAACAATTATATGCCTATGTGTAGATGTTTTTTGATCAAGGCTAGTTTGAGTCCTATATGCCTCCCTTATCTGTTGGTGAAGTTCTTTTCCCCTGCTTGGGAAGTTTTCTGCCATTACTTCTGTGAACAGTATTTTTATGTCATCTGCATTCTCTCCTGTCTTCATTGACTCTGATCAGTCTTATGTTATTCTTCTTGTTGATTTTTATTTTTAATAAAGGTCTCTCTTGAGGGAGACCTGGAACCCTGGAAAGCACCAACTTTTAAAGAAAGAAAAGGAGACAGCCTGGGGGACAAACAGCAGTTTAATTCCTCTGGCACTATTCGACAATCACAAAGGAAAGAAGCAAGGCTTTTATACATGTAGGAAAGCAGCTTAGTTATTCTGGCTATTGTCTTTCTGATTTTCACCCCTGATGATAACCAGTGACTTTAAGTGACTCATAAAAGCTACAGGAGATTTCATAAGTCCCCTGTTTCCGTTCACCAATCCTGTACATCAAAGAGCACACTGCAGCCCTCTTCTTATCAGATAGTATCAAGAGAGCAGGACGACTTTAGCCAAAAACCAAGCCCACCAGCTCACCATAAACATCACAGATGTGCATAGTGAGTCATATCTCTCTTACCACCCATAGAGTCATTGGGTCTCGGTCCTCTGATCCCGGTAAATGGTAAATAAGAAAACTAGGAAAACCTGTTTTTCTCCCATGAGACTTTTAGAAGGTCTCAAAGTTTTCTGGCATTCTTTTAACAAACAGACTTGTGGAATTTCTCAGAAACGACTTAATTCTCTTAGTTAACAAATGTCTTGTGATCTAGTCTTACAACTAGATAGCTGAATTCTACCATTTCCCACACTTCTTTGCATCATCTAGCCCCTGCTGGATTGATTTCTTTTGGTCCCTTACAATTTTGAAGAAAATTTTTCTTTTCCTGGTCAGTAATTGCAATTTTATCTTCTATATCTGAAATTCTGTCCTCACATTGGGTCATTCTGCTGTGTAAGTTTTCAATGGGATTTTTAATCTCCTGGAAATCTGTTTGTATCTGTTTTATGGATTCCAGGTTTTCCCTAAGTTGGGATTCCATCATGTTCCTCAGTTCCTGTATTTTTTTTGTCTGTGTCCTCTCTAGATTTATTAATCATGTCTTGTACAATGGGCACAATCTCTGCTGTTTTCTGAGAAATTATTTCTGATTTTGTTTTTTCCAGATCCTCTTTTGTTGCCATTTCAGGGAGTCCAAGTGGTTGAATATCAGATTGTTCCATCTCGTTTCCCTTTGGGGTTGCTTTAGGTGATCTGGAAGTCTGGTTTTGATACTTGTTTACATTTCTTCTCATTTTGATGGGGGTGTGTTGATGGCACCTGCGTGGCTCACTTCCTCCATACCGAGGGGGATGGTATGGTGGCCTGGAAGCCTCCTCCTGGGTGTTGGGAGTGGCTCATCTCCTCTGCTTGGTCACTTATTTTTAATTTTATGATTATTTGTTTTGCAGAAGAGTAGTTTAGAAAGTTGTATATGGTAATTGTTGCCTTCAGAGTACACACAAAAGAGTTTATTGTTCTTAAGAGACATCAGTCCTGTAGCTATTATCTAAATGATAGTCTCTGGAAAAAGGAGTTGGAACCAATGGACATAAGACACTCTACTTTTCACATCCTCTCATGCCTGCAGACAAGTTTTTGTAAGTGGAGGCCAATGATCTTGATAAAGAACACCCCCCAAAAACTGAAGTTAATGTTAGTGTAGGGGCAACAATAGACTCACATTTATACTTCTAATAATCCTTAATCACATTTTGGAGTATTGGTGGGTTTGACTATTAACCTTGGGACTCTTTTGTGGTGAACTCAATGCTTTGAAATCCCATATGTGTTTAAATTACAGTCCAGTGCTTCGTTTTCATTGACAATGATACGTTTGGTGGAGAAAACCAACATTGGCTGGAATATCCTAAAGGAGAAATGGAAGAAATCAACACAGGTCCATGATCTAGGACAAGTCATGTTTAACTTTAATGAAGAGAGACAGACTGAGAAAAATATTTATTCTTTATTGTTAGTGCTCTGAAGTGTTGCTGTTTCAGATGGAAGGAAAAAAGATAGCAATTGGCCAGAACAGATGACAAAGCTTTATAAAAATATGGATGAATGAATTATATAGATAGACAACTTGTTAGGGGGTAGAAATAGGAAACAGTGTGCGTGTGCCACCCTAGAGAGATGAGTGTGTGTGCTTCTCCAGATGGAAGCAGAGGGAGCTCAAGGAAAATGGTTACAATTTTGGCAGTAGAAGCCAAGGAATAAATTTGTAGTGGATGTATGGTTTTCCTCGTACACAGGAATTTAAAAATGGAGAATGTGATTTGTGTGGGTGATTCTCTAACTGCCAAGGCCTATATATAAACAAAAGGAATTACTTTATAGGATTATGGAGGCTGACAAGTTCCAAGATCTGCATTCAGTGAGCTGGTGACCCAGGGGAGCTAACAGTGTAGTTCCAGGCTGGATGGCACCAGGCTTACCACTCAGGAGGAGCTGATGTTTCACTCTGAGTTCAAAGTCAGGAGTCTCTCCTTGCTCTTGTACAGGTCAGTCTTTGTGTCTTATTCTGGCCTTCAGTTTATAGCATGAAGCTCACTCAGATTAGGGAGATAATCTGCTTTACTGAGTTTACTGATTAACATGTTATTCTTTTCCAGAAACACCTGCATAGACATCCAGAAGGCTGTTTGACAAAATATCTGGAAACTGTGAGCCTAGTCAAGTTCACATGTAAAATTAACCATCACAGCAGTTTGCACCAACACAATAATTAATTGGAATTTGAGATCAATTTAAGATAAAGAGGATTTTACCAATTGGTAAGGATAGACATTACAGTGGGATAAAACACATTGGAAATCCATGTCAGCATAACATTATAATATGAAACAGGGCATCTATCTGCCCATGAGAGACTTTGGAATCCAGAATTAAATGAGATTTATCCCATGATTTATATCCCAAATCATGACAACATCTGTGTAAGGACTGAGTTTGTTGACAACACTGAGAAAACATCCCTTTGACTCTAACTGAATATTATACTTATATTGTCCCAGATTTGGCCTGTGAGAAATACTTTAAACTGTCTTTTGTGTACTTTTGACATATCCCTTACATTTTTTAACACTTCCAATCTTTTTTTTGCCATCATAAGATGTTCCTGGTTTATCTTATGCTTTCCTTGCTTCATCCCTTCAATCAGCCATTTCTTCAAAAGGCCCTGTTTAGAAGACAACTTTTATGTCCTAGGTATGCTAATTAGAACTGAATTTTCTTGGCTTCTGTACCTTCTCAGCAGCCAGAGCTAGGAAGCACAATACTTGTATGGATATCATTGCTTCTGAGGAATTCAAAAGAGGATGATAGGGTGCAGAAGAACACATTTTAAAAATTAATAGGAGAGAAGTGCAAGGACCTGAGTTTGATCCCTGGTCCAAAAAAAAATTAATAGGAGAGGACACTTTTTAATTGCCCTTAATATATTGTTCAGTCATCTCCCTACCCATTCAAGCATATGCCTTTGACAGCAACAAAATAAAAATTGTTGAGTTAAATAATGTTTATGAATGACTATATGAAAATATGCAAGTTATCCATTTTGGAGGAATCTACTCTAAAATATACCCTTTCTTTGAGACAGGTCAATGCAGGTGAGCAATGTGGCTGAACAGAGTGGCCAACACTTACCTGCTTTTCCATAAAGAACAACCAAAGTTGCAGATGCATAGCTGCACGTTGAGGGGAATGACCATGGAAGAACACTGAAATTCCAAAGTAGAAAAATGGAAACTTCATAGAATCCAGAGACCTAAGACAGCAGCAGAGAAAGAGAAACAAAATAGCCTGGCACCTCAATTCCACAGCTAGAAGAGGGGGACTGTCCATAGGGGGAAATGTGAAAGAAACAGTCCCAGCAAACTCTGGCAGTGCAGTTACTGGCAATTGGAAAAAATTTGAAATTTTTGTGGCTGTTGCATATTTACATCCTGAGGAGGTAAGAGGGCTGAAATCTGCATTGCAATCTGTCTTTGGAAAAGGAACTCACTTCATGACTTAGCTAATCCTAGGGTGCTATATCCAGGAGCTATCTTGAGAAGGAAATTTTTGTCTGAATTTGCATTGTTTAGAGGTCAGAAGCCCCGGCATATTCTCACTGATTGGACTCCATAGCCTTTCTACTGCATGAGCTTAGTGGGTAGATGCCTCAGCCAGATTTGGTTCTGTGAGTGACTCTGACACACACACACACTACACAGGGGGAACAGATGTTGCAAAGTGGAGAGGATCAGAGGATGCTGTCCACAAGAACCAGAGGATTGACTGAGGTGTGGCCAGTGCTGTATGATTTCATGTGGGTTCCAGGGCTGAGGGCAGTTGCCTGTGCAGTTTCTGATAGCCCTCTGTCATTGCCACATGAGGGTCTGCTGCTAACAAAGTGGAGAAAGAGCTCTGAGATTCCATTGCTCCCTCACCCACAGAGTGTGCTGGGGCAATTTCAAGCAACAGCATCATGGCTTTGGCTGTAGCTCCAGCCCCAATGTGCAGTGCCTAAGAAGTTCTAGAGAGAAACTTTGCCCTATTCCAGCTGAATTCTGTTTTCCCTTGCTTCTACAAATACCTCACCTAAGAGTACTTTTACTCAGCATAAGTTAATATCCATTCTCATGATCCTTGGTGGGCACTGTAAATGACAAAGTTCAGTGAAGAAAAGCTTCTGGTTGTCACCCATTCCCCAGGTAGGCATAGCTCAGGAGGATCTGAAATTCTGCTCCTGGGGTGAGCACACCCATTGTTACAGCAGAGAGGAATCACCCAGCTTTTGATGGGTACCCTGCATCAGTTATCCCCACACCTTGCCTGATTATACACTGCTTCCAAGGCTTGAATGTGAGTGTCATACAGGGGAGAGTGTCTGATATTCCTGCTCTTGTCTCTCTCTGTGAAGTACATGGACTCATGCCAGTGTTTAATCAGAGGAGGAGTCATTCAGTAACTCACCACTACTTGAGCAGCAAATACCAGAGATCCATCCATCAACAGAATTATTATCAACAGTGCCTGAGGAAAACCCCATCACCATGTAGGGGCTGCCACTCCCACTGTAGAAGTAACCATAGACGGTGCACCTCCCACTCTTCTGTCTCTATCACCCCTGCCTGAACACATCTCCAGGAGAAAGCTGCTTCCTAAGGAGGCCATCCTATCAAAGTGAAAGAGATACCCATTTCATTGGGTCTGCAAATTTCAACACAGGAACACAAGAAATGTGAAAAAAGGTAATAAGACACCTCTTAAAGATTATGACTATCTAGTAATAAATTCCAAAGATTTTGAAGTAGATGAAATGCCTGATAAGAAATTTAAAACAATAGTTGTGAAAAAGGTCAGTGAGATCCAAAATATAGATGAACAGTTAAATGAAGTTAGGAAGGAAATGAAAGATATAAATGCAAAATTCAGCAAAGAGATAGAGATTTTGAAAGGAAACCAATCAGCAATCTTGGAGATGAAGATTTCAATGAATTAAGTAAAACAATTCAGCTAAAATCCTCCACAAAGCCTAGACCAGTGGTGGGGAATCTATGGCACGTGTGCCCCAGTGAGCTCTTTGTATCAATGAAAGCTCTAAAAGGTTCACCATCACTGGCCTAGGTCAAGTGGAAGAAAGAATATTGGAGATTGAAGACAAATCTTTTGAAATACCACATTTAAATGCAAAGAAAGAAAAAGAGTGAGATTATATTGTGAGACATCATTAAATTACCAAAGTTTGCATCACTGCCATACCCAAAGGGAAATGAATACAGGTTAAGAGGATAGAAAACCTATTCAATGCAATGATAGAGAATACTTTCATAATCTTGGGAAAGAAATGAACACCAACATACCAGAGGCCTATACAACCCAAACAGATTCATGACATATTATGGTCAAACTGCCAAAAGTTCAGGACAAAGGAAAAAAATTAAATCTGCAAGAGAAAAGTATCACATCATATTTCAGGACAACTGTATTAGACTAACAGAAGATTTCTTGACAGAAACCATACAGACTGAGAGTGTGTGGAATTATTAATTGTCTAGTTAAAAGATAGACTGGCTGAATGGATAAAAAAAAAGACCTCAAAATATACTGCCTACATAATCTCACCTCATGCGTAAAGACATACACAGACTAAAATTGAAAAGATGAAAAATGATATTCCAAGTAAATGGAATCTGAAACTAAGCAAGAGTATCTCTATATGGGATAAAATAAACTTAAAGACAAAAGCAATGAGAAGAGACAATGAATGTCACTACATAATGATCAAGGAATCAATTCATCATGAAGATATGATGATTATAAAAAGAAAATGATTATAAATTTTTATGCACATAATAATGAAAAATCTTGTTATACAAAGCAAACATGATTAAATCTAAAGGAAGAGATAGGCTCTATTATAATAGTAGATGTTTCAATAACCCACTCTCACCAATGGATAGATCATCTAAAAACTGAAGAAACAGAGTTAAACTACACTATAGATTAAATGGACATTTATGAAACATTTCATAAAATAGCTACATCTTTTCATCAGTGCATGGAACATCTTTCAGAATAGATCATACATTAGGACACAAAACCTTAACAAATTAAAAAAATTTGAAATCATATCTTTGTTTTCTGATCACAATGTAATGACACTAGATGTCAACACCAAGAGAAACTTCATAAGTTATACAAACACATGAAGATTGAATAACACACTTTTGAATGAACAGTGGGTCATTATGAAAATCTAAAATTCTTGAGACAAATGAAAATGAGAATATAACATACCTAAATCTATGGATACAGCAAAAGTAGTAATAAAAGGGAAAGTTTATAGCAATGAATGACTACATAAAAAATAGAAATATTTTTAGTAAAAAACCTAACTATACATCTTACAGTCTTAAAAAAGCAAGAACAAACTATATCCCTGGTTAGTGGAAGGAGAGAAATAATAAAGATCAGAGCAGAAATAAATAAAATAGAATCTAAGCAAACAATACAAAGGATCAATTAAATGCAGTTGCTTGAAAATAGAAACAAAATTGATAAACCTTTACCTACATTGAGAGAAAGAGAAAGACTGAAAGAGCTAGAGAGAATGAGTGAAAGAATCTAAATAAATAAAATCAGAGATGATAAAAATCTATAGAAGTTCAATGGATCATTAGAGATTAATTTGGAGAAAAACTAGCAAATTGTAATGCTAACAAATTGGAATAATTTAGAAGAAATGGACAAATTTCTGGAAAATATGACCTACCAAAATTGAATGTAAAGAATATAAAATATCTGAGTGGACCAATAACAAGTAATGAGATTTGAAGTGGTAATAAAATGTCTCCTGATGAAGAAAATCCCAAAGCTGGATATATTCACTGCTGAAATTTCCTTACAGTAATCTTGTAAAGAACTAATACAAGTGCTTCTCACACTACTCCAAATACAAAAATTAATTCACGATGGATCAAAGACCTTAATGTAAGGTCTGAGACTCTGACACAATTAGAAAAAAAACGGGAAATGTCTTGAAATGCTGGTAGTGACTTCCTGAATAGGACACACGTACAGGTAGGAAAAGCAAAAATTTATAATGAGATTAGATCAAACTAAAACAATTCCACACACGAAAGCAATGATGAACAGAATTGAAAAGACAATCTACTGGTTGGAAGAATATATTTGCTAGATACCCAAAATGTTTTAGTTACTCGCCTCCCCACTGATATATAACTCCCCCAAATTGAAGGAGGAAAGGTCTATTTTGGCTCACAGATTTTAGAGATTCAGTCCACAGTTGGTGGGCACCAAGGCAGAAAGATCACGGTGGAAAGGTCTGGTAAAAAACAGCTATTCCAGTCATGGCAGTCAAGAAACAGAGAGAGAAAGTGGGGAACTGGGGAAGCATATATGCCCTTCCAGGTCGCAGTCACAGTGACCCACCTCCTACCACGCCCCACCTCCTTACAGCAGGTCAGTTATAGCACTTCCACCATCAAGGACCTTCCACACAGATGAGAATTTGGGTGGACATTTTAGATTTAACTATAACATAGAATATATATAAAAAAACTCAAAAATCTTAACAGCAAAAAGAAGCAATCCAATTAAAAATAACCAAATAATATAAATGGAAATTTATAAAAAGAAGAAATACAAATGGCCAGTAACTACATAAAAATGCTCAATATCTTTAGCTAGCAGGGAAATGTGAATCGAAACTATAACCAGATATTATCTCACCCCAATTAAAAAGCCTCTTATCAAAACAAAATAAAACTATAACAAACAGAAAACAAACCAAATAATAACAAATGCTGGCAAAAATGTGGAGAAAAAGGAATCCTTGTACACTTTTGGTGGAAATGTATATTACTACAGCCCCTATGGAAAACAGTGGGAAAGATTCTCAAAATCTCAAAATAGAACTACTATATGATCCAAGCTATTCTATTTTTGGATGTATATTCAAAGGAAGTAAAGTCAGCATAAAAAAAGATACCTGCACACCCATATTTATTGCATCACTATTCACAGTAGGTAAGATACAGAATCTGCCTAGGTGTCCAACAACAGATGAATTGATAAAATATGTGATGTATATATATACAGGGTAGGCAAGAGGGGAGAAGGGGCTGAAAAAAGAATTAAGGTGTGTTATGTGCATGTACCAACTCCCCATGAAGAATGTAATCATTATGTACTGTGAACATGTACCAATAAGAATAAAAATCAAAGAAATAAAAATAGAATATTATTTAATAAAAAAGAATGAAATCCTGTCATTTACAGTAAAATGGATAAAAGTTGAGGACATCATATTAAGTGAAATAAACCAGATACAGAAAGACAAATAATGCACGTGGAATGTGGCAACCTCCCCAGAAAAGGTGACTTGAAAGTAGAAGGGGGACTTGTAGTAGTAGGAACTGGAAGGGGGTAAGGAAAGATGGGGTAGAAGGTTGATGGACATGATCAGTGAATAGTGCATGCATAAATAGAAGTATCAATGAATCTTATTAATTTATACAATTAATTTGTGTTAATAATAACAGTAGTAATGACAGGTCTGCAAAAGGCTGTGCCAACACACATCTTTTCTGTTAAACTGAACATTGGAATGAAACTATCTGCCTACATGAATAAAATTTTATTGTGTTACTGTAGTATTGTAGAGCAAAATCACTCATAATATTACACAGGGAATTTCTGTCCCTTGTTTTTTATTTTGTTATTAATTAATTAATTGTCTCGTGATATTATTTTTTTCCCAAGGAAGGGCTTTGTTTTTCTGTATGAACAGGCAAATAGAAAATCTGTCTCTGTAGCATGTTAGAAAATGCAGGGCTACATTTCTACCCCTTTGGCAAATGTACAGGATCTCTTTGTGTATCTTGTTTACTGTTTTTTTTTTTCCTGGGCTTCATTTTTTCCTTTTTCACCTAGTTCCCTGATTCAATCACATCTTTTCTCCTTTCCCTGATTTAATCACATCTTTAATCACAAATTGCATTAAATTTTCTGTTTGCTTAGATCTGTTTTGAAATTAAGGTATCAATCAGTACATAATAATAAACCAACACATTATTTTTATTTGAAAAATTACTTTTATAAGGTATTTAGCTCCCAAGAGAAAAAATATATAGTAATAATTTTTCTATATATTTATTTAAGACTTCTTTATCTCAATTTGGCTAATATTTTACCCAATTTTACTTTTAGTTAATTGTTAGGATAACAGTTAAGATAATTTAAAGTCAATACACTTAGTATTAATTTTAAAATTATAGGCGTATAGATTTGGGGGTTATAATTGGTTGAGGTAGTTTTCTAATGCAAATCCTGTGATTGGTGAATAATTTTATTTTTAATTTTTGATCCTTGTTATAAAAGAAAATCCTTTCAGCTGAAACACACACACACGTGCGTGCACACACATGCTCAGGCAACCAGGTATTTTTCTTTAGTCTCTTTTCTGTGGTATACAATGTGCTCAACCTTGTGAAATTTCAAGTGATTAAAATAAGCTCTTTCAGCAAATCATGCTCTAAAAATCTACTTCCTCAAATGCAAAGCAGGGATAACTGTAACACCTGTCACACAGATATTTGCTCTGAGAGTTGAATGAGATAATGTATATGAAGCACTGTACCTATAGCTAAGTAATTCAAGGAATGTTTGCTGAGGCCACCTATTAAATAGGTTTATTACTAACATCAAATAAAGTACAGTTTAAAGTACTTCAGATTTTTAAAAAGTGCCATTAATGTTAGTAGTGTTAGGTTGTAATTTTAGTTAATTAAATACTTTTGAATTTGATACAATTTTGAAGTATATTTGGTGTTCATGAATTAAGCTTTCTGAAAACCATGAACAGGTTTTAATATTTATCTCCACTAAATTACATATGCATCTTATTGTTCAAGTTTAATACCTTACTGAAACTTCATCCTAATACTCAAGGCAGTAGTCTCACTTTCCAGTTTTGTGTGTTTTGTAAATATTATAAATATGCTTATATATAAACCATTCATAATTCTATCATATATGGACATTATCTTGCTCAATATTACCACCAGTGAGTTATTTAATCAATTATATTTCTTCTTTTTTTCTTAAACAGTACAATCTCTCTCTCCATTTTTGGAGATTTTATGTTTCTCAGACTCATAGAAGCAAAGGATTGTGCTAAAGCCTACTGAAAGACTTTTTATAAAGGAAAAGCTATCTCCTGCTCAACTTACACTGGCCAGCAGTCTGGCTGAAGTTGGCCTTTTACATATCTGAATCAGTAGTAAATACAAAACTTTTATAGTGACTGTATGCAGTCATATTGACTATATTTACTGAGGTTTGTGGTAGTAATTGGGGAAAAGATCTCACAAAAATCATCACCAAATTTGTACTTATTGTAGATTTAGGCACTTTATATCAGGAAAGACAGTCTTCACCAAAACCATGTTATCTTGGTAGGAAAGTCAATTCAGGGAATGAGAAATAATTCTATTCAATTTGAAGTTATTGATTTTCCTATTACAATAAAATAAACCTCTATCTCCACACACCAAAATTTGGGCACATGATTCTTTCACACCTATTCTCATAGATATTCTGGCCCAAAGCTATCTATCCAACCTTATTGCTGTAATGTGGACTTTGCACTCCATTTAATGCAAATTCCTATCTCTTCCACATATACACATTACCACACATTTCTGAATCTTTGTTGTTTCTCTTCTGGCTGTCTAGAATGTATTCCTTAGCCCCTCTCTACTTACAAATCATACTCCAAAAGTTTCCACAAGTAAACCTCTCCCAAAATGATTTTACGTTCTTTCATGTTTTTATGAGACCAACTGTCTTAGCCACTTTCTTAATTTTAATTTGGGCTTTTGTTTGTTTGTTTGTTTTGTTTTTGGTGCCAGGTATCGAACTCGGGACCTTGCGCTTGTGAGGCAGGCCTCAGAACTACTGAGCTAAATCCCTGGCTGGCACTTTCTTATTATTGGGACAAAATACCTGACATTGGCAATTTAAGGAGGAGAGGTTGGTTTTGGTTCTCAGTTTCAGCCCATGGTCAGTTGGCTCAAAGCAGGAATAGGAAGACAGAGGGGCATGGTGGAGGAAAATGTGCTCAACCTATGGCAGCCAGGAAACAGAGGAAAAGAGGGAACCAGAGACAAGAATACACCCTTTCAGGTCATGTCCCCAGGGGTCCACTTCCACCCAGGCCCCACCTCCTAACAGCACATTCAGCTACTGAAGTCAGTAGCTGATGAATCCACTGATGAATACAGCACCCCCTTGGTCTTATCACCTTCCAAACACATGAGACTTTGGTGGCAATTTTAGATCCAAACCATAACACAGTGGTCCCCAACTTTTTTAGCAGTAAGGCCCAGTTTCATGGAAGACAATTTTTCCACAGATGGGAATTGGGGATGGTTTCAGGATAATTCAAGTGCATTGTATTTACTGTGCACTTTATTATTGCCCTGTAATATATAATGAAATTATTATACAACTCATTATGATGTAGAATTAATGAGAACCCTGAGCTTGTTTTTATGCAACCAAATGGTCCCTCTAGAGGTTATCGGAGACAGTGACTCCTCAGATCATCAGAGTTTCATAAGGAGCAAGTGATCAAGATCCCTTGTATGCACAGCTCACGGTAGGGTTCATGTTCCTATGAAAATCTAATGCAGCTGCTGATCTGACAGGAGGTGGAGGCCAGGTGGTAATGGGAGAGATGGAGAATGGCTGTAAATACAGATAAAACTTCGCTCCTGCTCCCTCACCTGCTGTTTTCCTCCTGCTGTGCAGCCCAGTTATTAACCGGCCTTGCCCTGGTCTATGAGCTGAGGGTTGGGGACCCCTGAACTTGATTATAGTTCTTGTGATATACATTTTATCATAGTGATTATTTCATGTACATATGCTTTCAGTTCCTAAATAATATGTCATTAATCTAGTATTAATGATAGACTTTATAAAATGTCTGAAATTGCATTTTGGTAGAACATTATAAAACATTTTTAATTGACACATAATACTTGTGCATATTTATGTTTAATGATCTGATCAGGATGGATAGCATATTAGTCACCTCCAATATTTATCATTTCTTTATGGCAAGAACATTCAAAATCCTCTTTTCTAATTATTTTGAGTTTGGAATATGTTACTGTTAACTATAGTCACTCTATTGTGCAGTAGAGTGCAATAAATAATATATCCTTGTATTATTTATATGCAATGGAGTACTACCCTGCCATAAAGGATAAATTGAGTTATTTGTACGAAAATGGATGCATCTTGAGAACATAATGTTAAGTGAAGTTTTTTTTATTTAAGCTTAAATATCAAATAGTTTTTCTTACATGAGAAACCCAAAATATAAATAAAGAGTAAGATAAAAGATAATAGGAAAAAGAGAAACAGATCTTTTGCAAAAGGGAAGGGGACCAAGAGATAGAGGGAGGGGTAAAGGAGGCATGGGGAAGGGGATTAAAAAAGAATTAACATGTTATGTACACATGCCAACTCCCCACGAGGGATGCGCTGAAATCCTATGTCACGCAAACATACTAAAAAGTAAAAACTGAAAAAAAGAAAGAAAAAGAATTTATTGTTCTTATCTAATTTTAACATTATACTCCTTGACTAAACTCTCCTCCCACTCTCTACTGCCACCTGCCCTTTATTTATGGTATATTTCAGATTTTCTTGAAAATAGCTTCTCTTCAAATTATGTAACCAAATTAAAGTTTCTTAGACTATCATGTTGATATGGTTTAACATTTGACCAAATTAAAATACAGCAAATGATTAGAGAATACCTACTATAGGAATAAGAATTAGTTATTATTTGGAATTTAAAAAACATTTATGCTTACCATTTTCCCTACAGTTGAATCTTTTCTTTCCTTCCACAATTGAGTGGCTGGTTTCCCACTTCTGTACTTCCTTTCTGCCGTATTTGGTTTTGTGGATTCAGGATGTTATACTCCCTTTAGCTGCCTACCATGTATTTCTGGCCTAAGAATAATATTAGCTATCAAAGTCATTATTATGTGCTGAAAGTATGAAAACGAGCATAACCTCAATTCAGCAAATTCATGCCCGGAAAAAAGTCAGTTCTGCTACAGCACAATTGTTGTGTCGCCAAGAAATCTTGAAATCTTACATTATTAAAAATCACAATGTGTAAACAATTGATTGCAGGGAAGGACATTAGAATTGAGAGTTACAGAATCAAAATTACAAGGTTATTTTTCCTATAGGAATTTCAGTGAAGCAGATATTTTAAAACTATGAATAATTTATACTTGTAATATAAAAATTAAACATTAGTCAATAACAGAAAAATTAGATATAAAAATTTGAGTAAGCCCTGTACATTTTAGATGATGAAAATCAATGAACTTGTAATGAGTTATCATTATCCAAAAGTTTTTATAATCCATTACGGTGAGAAAGACCAGATTAAAATCAGATGTTCAAAAAGCACATTAAATCAAAATTATTTACATTCACAACTGTCAATGGTTTTAAATTATAAGTAAAAAGTTAAGAAGCTTAAGTCACATGTTTACCACTTTAAAAAAAATTCTCACCTGTGATGCTAGTTCCAGGGTCTAATCCTCTTATAATTCACAGCAATTCATGTACTAAAACCCAGCAAAACTATGTTAGTCAGCTTTTCATTGCTGTGACAAAATAGCTGAGAAAATCAACTTTAAAGGAAGAAAGGTTTATTTTAGTTTATGAGTTCACAGGTTTCAGTCTATGGTCACTTGGCCTTGTTACTATAGGACTAATGGTAGAAGAATATAACATGGCAAGTGTGTGGTTGAGAGGAAACCTGTTCACCTCATGGTGGCTGGGGAGACAGAAACAAACAGGAAAGGGCTGAGTCCCCTTATCCCTTTCGAGGGCATGCTCCTTCTGACCTAACTACCTTCCACTATACCCCACCAGCACCACTTCCAAAAGCTCCACATGCTGGTGATCAGGAATTGACACATGGGTCTTTGGTAGACACTGCCAAACCACATTATCCATTATGAAAATCATGGTGGAGTGAAATTCTGGTATAGTTCAAAAAAAGATAGGACAAATATTACACAGACATAAGGAAAGGCACTATAGCATTTTTTTAAATAATAGAAAAAATTTAAAACCCTAAAATATCAGAAATTGGTCACTGCACAAATACATGGCCTTTTGAGAAATTTCTGCCTGTATGTATAGAATTTATGAAATTATGTTACATTAGTAACTAACAAGACATGGTTCTAGCATAGCATGTAAGCCATTCTTCCATTTTTAAATATTTATATCTACATTTATGTTTGAAGACTGGTCATCTCTAGCTTCTGGAATTATTGATGCCTTATAATTTGCATGTCTCACTTTTATTCTCTAGAGTAAATATGGATTGTTTGGCTAAGAGTTATAATAATTTTTGTAATAATTATTACAATTGTTACATAGTCATTAAGTAATTACAACAGAATTTATATTTCCTATAGTACTGTAGCAATTGGAACAGAGCTTTTGGAAAGTGGGAAAAATTTACAACAATCAAAATTATTTTGAAATAATTTTTTAAAATTAGTTATATTGATACATTTTAGGTATACAATATAATGACATTCATTATTGGAAATTTGCACCTTTACATAATCTGTTTTTGTTCTTATTTTTTTCCCCATCCCCCTGCTCTCCTTTGAACCCCTCCATCCCTCCCTATTTACAAAGGCTTTTTTTCCATTTTTTCATATTAATTCCATTCCCTCCTTTCTCTTCCCCTACCCATCCCAGTTCCCTTTCCTCTTTGCCCTTTTCTTCCTATTTCACTTTATCTACTATATCTTTTAGTCCTTATTTACACTTTCAGTTTCTCACACTAGAGAAACTATTGGGTATTTA
>NW_004624857.1:2046987-2069022 GCF_000247695.1 Heterocephalus glaber | reverse complement strand
GAAGAACCAACTCTTGCCTTCATTGATTTTTTTTGTATCATTCTCTTAGTCTCCATTGCATTGATTTCTGCTCTGATTTTTGTAATTTCCTCCCTTGTATGAGCTCTGGAGTTGTCCTGCTCTTCTTTTTCTAGAAGCTTGAGGTTCAGCGTCAGCTTGTTTAAATGGGCTAGCTCTGTTTTTGTAATATGAGTATTCACTGCTATGAATTTTCCTCGTAAGTTTGCTTTCATTGTGTCCTGTAGATTCTGATATGTTGTATTGTCATTTTCATTTAATTGAAGGAACTGTCTGATATCTTCTTTAATTTCCTCTGTGACCCATTGGTTATTCAGAAATGTGTTGTTCAATTTCCATGTGTTTATGAAATTCTTGTGATTTCTTTTGCTATTGATTTCCAATTTCATTGCACTATGGTCTAATAATATGCAGGGGACAATTTGAATTCCTTTACTCTTACTTAACATGTTCTATGACCGAATATGTTGTCTATTTTGGTGAATGAGCTGTGTGAAGATGAAAAGAATGTGTATTCTGACTTGGTGGGGTGGAACACTCTGTAAACATCTGTTAAGTTCATTTGTTCAAGAGTTTGATGGAGTTCAAGTATTTTGTTTTTATTTTCTTTCTAGTTGATCTATGTATTTGTGACAGTGGGATATTGAGGTCCCACGCTACTATTGTATTAGTACTTATTTGATTTTTCATGTCTGTTAGTATTTGTTTTACATAGTTGGGTGCACTAGTGTTTGGTGCATAAATATTTATGATTGTCATCTCTTCCTCTTGGATTGTTCCCTTTATAAATATGTAGTATTCTTCCTTCCTGTCACTCTTAAATCAGTGCTTTTTCAAATTCACTTGATCTGCGGAGGATAGCTACTCCTTTTTTTGGTTCCTGTTGCATGGAGTATTGTTTTTCACACTTTAACTTCCAGTCTATGAGTTTCTTTTTGTATTGTGTGTTTCTTGTATGCAGCATATTGTTGGATGTTGCTTCTTGACCCACTCTGGCAGTCTCCTTCTTTTGATTGGTGAATTGAAACAATTAACATTGATGGGTATAACTGATATGTGCTGATTTCCCATTGTCTTGACTTTTTCTTTTTGTTGGATTTTACTCTTGTGCCTTTTATTTCTTGTTTTGCCCAATTGATTCATTCTGCTGGGCTTTCTGGGGCTGTGATGTCTGTTGTCTTTTCCTAGGATATTATCTAATAATTTTGTAGTGCTAGTTTGGTATTCACAAAGTTCCTAACGTGCTCTTTGTCATGAAAGTATCTTATTTCTCCATCCATTTTGAAAGATAGTTTTGCAGGGTACATCAATCTGGGTTGGAGGCTGTTTTCCTTTAGGGGTTGAAATACGTTACTCCTAGCTCTCCTTGCCTTGTGCATTTGCACTGAGAAGTCTGCTTTGATTCTGATGGGCTGCCTTTGTGTGTGATTTGTTTCTTTTCTCTAACTGCTTGTAGAATTTTGTTCTGTTGTGTTTCTGAAATCTTAACTATTACTTGCCTATATGTAGGATTTTTTTGATCAAGGTTAGTTCGTGTCCCATATGCCTCACTTATCTGTATGTCAATTGTTTTCCCCTATTTCAGAAATTTTCTGCCATCAATTGTCTGAAAAGTTTTTTTTATGTCATGTGCACTCTCTCCTGCTTCTTCATTGACTCTGATGTAACTTATTTTTTTCTTCTTTGCATCATCTAGCAGCTGCTGGTTTGATTTCTTGTGTTCCCTTACAATTTTAAATAAATTTTTCTTTTCCTGGTTACTAATTGCAGTCCTGTCTTCTATATCTGAAATTCTGTCCTCATATTGGCTTATTCTGCTGCATAAACTTTTAGTGGAGTTTTTAAACTCTTGGAAATCTGTTTGCATCTGTTTTATAGATTCCATTTGTTTCCTATGTTGGTATTCCATCATATTCTTCAACTCCTCTATTTTTTTTATCTGTGATAACTCTTGGTTTATTATCTTGTCTTGCACTATGGGCACAATCTCTGCTGTTATCTGATAAATTATTTCTGATTTCATTTTTTCCAGATCCTCTTTTGTTGCCAGTTCAGGAAGTTCAGGTTGTTGAGTATCTGAATGTTCCATCTCTTTTCCCTTTGGGGTTGCTTTAGGTGATCTGGAAGTCTGGTTTTGATACTAGTTTATGTGTCTTCTTATTTCAACGGGGTGGGGAGGGTCATGTGCTGCTAGAACGCATGCTGATCCCCTCCTCCGTGCTGGCAGCAATGCTGCTCCTCGGCATGCTAGGGGCATTGGTACAGTGGCCAAAAAGGCTCAGCTCCTCAGTGCAGGGGGCTTGGCTCTTTTCCTTTGTGCTGGGGCTGGTGGTATCGTGGCCCAAAATGTTCTGCTCCTTTGCACTGAGGGGCCTGTGTTCCTCTGTACTTGGGTGGTGGTATGTGGCCCAAAAGTTGTAGTGTTTAAATGTATTAAAAAATCACATCTTCTTTATCCAGTCTTCAATCGATGGGCATTTTGGTTGTTTCAAAGATTTAGGTATTACAAACTGTGCTGATATAAACATGGGTGCACGTACATCGCTGTGGTATGATTCTTTTAATATTTTGGGAAGATACCCAGCAGGAGAATAGCTGGGCAAAATGTGACCTCTAATTCTAATTTTTTGAGGTTTCTCCATACTGATTTCCACAGTGGTTGCACCAGTCCACACTCCCATCAGCAGTGGAGCAGGGTTCCTCTTTAACCACAGCCACACCAGCATTTGCTATTGGTTGAATTCTTGATAGCAGCCTTTCTTTCTGTAGTGTGGTGAATTCTCAACATTGCTTTCATTTACATCTCATGAATGAACAGGATGTTGAACATTTTTTCATTTTTTTTTGGTGTTTCTACTTCTTTGTCTGAGAAATATTTATTCTTTTCAGTTGCCCATTTTTGGATTGCATCTTTAACTTTGGGAGGTCTGATGCATGAACAATAGACTCACTGAGAGAGACATGGGGCAATCAATTCCTTTCACAATACCAACCCCAAAAATGCAATACCTAGGAATCAATCTAATAAGGAAATCAAAGACCTCTATTCTGAAAAAAAATAATTGAAGAATATATAAAAAAATGGAAAGACATCCATCCCTTGATCCTGGGTAGGAAGAACCAACATTGTGAAAATGGCCATACTTCTGAAACTGCTATATAGATTCAATGCAGTCCTAATTGAAATTCCAACAGCATACTTCGCAGACCTTGAGAAAACAATTCAAAAATTCATTGGGAACAAAAAGAGACCTAGAATAGCAAAAGCAATTTCAGGCAACAAAGACAAGGTAGGGGGTATAATAATCCCCAACTTGAAACTATACTGCAAAGCTACTCTGATAAAAACAGCATGGTATTGGCAAAGAAATTGACCCAATTATTAGTGGAAAAGATTAGAAGATGCAGGAACAACTCCAGACACACTCAGCCACCTCATCTTTGACAAAGGTGCCAAATACCCTCTCTGGAGGAAAGATAGCCCCTTTAATAAATGGTGCTGGAAAAATTGGGTTTCAACTGCCTAAGATTAAAACTAGACCTATATCTCTCCCCATGCACTAAACTAAAATAGAAATGGATTAAATATCTAAATAGTAAAAGAGAATCTCTGAACCTGCTGGAAGAGATGTTAGGTAGAACTCTTGAAGACTTTGCTGTAGGAAAAGATTTCTTGAATAGAACCTCAGTTGCATGTGAACTAGCACAAAGAATCAACAAGTGGTATCTCTTCTTACTAAATGTTTCTGCACATCAAGAGAAACCACCAGCAGTGTGAAGAGACAACCCACAGTGTGGGAAAAAATCTTCACCTGCTGTTCCTCAGACAAAGGTCTACTATCTAAAATATATAAAGAACTTTAAAAAAATCAGACTCCATGCTCATTTGTAAATGCCCTCCTCTTTCCTGACTGCTGCAGTAATATCCTCACTGACTCCTCACTATCCTACAACCCCTTCTTTCAACAACAGCCCACATGACTTCTTTAAAGCAGAGGCCAGCACTCCCCCCCCGCCCCGCCTTGTAAAGGGTCAGAAAGCAAACATTTTAGATATTTTGCAAGACAAAAGGCAAAATCAAGTTAATAATATTACATGGGCACTGTAATAGCAAGAAAGAAATCAATTTCTCAAAAAACTAACAGATTCAAAACATAAAAAATAGAATTTCCTAAAAAAATAGGCATACTAATGAAAAGGAACTATTATTTTTAGAGGAATGATATTTTGCTTAATTTGGGATTCAAGTTAGTGTTCCTATCATCAAAATTGTTGCAAAGTTAATGTGTTAATGTTGATCTGAAAAGGAGTTTTACGTTTCATTTTTAAAAATGCCCTTTATTTCCATAAAAGTTGACACCGCAATGCCTGCCCACTGAATTGCACGTTAAAGCTCAACAGTTATTTAAAGAACTCACAGCTTTTTCTCCTGTCAATATTCAGTACACATATTGAAAAGATAGACCAGAGAAACACTGTACAAAGAAGACTGTCTCTGCATTTATCAGTACTGTACATCTGTGATGTATAGATGCGTGTGGGTATCTGAGTGGGGGGGTGGTTACCATGACACCTGCTCTCTGAAGATATAATGTAATGCAAAAGAAGTGTTTAGGTGTTTCCCAGAATTCTTACCATACACTTTACAGTAACTGAGCCATTGATGATTTGGAGTAAAATGTCAGACATAGGCAAGAATCAGAAGAAAAGTAATTACCATACATACCTGGTAATGTAAACAGAAAACCAACACTATGTTCAAAGTATTCTCAACCAAACATCTTAGGTAGATAATAGGCACAAAAGAGGTTGTGGGAATTATTAAAATATCAAACCCAGAATCAACTAGTTCGAAGAACTTCCTTTTAAAGCTGCAAATCTGAGCCAACAATAGTAAGACTAATTATAAATAAAAATATATTAGTAATGTCTTTGAAATGTGATGGGAAACATCTTAGAATATATGAATAATGTGTATTATTAGTCATATGACATTTTATATTCTTGGAACCATTATATGTACCCAGGTGTTTTGTAGAGCAAAGAAAGTTAAAAATCAATCTCCAACTTTGTATTTCACTAAGAATCTTTTAAAAAGATTAAATGTATTGGTACATTTTAGGTATATATTATGATGACATTTATCATTGGGAATTTGTACCTTTACATGACCCATCTTGGTTCTTATTTTTCCCTGTTCCCCTGCCATCCCTTCAACCTCTCCACCCCTCCCTATTCACATGTGTAAATACAGAATAGTTTCTCTGTTCTGAGAAACTAAAGGTATAAATAAGGATCAAAATGGATATTAGATAATGTGAAATAGGAAGAAAAGGTCCGAAGGGAAAGGGGAAATGGGATGGGTAGGGGAAAAGAAAAAAGGGAAAGAATAAATATGAGAAAAGGAAAAAACGGAATCACTGAGAATCTTGAACCTAATCCTTGAAGAAATTTAAGTAACCTATGTAGAAAGAAAACAAAAATATATACACAGAAAGGTGCACTAAAAACATAAAAAAGATTGAACTAACTCTATCCAAATAAAGAAATGATTTCTCAATATCTCCATATCATGCTGGAATATTTAAGGTTGCATTCAATAAATATACGATAATTGGAAAGCATTAGTACACTCCAATAAAATATTATTAATATTTTGCTTGAATTCTTTTCCAGTTTGCGAGTTAAAAATTTTTCTCTACTTCATGAGATATTAGAATCCAGCCTTGAAAGATAATTGTATAACCATACAAGTGTTTCATGCTCAGGTGTAAAATATATGGCATTTTGCTATAATAATTACAGTGAAATTGCTAACATCAAGGAGAAAGTTATAAAATACCTGAGAGGAGCTCAGGAATTTAGCAATACCTTTTAGTTCAGAAAGATTATTTCACTCATAGATATACAAAGCCCTTTGGATGAGGACCTTATAAAAACATCATAGTAGATTTGTGGCATTTATGATATAAAGGCATCAAAGTAGTATAAAATGTAAAATTTACAGGGTAGCAGTTAAAATTTTTAAGGTTTTGGAGGTTTTTCTATATAAGGGATTTTATGTAAGTAAAAGTTATTCTAAAATGTTATCTTTGGTCTTTGTCTATTATAATGGGATTACAGTGGAGGAATAAACTAATGAGAATGGCAAGTTCAAAAAGGATAATTATTAATGTCTATCATCATAGTTAACAACTTTTATAAAGCTTTTTTATGTATCACCTACCTACCAGTATTTGATAGAGTGGTTCATTTCTTCCCTACAATAACCCAGGAGAGTAAGTACTCATATTACCACCCCACCTTTCCACAATTGAGAAAAGGAAACAGGATAAAATAATTTGCTCAAGGGTACTTAGTTGGTAAGCATTCTTGCCTATATTTGATACCAAAGGTTTTACCATCCTATTTTTCTTCATACTAGATAGCACAGCAGGTGTAAAATACATCAAAATAAAACCAAATTCCTTGGGCAATAGTCCACCTTGAAGTCAATCATTTTTGACTATGACAGGTTGTAAGATGATCATAATAATATTACTAATAGTTCACACTTGGATTGTGCACAGTGTGTCAGGCACTAGTCTAATCAATATTATAACATAGAGTTATAATTATTTTTCCCAAGGGGAAGATGCAGCATGGAAAGGTTGAATAATTTATCCAAGATCATTCAGTAATTAAGTGGCAGAAACAGGATTTCAATCTTAAGGTCCAGTAATGGTAGCAGAAAAAGGCTTCACCTAGGTTCCTGTATCAGCTAAACCCAAATATCACCCTATGTATTATCCTTTTCTCTTTCTGATCTTTGCAAAATGTCAACCTGTTAACATGAACCCCTGGTTAAACCCTCCCAATGTGTTTCCATGTGTATCTACATGAATACAACAATTGAAAGCTCAGCACCACCCCAGACTCACTTCTCACTGAGTTCCCTCTATTATAGCCATAATGGCCATTCTTAGGTTTCTCTATGTCCTACACTTATTTGTACCCAGGCCCTTGGCACAGTTTACTCACTCATGTAGACCCCTCCCTGCAGTCTTCATTACTTTATTTCAAGTTTCATCTGTAATATCACATTCTCAGGAAGACCTTCCCTGAATTCAACACATATACATGCATCAAATCTATTTAATCCTTTTTATTATGCAAGGTGTCTTCTTTACTGTCCTTGTCACAATTGCAATTTTACAATTATAATGTAATTATTTGATTAATGTCATTCTCATCTACTGTACTTTAAATAGTAGGTCAGTATTTTGACTTGTTCTTCCACTTTTCTTAGATTAGGTTCCTTTAGGGAAAGATTTATGTGCAAAAATCTTCTTTGGGAAATAATTCTATGAGTCATCAGTAAGAGAGTAAAGAAGTAGGGCCCCCAAAAAAGGATTGAAGCCAATAGAAAGTACTTTAGTAGGAGTTTAGAATTGTGGGGACTTCTGGGAGACTCTATATAACACTGCTCAGAGCTGTCCCACCAAATGGTTAAATTATAGTATTTATCCACCTCCACCAGCTCCCACCCATAATTGGTTGAGGATGGCTTTCAGGAATATTAACTACTACTAGTCCCACACAAAAGCCAACCACATTCCTACATTGAAGGAAAGCACTCAAGCAGAGATTTGTCAGTGTCTGCAGTAAAAAGTCATCAATATGTATAAATAGAGAGTGTCAGAGGAATGTGGGTGGATAATAAACAGCATCTGCTATAGTCCACCCCTTTGATTGAACTCATAATTCAAATTAAATTTATTCAATGTTCAATCCTATCACAGGTATTTAAAATTGGTAACTTGTCAAAAAATAATAAAAATAGAAAATAGGAAGGTGTGTGATACAAACTGTAGTCCCTACCCTACTACTGCAGTTTGTTCAAGTTACTGCTGATATTACTCATCTTTCCTTCAACACCTATTTTAAATTCTGGTAAAACTCACCCAGCACTTTGGTCAAGGGTGCTGACTCCATGGGGTAATGCTGACCTGTTTCATTACTGAAATATCTAAATCTCTAAGTATGAAATGTTTGTCATGGCTGTGGTTGCTGGAATAGACCACTTACAGCTATTACTGGACATAAAATCTTCAAAATATTCTGTACATTTCCATTACACTACAATAACCTTATCATCTTCATTTTCTTCAGCACTAACCTAATGTTCTTAAGATTAACATTTTTTTAGTATACTCTGAAGCATCTAGAACATACATCAATACTCAGAAGCAAACCACAATTTATATGGTGGTATGTAGAAAAGCTTTTACTTTTCCATAGGGCCAAAAGATGATAATCTTTTATTCATCCTGAAGTCTCTGTGTACACTTACAACATCTTTGCTAAAAGCTATTTGGGAAAAGCCTAGATAAAATTAAGTCATTTTTCCAGTAATGAAATTAATTCCAACTGCAGCCTTTCAAGACATATGTCCAACAAAAAACTAATTTTTAATCATTTATATCTTTGCATAGTATTTTAGGTGCCACATGCCTAACAAGATTTCTGACTATAATCTAAAATTATAGACTATCATTTAAAACTTCTTATGTCATTAAAAATCCTTGTAGTAACATAAACCTTAGGATATTGTTTATGTTCAGAAGCCCATTAACTCTTATGGTCAGAAATTTTCCACAGTAAAAGATGGAAAAAATATCATGATTGTCATCTGCTTCAAAAGTTCACATTCAAATTCAAATTATGACTTCCTAGAATTAAATAAAATAGTCTAATCCTTTGATACTAGGAATCTTTAACACACTCTGAGAAATGAAATATTTAAGATCTAGCCCGTTTCTTCTTATTGAAAAGAAAACTTAGCTGCAGAATCAAAGACAAAGCAAAATGCAAGTTTCTAAGTGCTTTCAACATGATGCCCTAAATTCTGGAAATCATTTTTTTGGTATGTATTGGGTTTGAATTTGAACAAAAGACCCTGTGTTCACTTCTTTTAATCAAATTACCGTTTCAGTCTGGTTTGAACTGTCCTTTTGGAATCTTGTACTAGTCAAAGCAGGTCCAATATTAACATTCTGCTTGGAGCAAAAGAATAAGTTTTGTTTCCATATTTTTAAATTTGTGCTTTATTTTCTATCTAAACACACATACAGCTTTAGATTCATCTATTTAGAGCCCTCACTAAATCTAATCAATTGTTTCCTGTTCTGTTTCTTTTGTCCCTGTTCCTCTCTCTACTGTAAGCAGATAGCCTTTGGCCTTATCTTAGACTGACTTGTAATGATTCCTTTCAGGGTTGGTCTGGGTCCTGGGAGCAGTTCTTTAGCACTCCCTGGTATTTCCCACATTTTATTATTTTTGTATTCAATTTTCAGTGACGTGCTACTTTCTCCTTTCAATAATTCATTGTATTCATGATTTCTGGCACTGGATTGAACATGAATCTCTTTAAGCAAATAATGTTAGATTTTGAATGACTTTACATTCTCTAAAAATATTCCTGGTACAAGCTGCCATTCATGTTCACCTGACATGCAAATGTGTCATCCTTTCCTGTGAGTCAAGAACCCTGAAAGGTATCCAAAGTAATCCTTTTAAATATCATTCGGTTGGTGTCAAGTTCAGAAAGATTTAAGTCGGCATTCCAATAAAATGTCCTGAGACTATTTAATGGAAGCTACTGCTGGTATCACAGTGTCCTGGATTCCACTCCTTTTTCTAAACTAAGGCTGGCATAGTTAGCCATGGGCCTCCTGGACTCAGGTAGAGCCAAAAATAGGAGGAGTGCTAAATATAGACCTTAATTTTTCTGCTTTTTTGTAACTGAATTTCTTCAGGATGTTGACCCTGAAGCCATAAAAACTTGGCACCCATTGTTTCACAATGAAAAGTGTTTTTCTTTCTCTTAAGCACTGACGTAGTTCATGATTTAGTGCAAAGGCAGCAGCTTTCTATCATTGTTACCCATTTGTTCCAAGAAGGTCACGAAAAAATTTTGAGAATGACTTGTATAGGTGTTATTACCAATTTGATTTGCCTTAGGCTACATATGAAAGGTGACTTTCAGATACATAAATTGCTTTTCTCTAAATCTCTTCTATCTTTTAGTAATTTTGAGATTGACAAACAGGTACACAGTACAATCTTGTTAAAGGGCTAGTTAGGACAAAAGCCACTTAATCTTTCTGGGCGTCATAATTTTTTCTAACTTTAAACAGTTTTTCAGGGTAAAATGGAGCATGATAGTATTTTCCCCCCAGAGAGTTGTCATTTAACTAGATTAGAATTCCAAGGCAAATTAAATGCTTCATGACTTGGGGGCTTAATTCAGCTCTTGTTAATTAACTAGTCAGTAGACTGATCACAATATGTTTAGTTTTACCAGGATAAAGACATTAAAATAGACTTTCTTCATATATTGTCATATGTGTGCTTTAGAAAAATGAAAACTACTGAACCCATTCAGAATGCTAACCTCCTAATATATCTACATTTCTGAATAATGAATGTCATGGTTATGACTGGTGTTGTGGATTAACAGGCTGCATACATGGTATGATTTGAGACATGACACAAGTTCTCCCCACAGCTCTATAAATCCATTTTACTAACCCTCTCTGACCATATCTACTAGTTATATGTATAATTTCTACATGTCTGACACTAAGTTACAGCACAAATGTGCTGTTTTCTGCAAAGTCAGTTTAAATAACATAAGCATATAAGCCCCTTAATTAATGTGCCATATCATGTCAATGCGTTCTCTTTGGGGGAAGTACAGAGCATGCAAGAAGACAACAACATACAAAATCTATCTTGGCAGAAATCCACAAGTTTATCCTCAATATCATACTTATAGTTACCAAGTTGTTAATTAGTTAAAGAAGAACAATAGAAGAGGCATGATTTCCCCAAAATTCAGGTAGGCAGTATATGAGTGATAATGAGGTGGAGCTTCTAAAGAAACTAATATGAATATATGTCATTAAAACTTAAATTTTTTGAAACCAGGACTTGGATTAACTGTTGAATTTAACCCTTTTTCCTAAATAAGATTTCTGTTTTTTTCATTCAGCAGATTCTTATTGAATGTTAACTATATTTCAGAAAGCATTCTAGGTACTGAAGATTCAGCCATGACATCGTGTGATGTACATTTTAGAATTATCGCTATCACAAAGTCAAAAACTGAGAAGCAAGTTGGAAACTTATTCCAATAGCCCAGGAAAGAAATAATAGCTTAAGGTAGGACAGTAGTCTGGAGATAGTAAGTGATAAAATGATATAGTTTGAAGGTAGAGCAAATAGGACTTGCTGATAGATTGCAAGAGATGGAGGAGAGAGGCCTCAGCAAATGCAGGAGGAGAAATGACATTACAGAGATGGAAAGACTAAGAAAGGATGGAAATAGTTTTGTTTTGAGATGTTAAGTGAGTACTAGGGAGTAATCAGTTAAATATAGAAGTCAGGAGTTCAGAGAAAATATATGGGAAAAGTTGACAAGTAGATGGTATTTGAAGATGGATGTCTGGATGTGATCAAGTAGGTAATAAATACACAAAGAGAAAATTTTCAAATCATGGGCACTGCAACACCTAATATTCAAGAAGAAGACAAGAGATGGAAAAGAAAATTGAAAAAACTATTCAATGAGACTGAATGAGAGCGAGGAGAGTATTGTCTTGTACATTAAGTGAACAAAGGGCTTCAAGAAGGAGAGAAAGATTATCTGTTGTATTCAACAGAAAATAGGGCAAGAGAAGAGGTTAGATGTGCCTGCCAATTTGGCTATATAATTTCATCAAGGACATTGATTTTTTTAAAAAAAAATCACTTCACTTTAGTGAAGTACTGGCTATGAAAACTGATTGTTCTAGAGTCTGCAGCACAGAAAATGAAGTGGTAGATGAAAGGCTGTAAAGAAAAACTTCCAAGAGATTTTCAGTAAAAAGGAACAAATGTGTGGGCAAAAGCAACAGGGGATACATTTGACCAAGAGAAGTTTTGTTGTTTGTTGGTATGCACTCAAGCAGAGTGAGATTCTCAAGGTGGAGAGAAGAGGCAACAATGTAGAAGCTGTGATGAGGAACAACACAACTATCCTCCCATTTCTTAGGCCCAGTGTAGGAGAGATCAATCATCAGGTAGATTGGAATATTGTAAAGCTTCATAGTTTTCTGCTACCTCAACATCTCCAGAAATAGGCTGGAGCACTCAGTCTACTGTACCAGTGTGACAGATTGGCCACTGCCACAAGTTCCTTTCAGACCTCCTCTGACTGGGGACTACTAACATTCAAACACACCAGTAAAGCCCCTCTTGCCTTCTGTATTGGTGTTCCACCCTGACCCCATTAAAGACAGGCTCTCACTCTATTTTCTCTCCCTACCTATTGGCTGAGCCCACTCCCTTGGCCTCTCCTTTCATGTGACCTCCTCTTGGTGTGTGATGAGTGCCTCTCTAGAGTCTTGGAGTAATAAACTTTTTTAGAGCCTTTCACCTTCCCCCTCTTCCATCTGCACCTGAATGCCCATCACCTAAAAGAACACAGAATACCAGGCAAGAAGGTTAAAAGGTACATGGCCACAGGGAACAACAGGTCCTTTTACAGCACGCAGTTGAAAGGTATATTTAGAAAAAAGGAAAAGAGCAGATTTTGTTTTTGACAGATCATGTGCTCCAAAGAGCTCAGTGCAAGGATTTGGCAGGTTAGATTTGGAAAGAGTGAATCTGAGTCATAGGATGATAGACAAAGATTGTGGCACCAAGAGCTTCTGTTGAATATGGTCCACAGGAATGCAGAGCAGTTGATGACATTGTGTTCTTTATTTTATCACCTCCAAGTTGCCCTTTGTGTCCACCATGTTATGTTGTATAGTTTAAATTCACTTGGATGAGGAGGAAAGAGATAGAAATATGATTTACATTGTGATGTGGCCAGGTTCCAGATGGCACTGAGGGATCTTGAGAGGCAGAGGATGTAGGATATGGGAATTTGCTTCACTAGTTTTCACTAAAACAGAAAAGAACCTCACATTTTTCTCTCCGTCATCTACTTTCTCTAAGAATAGGGAAGTTTGGCAGGAGAGGTTAGGCAAATAGACATGAAAGAATGAATAGAAAATGGAAGAAAATAAAAAAAACCCCAAAGCCTAACCTTCAAAATTCCAAAGTATTTTAATGCTTTTTCCTTTAATGAAAATTACTACTCATTTAAATACTTCCATGTTCATTCTTTTCTTAAGACTTTAAGTTTAGAATAATACGAATAAGTTATTGTACTTAGACCTGAGACCTTAATGAATTTTTTATACTTGTTTACCTGATACTTCTTTTGCTCTTTGGGTTACTTTTTTCTCTTTTGCATTTCACTCTTCAAAAAGAATGAAGGAAATCTTACAAAGCTTTCACTAGTTTGGATAAGAGAAGCATAATACATACATGGACAAGGAAAAAAATAGATTGCTCCCAAGAAAAAACATAATTTATGGATGATAAATTAAATATCCAGGCAAAAAAATCAACCCTTGTTTTTATAGTTGGAGCAAAATTTTATATATGCTTCATTTCTTTGGGTTTTATTATGTATAATTTGAGGAACATTTTACTGTCCCTGAGGTGCTTGAATATCTCTACTGTCACACTTGCTAAATGTTGCTAAAAATCCTGATTACATTTTTTCCTTTCAGTATAATTTAAGGTAATTATTTTTTTCTCCCAGTTACTCATGCTCGTTAAAATGACATGATAAATTCATACATATTTCTTTTAAAGCAAAGGTTAATGTTGAATGTTAATAAATTGTTTTTTTTTTCACTCAGATGTGCTATTAGTTCCCAATAGCATTCTAGTGCTATTGGGAAACATAGCCACAGATCATTACTTCAAGTTTATCACCTTGTCTGTGTACCAAACAGAATCATAACTTGCATACTTTAGATAAATGAACACTTGCCGTTGTAGCAAATGATTGTTAGTATTTTTAATTGGAATAAATATCTAAAATATCTCTTATTTTTAAATCATGAATATAACAGATTAGGAAGGAAAATGAGGCTGGATATCAATTTTTCCATCTTGGCCTAATTTTAGGGAACTGACTGCAACAAAAAACCCTACAAAGAAGAAACTGACCTGTCAGTTCCAATGGTTTAAAGAAAGAAGTATAGCCAGCCACAGAGTATAGCAACAAAGACTAATGTGACTCCATAGCTTCTGCACCTCACTGTCTACTGGAGACCCCTGCAGTTAGGTTCCAGTCTCCTGCCCAGTATACAATGCAGGCCTAAGGAAAAAAATACACTAAGAGACAGAACTAAGAAAGAGAAAGCGGGATGCTAGGATGACCAATGCTGGTGCAACTAACAAAGGCACTGGCCAGCCCAAGTCACTGATTTTTATTAGTAATCAATTGAAGTAAAGGTAAGCTACATGCAAGGGAAGGAATACATGAGAGGATGCTCAATCATGTGGTTTCTATGGAAACTAATGTAATGCAAGACTCATAAAGGACAAGACAAACCATTCTTAAATTAGGAACAGAATGGACAAAATATATGGTTGTAATTAGAACATTGTCCTTCTAGTTAGAAGGTTTTAATTGTGGGAATGGAATTTAGGAGTGAGTTACTCTAACCTCAGCATGTAGGCTTTGGCCAGACTCACTTCTCAAAACAAGCCAATTGTGGGGTTAACTCTTTACAGCCTGCTTTGGGGCATAATCAATATTGTGGTCCCCTGCAATTGTCCCTCAGAAAAAAATTTATAAAGACAGAAAGAAGATAAAAACAGCAGACATTACAAAAATCATGCTTCCAATGAAGACATTAGATCATGCTTCAAAAGAATGCTTCTTTTACTCAACAATATCAGTATATAATTTTAAGTATTCCCTTAATAAGGCATAAAATTCTATCAGAGTCTCTGTCTTTTATTAAATGGAAGAAGTACCAGATAAAATCAATTGACCAAGAAAAAAGAAGTTTGAGGAGGCCTGGCAGGACTGCAGAACCCAGCCAGAAGACCACCAGGCACAGAGGTCCCAGCAAAAGGCCCACCCAGAGGCCCCAGACAGAAGCCCACCAGGACAACAGTGGTGTGGGTGTGCAGGCACCAACCAGAGACCTACTGGGACAGGGGCAGTGCAGTGCAGGGCAGGGATCCAGAAGGCCATCATTCTAACCCAGGAATTGGTGCAGTGGTGAACAGTGGACAGAAGGCCTCTCAGGCTTGTTGAGAATTGAAACCCACTGGAAGAGCAGAGTCACCTCAATAAAGGCTCAGCAAACTGCAGTGGTTGGTGAGTATTGGGATCAACACTTCCTACCTGAACCATACTTGTTGCGGGGGAAGGGCAGCTCAAACCTGCAGTAGAACTGTGCAGACTTAAAACCTGAAGGAGGTCAGGGAGCTCAATTCCAGCCTCACAGCCAGAAACCAGCCTAAACTTCAGTGGACTATGGCTGGCTCGCTGAGATCAGTCAACACAGATCTGTAAGCTACTGAAGTTGTCTGCTGGGAACAACAGAGACACTTCTTGAAGGGAACTTCTTTTTGTTCTTTTCTTTTCTCTTTCTTCTTCATTTCTTGCTTTTTTGTTCCTATTTTTGTCTTTTTCTTCTTGATTGTTCTTACTTTTATAGGAGTGAGAATATAGTTTCTGGTTTTCTGTTACTGTCAGTTTGTTCTGTTCTTGTTTTTGTTCCTTCCTTCTCTCTTTTCCTTTTGTCTTCACCAGTTTCCCAAAGTTTGGATGATCTTCCTGTGTCCTCTAACCTTACTTCTAACCTTTCCCTCTCCTTCTATTTCTCTACCCCACTCAACTCCTTAATCTCTCCAGAGGGGAAATTCACTATATCAAAGGGCTTATTTACTGCAAATGTATTTCTTGTTGGCTCTACATTTTGATATATAATCACAAGTCTGGTACATGCTGTCAAAAGTGGTAAATTACCATAGTTTCACATTATCTAGGCTGTGTTTGATGCTATTGTTGATACTGACTGTATTACTTTGGCCACCATGATGTAATTGTTCTAGTCAGTTGTCCTTCCTGGTATACCAATACTGAGATTGCCTAACAGCCATTACAAACTCAAAGCCCAGAGGCCAACTAAAACTGGAAGACAATCCAAGAAGCAGCCATTCCCTAATGGTTCTAAATACTAGCAATAAAGATACTTGCAATAAGCATTTTATAAGCAGCAATTCAGGAACTACACCAAAAACATCATCAACAGCAACAACAGCAAATAGAAATTAGAAGACATCTCTACAAGACTCACAACCAGACTTCCTGATCACCAGAGGCAACTCTAAGGGGCAACAAGATGGAAGACTCTGAAACTCAACCACCTAGACTCCCTGAACTGGCAACAAAAGAGGATCTGGAAAACATAAAATCAGAAATAATTTCTCAGATAACAACAGAGAATGTATCCATAGTGAAAGACATGATTAATGACTCTAGAGAAGACACAGATTAAAAAATAGAGGAGCTGAGGAATATGATGGAATCCCATCATAGGGAACAAATGGAATCCATAAAACAGATGCAAATAGATTTCCAGGACATGAAAAACTCCATTGAAAGTCTACACAGCAGAATGAGCCAATGTGAGGACAGAATATCAGATATAGAAGACAGGATTGCAATTAGTGACCAGGAAAACAAAAATTTCTTAAAAATAGCAAGGGACCACAAGAAATCAATCTAGCAGCTGCTAAATGATGGAAAGAATAACCCAAAGGCATTGGAGAAAGGAAAGAAGGGAAAGGAATAAATATGAATAAAGGAAAAAACAGAAACAAAGTCTTTGCAAATGGGGAGAAGTGGAGGGGTTGAAGGGAGGGCAGGAAAATGGGGAAAAATAATAACCAAGATACATCATGTAAAGGAACAAATTCCCAATGATGAATGTCATCATATTGTATACCTAAAATGTGCCAATAAACAAACAAAAAAAGAAATGAGCAGGAGCATCAGACAGTTCTCTGACTGAAAGAAGAATGGAGAACCTTTTCTATGCACCTGGGCAGGGCTAGGAACAAGTGGAAGTCATATTCTCCTTATCCCCAAAGAGTGTCCAAAACAACCACTGGAAAATAATGGGGATTAATAAACAACACATACTGATTCCCCCTTTTCCCCAATATTATTGTAAGACTTGTTACATTTATTAACATATTTGATATTCATAATAATTCTATGTGATAGAAGCTCTTTTTCTCTACTTTCTATATGGGGTGAAGAGAAGCTTAAAACCTTGCACAATTTTAAAACTGGGCAGGGTCCTGAGGCATAGGAGCAGTAAATAGAGGTACTGGGATTTTAATCCAAGCATATGGTTCAATCCTCAGTCTATTTGTCAGAGCTGTGTTGCTTCTTCTATAAAGAAGGGAGGCAGCTATCTCACACTTGGATGGATATCTGCTGAGGTGGTATGCTTGTTGTCCTGTTCATAATATGTACTAGAATGCAGGAAAAGAGCAGGGAAGGGAGAGACAGATAAGTGAACAGGAGAAATGTAAGAGAAAATCTGCATTCCCAGTGCTTGGTATAACAAGGGCTCGCCGCATGAGTGGACTCTGTAGAGGGAAGCCCGGCTTCAGCTCTCTAGTGATTCTGCTGAGGTAGGATCCAAAAATCATGAACTGAGGATAGAGAGGTTGGGAGCCTAAGATGGAGATTTTCTCTCACATGGCAAGCTGTGCACTGTGGAGACCTGTTTCTCTGAAGAATCCATCATACATGCACAACATAGAAAGGTCAGTGGAACAACAGCTGCCACACAGGGCCAGACATCAAGTGGCAGGCAGAAGCAGGCTTCAGCTGCAAGAGGTATTGGACAAAAGTCTTCATTTCTCTATTTTCTACCCCATCCCTAACACTGAGGAAGAGGTAAATTGTGCCAAATTGTGTCTCTGTGTGAGAAGGAGCAGTTGGGAAGGGGGAATATGTGTATTGGGAGGAGGAAGGACAGAATGAAGGCAAGAGAAGACAGGAATGGTAAAACCAGCATTCTTTTTCACTGCAGTTTCTTCACACTGACTCTGTGCCAACTTAGCCTGAGAGGAAATTCAAATTTCTCTCCTACAAAGGCTTCCTGTACTCAGAGAGTGTGTGAACAAATTTTCCTTTGGAATAATACCAATAAATAGATATGATTATACAGAATTGCTACAAAATCATTTCATAGAACACATTGGAACAGAATATGTTTCATAGTAGTATTGATAATCTGTCATGCTGTATGGATTCTCTTTACAAATAAATATACCAAGATTTAAAACATTCTTTATTAAAAACTAGTGGCTCTGCCAATAGGACTCAATTTCATTCCCCATCTCCACCTTCAGTTTCCATCTGTGATGAACCCAAAGTGATGCAGTCAAAGTAAAATTTAAAAATACGTGACCTAAGAAAAAATTATTTATCCTAGAACTTAAAAGAACATCTTATTTGTGTAAGACTTAAATCTGATAATGAGGATTTTTATGTCACTTAGTATAACTGTCAAGGCAGTAACACCATTGACACAACTGGAAGAAAAACTGGAGTTAACCTCTTAATAATAAAAAAAAAATCAGATTTCTCATTGTCAGATTTTACGCATTCAAACAAACTAAACATGTAAAAACAGTTCTTTCCATTATTAGGTAAAAATTTTACTAAGTACCTATTGTATAGTAGGCACTGTTTTAGGTATTATAGATTTAGCAATGAAGAAAATAAAATTCCTTTCTCTAGAAGAACATGTATTTAGTGTATGTGGGTGTTGAGGAAATAGAAAAGACACATATAATAAATAAAATATATAAATAAATTACATAATGCAAGTAAATTACATAAAGCAAGGTTGGGTGATGGGAAGTATTGTTAGTTAGCTATCTGTTACTATAACAAACACCTGAGACAAAACAACTTAAATAAAAAAAGGTTATTATGGCTCATGATTTCAGAGGTTGCAGTCCATGGTCATTGTTAATTGCTTTTGGGCCTGTGGTGAGGCAGCACATCATGGTGGATACATGTTTACTGCTTGCCTCATGTTTACTGAGAATAAATGAAAGAAAGAGGAAGGGGTCAAGTTCCCAATAGCCTCTTCTGAACAGGTTCTAGTGGCCTGACTTCCTTCCACGAGGGTTCATGTTCTAAAGGTTCCACTACCTCCCAACAACAGCACCATAGGTCGAGGACCCAGCTTTCAACACATGGAACTTTGAGGGGCTTTCGGGATCCAGACTATAGTAGGAGGTATGTGGGGGAAGTGTTGCAATTCAAATAGAGGTTTTTCAGGTAATACATATGAGACTATTTTGAACATGGCAACCACATCATACAAAAGCTAATTTCTTCTATTTCTTGGAGAAAATCACAGTAAGGCATCTGTATTTCAGCACATAAAAAGGCATCTCTTTTTCAAATTATATGTAATTTTGCAATAAAGATTGTACAAAGGTACAGAATAGCTCTTTTAAGTCTTGTGTGCTCATAAAGTTCCCTCTCCACTCTCATCCCTAATGTCTTCCAGTGAAGAGATAAAGCTATGTCATTGGAAGTATACATCTCATGCTGCTAATAAAGTATTTAAGACAGGAGTTGAAATGGATGACCAAGCCCAGATATGCTTATCTTTATATTGGTTTTCAAAAGCCTTCGAATGTCAAGTTATCCAATCATCCATCTACCTATCACACAACTTTTACTAACTGTATGCGATATTCTAGGAAGTTTGAGTAAGTGCTGGAACAAAGATTTAACTTCGTGCTCATTATATAATTTCAAAAGACTGTGTGAAAATATTATTTGACATTAAAACCAAAAATTAGGATTCCTTGAAAAATAGATTAGTAGATGTGACTATAGATCATGTAGAAGATCTTAATTTAATGGTAAACGTAGTGATTCAGGATAGACTTCTATAGAAGATAAAATTTGTAGTGTATCTTAGATATTTATTTATTTATTTATTGTATTCATATACTGGAGTTTGAACTCAGGACCTCATGCATGCAAGGCAGGCACTGTACTACTGAGCTACACTCTAGCTCCTAATTTTATTTTGAGACAGAATTTTAATAAGTTGCTCAGTTTGGCCTTAAAATTGTGATTTCCCTGTTTTAGCCTCCTAAGTAGTTGGGATTACAGATGTGTACCCCTGCACTCAGAATATAGAAAACTAAAAATGAAACAGAAAGTAATGAGTGAGCTGTTGACATATCTTTTAAAGAGTATTGTGGCCAGGGATGTAGCTCAGTGGTGCCATGCCTGCCTGACAAGCACAAGACCCTGAGTTTGGTCCTTGGTATCCAGAAAAAAAAGAGTATTAATATTAAAATTCTAATTACTGACATAATAAAAACTATATTTGAATAGAAATAGTTGTATGTCATTTACAGAAAATTCGAAGATGATCCTGACAGCTTCATATTGTTATACTTTTTCAGATTCTTGTTTTATAATCATGTAATCTCTATAAGATTATATATTAATTATAGAAATATTAGAGACATATTTAATTATAAATATTTAGAAACTTAGGTGCAAGCATATGTGCTGCCGAAGTGAGCACAATTTAGGTACAAGTTTCATTTTTTCTATTCCTATTCTCAGCTACCTTCTAAAATTATCTATCAGTTTTAGTTTAACTTTTTAATAAATTTATGGAGGATATATATTAGAATATATAATTTTCTTTTGTATAACTAGTCTTCAAAATAAATGGGATTATGAGTATTGTTCTGCAGTGGACATTTTTACCTTATTGAACACCTCAGAGATTTTCCACATGTATAAATATTGAAATGTCTCATTCCTTTCAAAAGCTGTAGAGTAGTCCATTGACCTTTCAGAATTCTTTTGTTGATGGATATTTAAGTTGTTTTCATTTTTTATGTCATGCACAATATTATATTGAATTTTATATTGTGTACCTTGTAGACACAGGTATTTCTCTAGGAAATATATTGAAGGATACAACTGCTAGCTGGGCAAGCAGTCATATTATAACTTCTAACAGTACAGATAAATGTTTTCCTACATGGAAATGTCAATTTACATTCTGTATGTCAACTGCCCATAGCTACAATAAAATACTTGAGGCTGTGTGTTGTATAAGTAAATACATTCACTTAGTTCACAATTTTGGAATCTGGAAGTCCAAACAATATGGCACTGGCTCTGTCAAGGCCTGCTTGGCTGTGCCACAGCATGGTGGACACCATCATGCCAGGAACTTGAGAGGGAGAACTCACCTGGTTACATGGGAAGCCAAGGAGTGGAGAGACAGTAGTCTTGATCTTTTGTAACAACCTTCATAAAAACTAGCCAGGGTTCCATGAGAACTATGGTATTTTCTTCCAAGGACAGCACCCATAATAACCAAATTACCTCTCACTACCTCCAATGTAATCAAACTAGGGACCAAATGGCCAACATATAAGCCACTGGGGGACTCACTCACACCACATGCAAATCAAAGCACACTCCTCCCAGCAGTGTACAATGATATCAACTTTCACACAAACCTACCAAGACATAGAAGCAAACTCTAAAGTGTTTTGTGCTCTGATTCCTCACTGGTTTGTATAAGATCTGTATCTATTTTGAGGAATAATATTTCGATTATAAAGGTTGAAAATACATTTGCCCTATCTGTAGCTTATGTATGCTGAATATTACAAAGTTCTCCCTTGTCAGGGTGGACAATATATAGTTTTCTTTGTTTTGTTTTTTTTGGTATCGGGGATAGAACTCAGGACCTTGAGCTTGTGAGGGAGGCGTGGTGCCACTGAGCTAAACCCCTGGTCCCCCAATCTAAGTTTTTTTAATCCTAATCTTTAAAATTTTAATTCTTAGTGTGGAAAAACAAAACATGAATTTTTTTCCTTGTGGCCTCTGTCTTTTATGTCTTTTCTACTCAAAAGCATATTATATATCTCTATCTCTACCTATCATCATTATCTATCTATCAATCATCTATCTATGTATCTGTGTATGTATGTATGTATGTATGTATGTATGTATGTATGTATCTATCTATCTATCTATCTATC
>NW_004624857.1:1965812-1983722 GCF_000247695.1 Heterocephalus glaber | reverse complement strand
ATCCTCTATTTTTTTTATCTGTGTCCTCTCTAGATTTATTAATCATGTCTTGCACCATGAGCAAAATCTTTGCTGTTATCTGGGTAATTATTTCTGATTTCATTTTTCCCAGATCCTCTTTTGTTGTCAGTTCAGAGTCCAGGTGATTGAGTATCAGAGTGTTCTATCTCATTTCCCTTTGGGGTTGCTGTAAGTGATCTGGAAGTCTGTTTTTGAGGCTTGTTTATGTGTCTTCTCATTTCTACCTGGTGGGAGAGCTTCTGGTGCCCACACAGCTCACCTTCTCTGCCCTAGGAGCTTTGGATGACAGCAGGGGATCTTCCTTCTGGGTGCTGGGACTGGCTGAGCTTCACTGCCCTAGGAGCCTGGGATTGAGGTGGGGAGCTTCCTTCCGGGTGCTCGATACTGGAATTCTGCACAGGCACATCTACTTTCTACCTTGTTACAGCACCAAACACTGCTTGTAGGAGGAACAGGAAGAACAATGACCCTTGCAAAGCTCTCAAAACAGCTAGCTCCTGTCATTCACCCACATTGTTTTGAAGGAGGTTGAGAAAGGGAGCCATTTTAGTTCCATATTTTGGTGGCAGAAGTTGCTTCAGGGGAAGGGAAAACAACTCTTCCCAGATTCAAGTGTCAAATCTGCACTTGTTCTACCCTAATTGTTGATTTATACAGTGACTATAGTTCATTTAAATAAATCGAATTGTTTTAGGCTGAGTTTTAATATTTCTTAAAATCCTGTTCTGATCGATATTTTGTTTAAGTTGTATCAATGTGTGTGTGTTTGATATTTGTGCATGACATTTATTATTTTCATAAATATCAAATAGCTTTATCATTATAATTTAAATCGCTCTATTGGAATATTCAAACTAAACTTTGTATTCTAATTGTATAATGCAAATAACACTACTATCTCCTGGTGGCAGCCAGCTAAATTACAAGTACAAATACTTCAGTATTGAAAATGCCTTGTCAGTACATAGAAATAGTTGAACCATTCGCTGAAACCATTTATACTTGAATATATCATTGGCCATTGGATTTATATCCTCAAATATTTATAAGGAAGTTGAAATATGAGTCTTAAGCAAACTTAATTTATTTACTAAGGTTATTTATTGATCTTCTAGAGTTTTAAAAGAAATTGTGTGCTCATTATCCATCTGATTCTCAAAATCTTTGTAAGGTAGCTTTTTTAGAGTGTTATTTTTATTTTACATAGTCAGTATGTTAGTTGTTTTCCTGTTACTATAACAAAATACCTTAGAGAATCAACTTTAAAGGAGAAATAGTGTATTTTGGCTTGTAGGTTCATAAGTTTGATTCCATGGTCACTTGCCCTTGTTGCTTTGGTCCTGTGGCAATAGAGAACATCATAGTGGGAGCACATAGTAGAGGAGACCGGTTCACTTCCGGACAACCAGGAAGCAAGAAGAAAGAGAAAGGGCCAGGGTCCCAGTAGCCTCTTCCAGGGCACACCATAATGACTTAGCCCCCTCCACTAGGCCCACGTCCCAAAGGTTCTACTCCCTCCAGATAATACTAGAGGCTGGGTAATAATAGGCCTTCAGCACTCAAGATTTTGGATGATCTAAACTACATCGGACAGAAATGGAAGTTTTAGGAGTCTGAAGAAGTACTTCTCTCAGTTTCCAATGCAAACAAGTGACAGATCTATGACTACAATCCAAACCTTCTGACTTCAGCCCCAAGGCATTATTCATACTATACTCTATTGCTACTAAGTGAAATTATGCACTGATTTTAAAATAGAGGTATATATTTACAACATCTTTCACAAATTCCAAGTCATGAATTTGACAAATTCAATTAAGTTCACATAAACAAGTAGAAAAATTACTTTCTTGAAAGATCAAATCTTTACATTTCTCAATTTTTAAATAGGGAAAACATCACAAATGTGCCATGGTATTGCTGTGCTTTATATCTTGGATGTCCCTCAAAAGCTAGGAGATTGTCTGGAAGGGGATTGGACCATGGAGGCACTGTACTTATCAGTGAATTAGTCCACTTAGTTCACAGCTGACTTGATGCTAGGACATGGCTCATGGCTCTATTTAGAGGCAGATCACTGGAGACATGACCTGGAAGGGTGTATCTTCCTGACTGGCCTCTTCTTTCTCTCTATGCTTCCTGGATTCCATGATGTGAGCAGATTTTCCTCTGCTATGCCCCTCTGCCATACTATTTCTGCTGTGGAGTCAGCTAACCGTAGTCTATAACCTCGATCTAAAAATAAACCTGTCTTCCTTTAAGTTTCTCATATTGAGAATTGTATCTCAGTGACAAGAAAGTGACTAAAACAGATTTTGGTACCAGAAGTGACATCATTTCTGTGACTGTACTTGAGCATGTGATTTAGAAGCCTTTGGAATTGATTTATGTAATTGGTTTGGAGATTTAAAGGTGCTTGCTAGAGGAGCCCTAGAATGCTATAAACAGAGCTCTATGAGAAATTCTGTCAGAGCTCAGAAGACAAGAATGCTGATAAAAATGCAGACATTGAAGACAAGGCTCAGTTTCATTTGGGAATAAGAACTCCATTGCTAGTGGATTTAAGATCATGTGTATTATGTTCTGGCAAAAATTTGTCTTCATTTTGCTCATATCCTGAGATTATCCAGGAGACTGAGACCAAAAAAACCTGACCTAATTAATCTGGCAAAGGAAATTTCAAGGCATCCAAACATTCATGTATGGGCACTGCTTGTTGTTTTTAGTGAGGTTTGCAAGAATCAGGAGTGTGAACTCGTTTGAAAAGTTTGGACTTCCTTCAAAAAGGAAGCACCTACAAAGTTGGAGCAAAGAAAAGTGTAGTTGATGAAAAGGATTGGCATAAAAAAGGAGTCAAACACTTTGCATCAGAGCAATTGGAAAAATTCCTTGAGAGCATCTTAGGAATCAACAAGATCCCACCCTTCACTGGCTCAAGGGTATAAAAAGTAGAAGTATATTTTTTTGAAAGACTTTCCTTTGAGATCTCCTAAGGGTGCCCTCCTAGAGAAGGGTCATCTAGAGAATTGGTTCTTAGGGATTCATGTTTTCAGCCATGTAGGTACTCAAAGGCCCTTGCAGCTGTGATCCAAGGGGAACTTGCTACTCCTTAGGTTGTCTGGGGGCAAACCCTGGAATTATCCTCATAATACTGGTTTTAGAGGAACATAGAATGCAAGAATTATGGAGTCAGGGAGGATTCCACCCAGATTTCAGAAGAAGATCTGCAAGGTCAGGCCATGTGTTCCTAGCTGGGAGGGAGACGTGTTAAGCTGTGGGAGTGAAGCTGCAAGTAGAGACCCCAGTAAGCTGGAGAACATGGATCCCACAAACATGGAACATACACTGAGAAAAGCAGCAGCCAATGATCAAATCTAGTCCAAGAAAGATGCCATGAAGGCTGCAACCAGTAATGCTGTAGGTTAGGAGGGGCTTCCCAAGCAGTTTGTAGCTCACACATCACTACAGCTGAACATGGAACTATAGGATTTAATATTTGCCCCTGCTGCGTTTAGTTCTTGCTTTGGTTCCATTCCTTTCTATCTCCCCATTTCTCTCCTTTGAAGTAGGACTGTTTACCCTGTTCCCTGTATGTCAGCAGCATTTAACTTTCTTTTTTATTTCTACAGGGTCTCTAAGCTAAAAGTTTGCCTTGAATCTCAGAGGACAGTTTGGACTTGGACTTCTCAGCAATGCTGAAGCCATTAAGACTTTAGTAACTCTGAGCTAAATGCATTTTGCATGAAGAGATGAACATGAGTCTTTTGGAAGCCAGTGGAATATTATGGCTTAGATTTGGTGTGTCTCCTGAAAGTCTCATGTGTTTGGATGGTGATTGGTAGATTAGTGTACTTAGTTCATAGCTGAATTTCTGTTAGAAGGTGGGGCCTGGTTAGAAGCAGGCCACCGGAGGAGTGATGTGGAAGTGTGTATCTCCTTCCCTGTCTTCTCCCTTCTGTATCTGCTTCCTGAGTTCCATGATGTAATTTTCTTTTCCTCTGCTATGTCATTGTGCCATGCTGTTGCTGGCTTTGGACTGTAACAGTCAGCCAAAATAAACCTCTACTCCTTTAATTGCAGATGTCTGGTATAGTGTCTTAGTGATGAAAAACTTACTAAGACAGCTTTGTTTAAAATAAAAAATAGCTAAAGGCTATTAAACTAATTGAGAAAAGCAGTTTACTATGATCTCCCATAGTCCAAGCATTTCCTTATTGAGTATGCTCAGCTGCAAAGCCTTCTAATCCAGAATCATTTATTTAACTTGTCATGTAATGTATCAAGTAGTTCAAATTGATTAGAGAGTAAAAATCTTGGTACTGTTTCATCTGGTGGAGGAAAAATGACTTATTTGTGGCTTACTAGAAAATACTGAGTCCTTAGATTTGGGTTCCCCCTCCATAAATACCACAATGGCCTATACTTTCAACTCAGAGGACTTGAAAGTTAGTGAATTTTGCTACCATTTGATGTTTTCGGTGGTATTAGGAGCAGTATACTATTCTCTGATCCATTGTGTCTTATTGTCTACTCTTGGGATAAGCAGAGTTAAGGAAAACCAATTTGTTTGCTTTGTTTTTTCATTTGGAGTCTTGAAACACTTTTGACATCCTCTATGAGATTAGGTTTATTCTCTGACACTTATTCATTTCTTCTAACAAATATCCAAGGCACATTTTGTGTAGGGTTAAGAATAAATGAGAAAGTGGATAGACTTCATACACAAGTAAATGTGATGAAAGTAAAATGTAAACATGGTACATATCTGTCCTAATAACTACTCTTGAAAGTACAAAAAGCTAGGTCTTGAAAGTATCATCAGATCTGATGGATTTGGGATGCCATATTGTTTAGTTTTAAAGTTTCAACTGATTATAAAATCAAACTACAGAATGATTGCAAAAATGAAACACATTAAAATTAAAATAATTTTGTCTGTTGTCTTGTGGCATGATTGGAGTATATTACTCAGTTGTGCAGGAGATTAGAAGGAAATTTGGACTTGATCTAGGGAAGAAGAAAGGTTGCATGAAGTTACAATGGGAATCATGGAAAAACAGACAGGTCTGGCCCCTAGAGGATTAAGTTGAACATAGTCCACAAGTTGAAAGGCACAGGATCTTGAAAATTCCATCAGATCTAATCTAGTTTTGGGGATCCAAAATCTGGACTATGTAATTAAGCAAATATGTTGTGGAAGAATGTAGAAAGTTTAGGGATACAGCAGATATCAGAGAATTGAGTTCATTTTAATAACTGAATAATCTAGTTCCTAAGTAAAAGAGACTAGAAACAAGGCTCCTGCTAAGCTACATGAATTTCGCCACATGACTTTAATTCCTTTAGTGGCTGTCAGTAAGAGGAGCAATATTACCCCCAAATTGAGAAGACTGTCCAGTATCTTATGTAGGAAACCAGGAGGAGAAGGTTCTGACAGTATAAAGAACTGTAAGACTACCATTCATACAGGTCTTCGGATTTATCTTAGCAGAGTAACATTTCACCTGCTACTGATACATTGGAATAAGTGTGGGGGGGTTGTTATCATTTTTTGTTATTTTTTTCTTATTCTTAATTTTTTGTTTATTCTTTTTAAAAAAATTATTTTTATTTGTACATTTTAAGTATACAATACAATGACATTCATCACTGGAAATTTGTACCTTACATAACATGTCATGGTTCTTATTTTTTCCCCATTCCCCTGCCCTCTCTTCAATGCCTCCACCCTATTAACAAAGACTTCATTTCCATTTTTTCACTTACTCACATTAATTCCGTTCCCTTTTTTCATTTCCCCTATCTCTCTCACTTCCCCTTCCCTTTTGTCCCCTTTCTTTTTATTTCACATTATATATTATACATTTTGGTCCTTATATAGAACACTTTTTCTGCATCTATTGAGGTGATCATATGGTTTTTGTCCTTGGCTCTATTAATATAATGTATTACATTTATTGATTTATGTATGTTGAACCATCCCTGCATCCCTGGGATGAATCCCACTAGCTCAGGGTGCATGATCTTCTTGATGAACTTCTGCATTCTATTTGCCAGTATCTTTTAAAAAATTTTTGTTTTATTGATACATTTTATGTATACAATATAATGACATTTATCATTGGAAATTTGCACCTTTATATAATCTCTCTTGGTTCTTATGCTTTCCTTCTTCCCCTTCCCTCCCTTCAACCCCTCCATCCCTCCATATTTACAAAGACTTTGTTTCCATTTTCTCATTTTCTTATATTAATTCCATTCCCTTCTTTCCTTTCCCCTACCTCTCCCAATTTCCCTTCCCCTTTGCCCCTTTTCTTCCTATTTCACATTATTATACCTTTTAGTCCTTGTTTACACTTTCAATTTCTCACACTAGAGAAACTATTCAGCATTTACACATGTGTGTCCTATTTATTTCACTTAAGAGTATCACTTCAATGTGCATCCATTTAGCAACAAATATCGCTTATTTCTCATTTTTTATGGTTGAGTTGTACTCCATTTTATTAAAAAAACACATATTCTTCATTCAGTCTCCCGTTGATGGGCATTTGGGCTATTTCCAAGTTTCAGCTATTACAAACTGTGCTGCTATGAACATGGGTGCACATATATCACTGTGGTATGATTCTTTTAAATCTTTGGGGAAGATACCCAGCAGGGGAATAGCGGGGTCAAATGGGACTTCCAGTCCTAGTTCTTTGAGGTATCTCCATACTGTTTCCACAGTGGTTGTACCAATCAACACTCCCACCAGCAGTGGAGCAGGGTTCCTCTTTCCCCACAGCCCCACCAGCATTTGTTATTGGTTGATTTCATGATAGCAGCCCTTCTTTCAGGAGTAAGGTGGAATCTCACCATTGTTTTCACTTGTGTCCCTTGAATGACCAGTGATGTTGAACATTTTTTTTATGTTTATTTGCTATTTCTACTTCTTTGTGTGAGAAATGTCTGTTCATTTCAGATGCCCATTTTTGGATTGGGTCTTCAAATTTGGGAGTTCTAATTTTTTTAAGTTCTTTATAGATTTGAGATAGTAGACCTTTGTCTGAGGAACAGCAGGTGAAAATGTGGCTTGTCTCTTCACTCTGTTGGTTTCTCTTGTTGTGCAGAAGCTTTTTAGTAAGAAGAGATCCCACTTGTTGATTGTGCTAGTTCACGGGCAACTGAGGTTTTGTTCATGAAATCTTTTCCTACACCGGTGTCTTCAAGGGTTCTTCCTAACCTCTGTTTCAGCTGGTTTAGTGTTTCTGTTTTAATATTTAGATCTTTAATCCATTTTGATTTTAGTTTAGTGCATGGTGAGAGATATAGGTCTAGTTTTTGTCTTTCGCAAGTTGAAACCCAATTTTCCAGCACCATTTATTAAAGAGACTATCTTTCCTCTAGTGTGGATGTTTGGCTCCTTAATCAAAGATGAGGTGGCTGAGTGTGTCTGGAGTTGTTTCTGCATCTTCTAATCTGTTCCACTGGTCCTCAGGTCTGTTTCTTTGCCAGTACCATGATGTTTTTTATTACAGTAGGTTTGTAGTATAGTTTCAAAATGAGGGTTGTGATACCCTCTGTCATGTCTCTGTTATCTAGAAGTTCTTTTGCTATTCTGGGTCTCTTCTTGTTCCAAATGAAATTTTGGATTGTATTCTCAAGGTCCATGAAGTATGCTGCTGGGATTTCAATTGGGATGTCATTGAATCTATATAGCAATTTTGGAAGTATGGCCATTTTCATTATGTTGATCCTTCCTACACAGGAGCAAGAGATGTCTTTCCATTTCCTGATACCATCTTCAATCTCTCTTTTCAGAGTGCTATAGTTTTCAGAAAAGAGGTCTTTGATTTCTTTTGTTAGGTCAATTCCTATGTATTTCAGGTTTTTCTGATGCTATTGTGAAAGAAATTGTTTTCCCTATTTTTCTCTCAGTGAGTCTGTCATTTGTGTAGAGGAAAGCTATTGCTTTTTGTGTGTTGATCTTGTATCCAGCTACTCAACTGAATTTGGTTATTAAGTCTAGAAGACTTTTGGTGGAGTTCTTGGGGTGTTCTATATAGAGTGTCATGTCATCTGCAAATAATGACAATTTGACTTCTTCATTTCCTATCTTCATTCCTTTTATATCTTTCTCCTGTCTAATTGCCATGGCTAATGTTTCCAAGACTATATTGAACAGGAGTGGTTATAGTGGAATCCTTGTCTTATTCCTGATTTTAGGGTGAAGGATTTCAGTTTTTGACCACTTAGTGTGATATTGGCTGTTGGTTTTTCATAGATGGCTTTTATCAGATTGAGGTAGAAACCATCTATTCCAATTTTTGTAGGGTTTTTAATCATACATCCATGTTGGATTTTGTCAAATGCTTTTTCTGCATCTATTGAGATGATCATATGGTTTTTGTCCTTGGCTCTATTGGCATAGTGCATTACATTTATTGATTTGCATATGTTGAAGCATTCCTGCATCCCTGGGATGAATCCCACTTGGTCAGGGTGTATTATCTTCTTGATGATATCCTGCATTCTTTTTGCCAGTACCTTATTAAGGATTTTTGCATCTATGTTCATTAGTGAGATTGGCCTATAGTTCTATATTTGGCTGGGTCTGTCTCTGCTTTGGGGATCAAAGGGATACTAGCTTCCAGAAATGAATTTGGGAGTATGGCTTCCCTTTCAATTTCATTGAAGAGTTTAAACAGTAGTGGCAGAAGTTCCTCTCTATATGTCTTGTAGAATTCAGCAGTGAATTCATCAGGACCCAGGGTTTTCTTAGTTGGTAAGATTTAAATTACGTTTTCAATTTCATTGATGGATATTGGGTGGTTTAGAATTTTTAGGTCTTCTTCCTTCAACTTTGGTAATTCTTGCCTATCTAGGAATCTGTCCATTTCTTCTGTCTTTTCCATCTTATTGGCATATAGGTTCTCAAAGTAGGTATTGATGATCCTCTGGATTTCTGCAGGGTCCTTTGTAATTTCATCCTTTTCATTCCTAATTGCGTGGATTTGGGCCATTTCTTTCCTTTTTCTGGTAAGGTTAGCTAAGGGTTTGTCGATTTTGTTGATTCTTTTGAAGAACCGACTCTTGGCTTCATTGATTTTTTTTTGTATTGTTCTCTTAGTGTCCATTGAATTGATTTCTGCTCTGATCTTTATAATTTCCTCCCTTCTATGAGTTTTGGGTTTGTCCTGCTCTTCTTTTTCTAGAAGCTTAAGGGTTATCACCAGGTTGCTTAATTAGGATCGCTCTGTTTTGCTATATGTATTCACTGCTATGAATTTCCCTCATAAGTCTACTTTCATTGTTTCCCATAGTTTCCAATATGTTGTATTGTCATTGTCATTTAAGGAAGGAACTCTCTGATTTCTTGTTTAATTTCATCTGTGAGCCATTGGTTATTCAGAAGTGTGCTGTTCAGTTTCTATGTGTTTATGAAATACTTGCAGTTTCTTTTGCTATTGATCTCAAATTTCTTTGCACTGTGGTCTGATAATATACAGGGGCTAACTTCAATTCCTTTGCACTTACATAAGTATGTTCTATGAGTGAGTATGTGGTCTATTTTTGAGAATGACCCATGTGCAGGTGAAAAGAATGTGCATTCTGATTTTGTGAGGTGGAACATTCTGTAAACATCTGTTAAGTTCATTTCTTCAAGAGTTTGATTGAATTCTAGTATTTTATTGCTTGTTTTGTCTCGTTGATCTAGCTATTTGTGACAGTGGGGTATTGAGGTTCCCCACTACTAATATATTAGTGTTTATATGATTTTTCATGTCTCTTAGTATTTGTTTTGTATAGTTGGGCACACTAGTGTTTGGTGCATAGATATTTATGATTGTCATCTCTTCCTCTTGAATTGTTCCCTTTACAATGATATAATGTCCTTCTTTGTCTCTCTTGATCAGTGTTAGTTTGAAAGCCACTTGATCTGCAAAGAGGATAGCTACTCCTGCTTTTTTTGGGTTCCTGTTGCATGGAGTATTATTCTCAACCCTTTAACTTTCAGTCTATGGGTTTCTTTTTGAATTAAGTGTGTTTCTTGTATGCAGCATATTGTTGAATGTTGCTTCTTGACCCTTTTTGTCAGACTATTTCTTTTGATTGGTGAATTGAGACCATTCACATTGATGGTTATAACTGATGTGTATTGACTTAAAATTGTCACGACTTTTCCTTCTTGTTGGATTCTCCCCCTTTTCTTTCAATTTCTTGTTGTGCCTGGTGGATTCATTCTGCTGGCCTTCCTGGGGTTGTGATCCTCAATGTCTTTTCCTAGGATATTGCCTAAATATTTTTAGAGTGCTGGTTTGGTATTCATGAAGTTCTAAGATGCTCTTTGTCATGAAAGTATCTTATTTCTGTATCAATTTTGAAAGATAGTTTTGTAGGGTGCAACAGTCTGGGTTGGAGGGTCTTTTCCTTTAGTGCTTGAAGTAAGTCACTCCAAGCTGTGCTTGCCTTGTAGGTTTGCACTGAGAAGTCTGCTGTGATTCTGATGGGCTTTCCTTTGTATGTGATTTGTTTCTTTTCTCTAACTTCTTGTAGAATTTTGTTCTTCTGCTGGCTTTCTGGATTCTTAACAATTATATGCCTATGTGAACATTTTTTTTTTTTATCAAGGCCAGTTGCATTACTATATGCCTCACTTATCTGTATTTGAAGTTCTTTTCCCCTGCTTTGGGAATTTTCTGCCATCACTTCTGTGAACAGTTTTTTATGTCATCTGCACTGTCTCCTGTTTTTTCATTGACTCCAATCAGTCTTATGTTATTCTTCTCTGCATCATCTAGCAGGTGCTGGATTGATTTCTTATGGTCCTTTACAATTTTAAAGCAATTTTTCTTTTCCTGGTCACTAATTGTAATCTTATCTTCTATATCTGAAATTTTGTCCTCATATTGGCTCAGTCTGCTGCACAGCCTTTAATGGAGCTTTTAATCTCCTGGAAATCTGCTGGTATCTCTTTTATGGATTCCATTTGTTTCCTATTTTGGGATTCCATCATTTTCTCAGCTCCTGTATTTTTTTATCTGCATCTTCTCTAAATTTATTAATCATGCCTTGCACTATGGGCACAATGTCTGCTGTTATGTGAGCAATTATTTCTGATTTAATTTTTTACAGATCCTGTTTTGTTGCTCATTCAAGGAATCCAAGTGGTTGACTATTAGAGTGTTCCATCTCTTTTCCCTTTGGGGTTGCTGTGAGTGATCTGGAAGTTTGGTTCTGAAGCTTGTTTACATGTCTTCTCATTTCGACTGTGGGGGCAGGGGGGTGGTGCTGCTTGTGCCTTCGTGGCTCACTTTGATTGTGCTGGAAGCAGGGGTATGTTGGTCCAGAAGCCTCCTACTCTGCAGTGGGGGCTGTAGCACATTGCTGCACTGAGAGTTGCCCTGCCAGTATCTTATTAAGGATTTTTCCATCTATGTTCATTAGTGAGATTGGCTTACAGTTCTCATTTTTGCTTAGGGTTTCCTTTGCTTTTGGGATCAAGGTGATGCTTGCTTCCAAGAATGAATTTGGGATTATTGCTTTCCTTTCAATTTCATTGAAGAGTTTAAAGAGTAGTGGCAATAGTTCGTCTCTAAATGTCTTGTATAATTCAGCACTGAAGCCATCAGGGCCTGGGATTTTCTTAGTTGGTAAATTTTAAATTATGTTTTTAATTTTGTTGATTGATATTGGGTAGTTTAGATTTTTTTTAAGTGTTCTTCGTTCAACTTTGGTAATTCATATGCATCTAGGAATTTGTCCATTTATTCTGTGTTTTACATCTTATTTGCATACAGGTTCTCAAAGTAGGTACAGATGATTCTCTGGATTTCTGCTGGGTCCTCTGTAGTTTTACTCTTTACATCCTTAATTACATGGATTTGGGTATTTTCTTTCCTTTTTTTTGGATAAGATTTGCTAAGGCTTTGCCAATTTTGTTTATTCCTTCAAACAACCAACTCTTAGCTTCATTGATTTTTTTGTATCATTCTCTCAGTTTCCATTGTATTGATTTCTCCTCTGACAATTTCCTCCCTTGAATAAGCTTTGGGTTTGTCCTGCTCTTCTTTTTCTAGAAGCTTAAGGTTCAGCATCAGCTTGTTTAATTGGGCTCACTCTGTTTTTGTAATATGAGTATTCACTGCTATGAATTTCCATCATAAGACTGCTTTCATTGTGTCCTATAGATTCCGATATGTTGTATTGACTTTGTCATTCAATAGTAGAAACTGTCTGATTTATTTTAAAATTTCCTCTATGACCCATTGGTTATTCAGAAGTGTGTTCAATTTCCATGTGTTTATGAAATTCTTGTGGTCTCTTTTGCTATTGATCTCCAATTTCATCACACTATGGTCTGATAATATACAGGGGATAATGTCAATTCCTTTGCACTTACTTAAATGTGTTCTATAAGTGAGTATGTGGTCTACTTTGGAGAATGACCCATATGCAGCTGAAAAGCATGTGTATTCTGATTATGTGGGGGGAACACTCTGTAAACATCTGTTAAGTTCATTTGTTCAAGAGTTTGATTGAGTTCTAGTATTTCTTTGTTTATTTTTTGTCTAGTTGATTTATCTATTTGTGACAGTGGGGTATTGAGTCCCCCCCCCCCACTATTGTATGAGTGCTTATTTGATTTTTCATGTGCATGAGTATTTGTTTTTTATAGTTGTGTGCACTAGTGTTTGGTGCATAGATATTTATGATTGTCATCTCTTCCCCTTGGATTGTTCCCTTTACAAGGATGCAGTGTCCTTCTTTGTCTTTCTTAATAAGTGTTGGTTTGAAATACATTTGATCTGCAAAGAGGATAAGTACTCCTGCTTTTTTTCATGCTCCTGTCACATGGAGTATTGTTTTCTCTCCTTTCACTTTCAGTCTATGTGTTTCTTTTTGAATCAGGTATGTTTCTTGTATTCATCATATTGTTGCATATTGCTTCTTGGCCCATTCTGCCCATCTATTTGTTTTGATTTTTGAATTGAGGCCATTAAATTTCATGTTTATAACTGATGTGTATTGACTTATGCTTGTCATTACTTTTTCATTTTTTGGATTCTCCCACTTTGGTTTAATGCCCTGCTGTGCCTGATGGATTTAATCTATTGGGCTTCCTGGTGTTGTGATCCTCATTTTCTTTTCCTGTGATATTGTTTAAAAATTTTTGGAGTGCTGGTTTGGTATTCATGAAGGTGCTCTTTGTCATGAAATTATCTTATTTCTCCATCAATTTTGAAAGATAATTTTGCAGCATATGTCAATCTGGGTTGGAGATTTTTTTCCTGTAGTGCTTGAAATATGTCACTCTGGGCTCCTCTTGCCTTGAGGGTTTGTGCTGAGCAGTCTGCTATGATTCTTACGGGTTTTCCTTTGTATGTGATTTGTTTCTTTTCTCTAACTGCCTGTAATAATTTGTTCTTCTGTTAGGTTTCTGAAATCTTAACTATTATATGCTTGTGTGTAGTTTGTTTTTTGATCACAATTAGTTGGAGTCCTATATACCTCACTTATCTGTATGTCAGGTTCTTTTCCCTTGGTTGGGAAGTTTTCTGCCATTAGTTCTGTGAACAGTTTTTTTAATGTCATTTGCACTATCTCCTGTTTCTTCATTGACTCTGATCAGTCTTACATTATTCTTCTTTGGATCATGTAGCAGCTGGTGGATTGATTTCTTGTGGTCCCTTACTATTTTAAAGAAAGTTTTCTTTTCCTGGTCACTAATTGCAATCCTGTCTTCTATATCTGAAATTCTGTCCTCACATTGGCTCATTCTGCTGTGTAAACTTTCAATGGTGTTTTTAATCTCCTGGAAATCAATCTGTTTGCATCTGTTTTATGGATTCCATTTGTTTCCTCTATTGGGATTCCATCATGTTCCTCAGCTCTTCTATTTTTGCATCTGTGTCTTCTCAAGATTTATTAATCTTGTCTTGCACTATGGGCACAATCTCTGCTGTTATGTGAGAAAAATTATTTTTGATTTCATTTTTTCCAGATCCTCTTTTTTTGCCAGTTCAGGGATTCCAGGTGGTTAAGTACCAGGTTGTTTCTTCTTGTTTCCCTTTGGAGTTGCCTTAGGTGATCTGGAAGTTTTGTTTTGAGACTTTTTATGTATCTTTTCATTTCTGCAGATGCAGCCTGCTGCACCTTTGTTGAGACAACTTTTTGTTCATCTATTGATCTTCAATTCTTAGCAAATCACTGAGCACTCTTTTCTCTGCTGCTCACCAATGCACCAATTCCTGGGCTCAGAATGGTGGTCTTTTGGGTCCCTGAGCTGACCCTGAGTTGTCTTTGTGTGTGGGGTGTTCCTGGCTGGGGCCTGTGCACACTTGGGATTGTATCTAGGCATGCTTCTGGCTATGGCCTACCCCCTACACAGCTTTTGCTTGGGATGGCCTTTGGCCGAGGGCTCTGCACCCCTGTTTCTTGTGTCTGAGTGGGATTCTGGCTAAGATCTGTGCATACTTATTGATGCTATTGGTGCAGGGCTCTGGCTGTTGCTTGTGTGCCTGTGAAGCTCTTTTCCAGGCAGGCCTTTGGCTTGGGCCTCTGGGCCCAAGGCCTGGTGTATGGGTGGGTCCCTGGCTGGACCTCCCTGTAGTGGTGCTACTCTGGTCCATACCAGCTTCTCCTGAGATTTTCATGTAGGTTTTCATGTCTTTCAGAGTAAGAAGATTGTCTGATGATTGGTAGCTATTCTTGTCACAAGGACTAACTTTAATGGACATTTAAATAAAAATAGTTTAAGACATGCTGACACAATAGTTAATATGAATAACAAAGGAATTACCAAGACTATGCATTTTATATGTACTCAAAATTAATTTGAAGTGAGAATTTTCCTGTCATCTACAGTGCTTTATCAGTTTGATTTGCTCAGCAGAAAAGTGAGTAGTGAAACACTTCATTCTCTATCACATATGCTTTTAATATTTGGACTCAGTAGAGTAGATATGTTTGGTCTGGATGTATGTATGTATGTATACATATTTGGTCTGGACAAAGAATGCCAACATCATCAATAGTTTCTGTGGATCAACATGACTGTTAATCATGATTACCAACTTGACTGGATCAAGACATGCCTAGTAGATCAGTAAAGTACACTTTGAGTGTGTCTATCAGGTTGAAGCAGGATGTATTATAAGTTTAAAGCTAACATAAGTTCAATGTCCAGGGAGTGGGAGAGAGAAAGGGAAGGAGGGAGGGAGGGAGGGAGGGAGGGAGAGAGAGAGAGAGATCTTCAACTTGGACAACAAGAAAAAGAAAGATGCCCAAGTACCTTGCACTGGAACAAGAAAAAAAAAAAAAGATGATTAGAGGTCATCTCAAGATTCAATAAAGCCCTATCCATTGCAAGCTAAAGAATTCCAAAGTATAAAGCTTTCACTTGAGGAGAGAGACTCTGAGCTCCCTGTTGGAGATGGCCAATTGGACTATCTAGAAAGTTGGTTCCCCAGGATTCTTTTCATGATGCTCAGCTATCCAGGCAGTCAGAGGCCACTGAGTCCATAACTGATGGGGAAGAAGGAAGCTTCTGCATGTTCTATCTGGTCTCAAACCTTGTCTTTGTCTATGCAACAATGGTTTACCAGAATGAAGAGTAGTGTAAAAGTTGTGCGGTCATGGAGGCTTCCACCCAGAGTTCAAAGGAAGGTTTAGAAAGCCATGCAAGGAGCCCCTAAGAGGTGGGTATGTGAAGTTGTGAGAATAAAGGTGCAAAGAGAGCCCAGGACATTACAGATATGAAGAACATGGAACATCTGTTGAGGAAAGCTTCAGGCAGTGAGCAGAGCCAGCCCAAGCAAGAAAAAGGCCCTGTGGACAGCAACCAACAAGGCCACAAGGATGGGGCTACCCAAGCCCTTTAGGCCTCCTATCTCACCACCACATACCAGCAGGACAGAGAGCTATAGGGATTAATGTTTGCCCTCCTGAGGTTCAGTCTTGATTTGGTCTTGTTCTTTTCTGTGTCCTATTCCTCCTTTTTTGGAATGAGGATCTTTACCCTGTACCACTGTATGTTGGGAATACATAACTTGCCTTTTGTCTTTTACAGGGATTCACATTAGTTCCAATTCCTCCTCTTTTTATCCACAAACCCATTCGAATCAGGGTTTTCTTCCCTGTTGCTTCCCTAAGACGTTCTTTCTCAAAGGCTCCAGTAACTTACCTGTTACATAAATTTAAGTTAAAGGAAGGGTTAGTGCTCATATAATTTATATTATTATGTCAATGTCATTCACCACAGAGTCAAGAATGTCCATAGCTCCTTTTACTATTTCTTTTGTCCAAAAGTTCCAGTCAGTAATTTATGCCTAGTGCTGAGATCTGTCAAATTTCTGTCAATAGTTCTTTCAGAACTATTTCAGATGCACTCCATCATTTCAGATCCAGTCCATCCAATTCTGTTTCTAATGACATCTCTCTCAGCACCCATCAGCCTCTTGCTCTAATCTGGACCTGTTGGCTTCTGAACCCAATAACAACTAGACTTCTGAGACTTTCTTTCAATATTTCTATCTGTGTGGTTTCTAGTCATATAGTTTTGATTCTTATATCTTCTTTGTGTTTACGCTTTCATTTTTTGAAAGAGACCTTCCAGCACTTCCTAAGCAACATGAAATAAGATACATTTTCCCCACACTATATGTCTAGACATAGAACCACATTTAGAATGGTTCATTAAATATTCTATTTTATTTTTAATTAATCATATATATATTTATAGGGTAAACATGATGTTTTGATAAATGTTTACATCATGGTATGATTAAATCAAGGTAATTAATATATTCATGGTATCACCTACTTAGTTTCAGAGTGGGATCATTTAGAATCTACTCTCAGCAATTTTAAGACATAAAATACATTATTATCAAACATGTTAACCATGCTCTGTAATAGATCACTAAAATTTATTCTTCCTATCCCATGAAATTTTGTATCCATTCACCTTCATTTCCCCTTTCCCCATCACATGATCCCCAGCCCCTTGTAATCACTATTCTATTTTCTACTTAATTGATGTATCCTTGGTTTGATTCCATATATTGTTTATTATAATAATGCTCCCATAAATACAGAACTGTACATAGTTCTTTGATGTATGTATTTCATAAATGGTGGGTATATATCCACTGGTAGGATTACTGGATTATATAATAGTTTTATTTTTAATTTTTTAACTGTTTTTCATAATGGCTATACTAATTTACCTTCTCAGCAACAATGTGCAAGGGTTCTCACTTCTCCACATCCTCTACAAAATTATCTTTCATCTTTTTGATAACAGTCATTTTAACAGGGATCAGTTGATATCTTTCTTATTGTGGTTTAAACTTGCATTTCATTGATAATTAATAATTTGAGCATTTTTTTCACATATCTGCTGTCCATTTGTGAGCCACCTTTTGAAAATGTCTGTTTAAGTCTTCTGCCTATTTTTAAATCCAGTTGTTTTCTTGCTATTGAATTGTTTGAATTTCTTATAGTATGTATTATAGTTGACCCTTTATCAAATGTATAGTTTGGAGTTTTTTCTCCTATCCTAGGAGTTTTCTCTGTACTTTGATTTTTTTTTTTTTTACAGTGCAAAAATTTGTAGTTTGATGTAATCCCCTTTGTCTATTTCTGCTTTGGGGTCCTTTACTGTTGGGCTCATATACAAAAACTAATTGTTCAGATCAGAGTTATGGAGATTTCCTCCTATGTTTTCTTCTAACGAATCATTTTAGAGGTTCAGGTTTTGTGTTTAAATTTTTAATCAAGTTTGAGCTGGTTTAGGGAGAGATAAGGGTTTAATTTCATTCTTTTCTATTTGGATAGCCAGTTTTCCTAGCAACACTCAGTCACAATTGAATGGGGAAAAAAATAAGAACCAAGATAAAGTAT
>NW_004624857.1:1933543-1965712 GCF_000247695.1 Heterocephalus glaber | reverse complement strand
TTTATATATATCATATTATATATATTATATTTTTCATATATATTTCATATATATATGAAAGTTCTTGACACCTATGTCAAAAATCAACTGAGTGGATATGTGTGAATTTATTTCTTAGGGGTTCTGTTCTGTACCTTTGGTAGAAGTGTCCGTGTGTATATAGAAAACCTTAATGATTTCATCAAAAATTGTTAAAGCTGATAGAAATACTATTCAATGCATTTGTGGGATACAAAATCAGAAATCAGAGCTCAAAAGCCAGTAGTATTTCTATATATTAATAACATACTATCCAAACAGGAAATTATGAAAACCATCTTATTTATGATAGCATCAAAAAGTAGATCTAACTAAAGAAGTGAAAGATCTATGTATTAAAAACCATTTAACTTTATGAAAAAAATTTAAATGGTTTGAATAAAAGGACAGATATCCTATGTTCAAGGATTGGGAGAATTAATATAGTTGCAGTCATTTTTATAGAAATAGCAACTATAATCCTAAAATTTATACAGAAATGTGAAAGACCCCCATAGGTGAAACCACACTGATCAAAAAGAACAAGGCTGGAAGCATCACATACTGATTTCAACATATATTATAAAGCTATTGTAAACAAGTCAGCATACTATTAGCATAAAAACACATAAAAAAATGAGTCATTATGTATTTTAAATGAATACATTTAAAAATGGGTACATTAAATAGCTTATAAGAAATAATTTTCCTGAGACTGTATCTTTTTTAAAAATTGTTTTTGGTAGTGCCTTTGTAATGGTTTACTGGGATATATAATCTTAGATGAAAATTTATTCTTTCTTATTTTTGAATTTATGAATTTTATTCTACTGTCTTCTGGCATCCAGTATTCATGTTGGGGAAGACTGATGTCATCTGATTTTTCTTTCTCTTTCAGTTTCCCAGGAAACAGTAAAATTATTTTCATTACTTTTAAATTTTAGAATGCTATCTTGGTGTGATTTTTTATGTTCACTATTGTTTTAAACAATTAACGGGATTTTCAATGAGTTCCTTCAGTACTGAGAAATATTCTTATGTTATTCTATACTTTTTCTCTTCATCTTAAATATCAAAGATTAGTATTCTCATTTTCTTCTCTCTTCATCTTTCTCTGCATTTCTTTTTATTTGTCTGTTACTCATTTGTTTGTCTGTTTTCCCTAATTTCCAGGAGTTTTTCTAACTTTGTCCTTTAAATCTTTGACAGATTTAAAATTTTTTACCCTATTTTTAATTTTCTGGAATTATTGTTTATTCTGAGATTATCTTTTTCATGCATTCTGTTTCCTTTTTGTAGATAAAATATTTCCCTTTATTGGAGTGTTTATAGTCTTCTCTCAAAGATTTGTTCTTAGTTGGGAGTGGTGCTATATGCTTGTAATCCCAGCACTTAGGAGACTGAGGCAGGAGGATCACCACAAGTTTGAGACCAGCTTGAGCTATGTAGTGAGTTCAAGGCTACCTTGAACTACATAGTGAGACATTGTCTCAAAACAAACAAATAAATACCACCAACCAAACAAAACAGATTTGTTTGTTCTGAATTTTAATTTTTTTCAGAACTATTTTATTGCTTCTTTTGTGTTGATCATTTTTCACATGTAAACTTTAAAGGAATACTTAATAACATCTGGCTATCTATTCATATTTATTGGAAAGCACTAAAGTGTTGATTAGTAGTAGTGCGGGTGGGCACTGCTTTTGATTATTGGTATACTCTAGGAAGATAGGGGAGTAAGTCAGTCTTAAGTAGGATCTCCAAATGTCAGCTTGTGGGAGTACTTTCTATGGATCTGTTCATTTTTCTAGAGAGAAACATCATTCAATTTCATGCTTCCTTGGGAAAGAGAGGCAGTTGTATCAGCTAATTTCAGTATTCTGCCAAAAAAAAAAGTGGGATAGGAAAGCTGGGGTTATAACAGGTTAGACTTTCACATGCCCTTGTTTTGAGTCTTGTACATTAAACATGCTTCCCATGACCTTGCTCACTTTCTTCAGTATTAAATCTCTGTCTTCTCCAGGGGAGGGGTTGTGTGGTGGCTGCACATAGAGAGATGGCAGGGATGCAAATGACCTATGTACACATTTTCTACAAGGCCATTTGTTTTCATTTGCGTAAAACTACACCTACCTAACAAAGTACTTCAGCCTTCCCGAGGTCAGTCTTTCAGACGTCCTTTCTTTTTAGTATTGCATTTTCATAGATATCTATATTGCAAATTTTATTTCTACTTTTAAACTAATGTAGTTACCACTTGAGGATATGCTCTCTTACTTATAAATGATTTAAAATATTTATATGCTATTACCACTTTATATTTCATTTTTTGCCTTTGTCTTCCATTTTTGTCTTTATTATATATTACATGTATTATTACTACATATATTACTTTTCTACATTTGCTTTATCAGAGTTTGGGAAGAGAGAGAAGTCAAATATGTGGTGGACTGGTTGTGTTTACCTGGACATTTTCCTTTCCTATTTCAAGTGAGAGATGTGACACAAGAAGTGATCAGTATGTGTGGCACATCTCTTGTATATTGAGTGGATTAATATGCATTGCAAAATGTACTGTTACTGTCACTGTGTACTGTGTATTTCACAGATACGACCCTTTACGGATGTCACGCAACTCTGGCCGACACACTTACCAATATACTTGTGGCTCAATATGCTAGAAATCTGTTGTTCTCAATTTCAGGTTATGTGAGAAATTAAGAATATTCTTCTGGATATTTACATATAATTTATCTATTTGAACACTGATGAAATTTACACTGAACTTAGGAGTTCATCTGTGAAGACTAATTGTTTCAAAATTCAAAGTCATATTTTACTAGGTTGGATTTTCTCTTTTGTAAAAAGGCCAGTTTTCTTAATAGTAGAAATCTCTATTTTTTCTTAGTAGCTTCCTTAATTCTGTGTATGCCCAGCAGCAGTGAGATTCTGCCCTGATCCAAATAATTGGATCGTTTATGATGTATTCTTTTCCTAAAACAAGAAAACTATCAAAATTATAGAGATAATCACATTCTAATAATTGTAACATTGCCTTGATTCTGCATTTACTATTAATAAGTGGCTTCATTTTGGACCCACATTCCTGTCTTTTGGATTTTAATGGCTAAAACTGAATGATTTTTTTTTCTGAATGACTTTTTAACAAATCTTTTTCTTTCTCATCATTGGATGAGCTCCTTAGATGGAGAAGTGATATTTTGTTCATATTAAAAATCTTCTTGTGCAAAGCTTTGTCAGAAATTGCTAATCAATGATAAACACAGAGATAAAGGTAAGAAGTCCCCAAGGAGGCTAGGTGCCTCTGTGCTATGTTGGCAACAGAAGTTTCTAAATCTGCCAGGTAAAAAAGAAGAAGATAGCTGAGTTGTGTGATAGCGGGTCTGCCAGGGGGCTTCTGTGGAAAGAGATGAGTAGAAGATGAGACTCCACAACAGCACAGGCTCCTCTGGAGTCAGACAGGAGATGTGGCTGAAGACAAGGTAAAATTCCAACAAGTGAGGACGGAGCTAGATCAGTGAAGGGCAACCACAGGGCAGGGCCCACCATACTGAAAAAACAGACCTCTCTTGTTCTTGGGTGCCCACTGCAGCAGCAAGTGCCAGGCACACAAAAGACATTGCCTTGGAAACTGGTGAGCACGGGAATAAACTCAAGTTTCCAAATAAGAATTACTACTGACCCTACTGCCATCTAGACACATTAGCTTGGCTGTGTTCTCAGAAGATTTTATCCAAGAGAGAATATTTTGTAGGAAAATTGTTGCTAGGCCACTCATTGGCAAATATGATATCTATCATATCCACATTCCCACCAAGACTGGGCACTTCAAAGCAAGCTGAGGACAATAATGGAAAGAAAGACTATTCTGTCTTGTTTTGTACATTTGTCTGTAAGGTCTAAATTTTGACCTTGTTATATGTATGTTGAAGAGTTTATTATTAACAATCCTATGACTTGGTCATATATCAAAAGTTGTTTAATTTTTAAGAAAGTAGATAAGAGTTAGTAGAATTATGTTCAGAAAGACTAGTGTTAAAACACACACTGACTTGTTTGTCCTCCTAAATAAAACAACTGAAGAATTTTGGAGATCTTTGAAAAAGCATTTTTCACCACTGTGATGAAGGATTGAAAGATTGGAATCTAACATAGTATCTGAAATATAAGCCCATTGACTAAATAATGAATATTTATCATTATTTAAGGGAATTGTTTTGATGTGTCTATAATAACAAAGGTGACAGTGAGCTAATTGAGGTCCCTAGAAATTCTTAGATCTCATAGAGATGTTGAAATGAAGAGGTCAGTAGGTCCCCCACTCAAACTGAGCTCACTCTACATCCTCCATGTCACAGGTAACATTACTGAATATTGAAGTCAATTTATTAGGGAACTTCTACCCATCAGTAAAGGACTGGATTCCCATGTCTGACATTTTAATGCTTTCAGAACCCAAATCTCTTTAAACAATTTGGAGAATTTTAGGAGGATATCTGATTTGATTTGTGTCTTTAAGAAATTCATCCTGCCTGCCATATGAGGACTATAGGGGAGCAAATATGGAAACCCATAGCTCGATAAGGGTCTCAAGAGCTGGAAGTGAGATAGTTAAAGAAAGGTAAAGGTAGGGATGATAGGGAAAGGGAATTGTAGTTGCCATTATTTTAGAGGTAAAATTGATAGGACTTGACTTGAGAGTGACCTGGCTAGGAAAGGAATAGATTAAGTATATAGTTTAGAATTATTCTTTAGCAGTTCAGAGAGTAGACTGTTTACTAGTATTAAGAAGGAAAATAAAGTTGGGGAATAGAAATCAGGAAATCACTTCAAACATGTTAAATTTGCAATAATTGTACATAGATATTTAAGTGGAGATAAAGTCAAAAAGGCAGTTTGAGTCGAGTTTTAGAGAGGTAAGGACTAAACATGAAAATGTCACTTAATTCTGCTAAAGCATAAGACGTAACACTTCCATACTGCAGATCAAATGTCACTTGATGTTTTAAATTATCTATAACTCTTGATTCAATTCCTGTAACTACTCTAGATTACAATCTATATTGTAAAGACAAGAAAACTGAGGTACCCAAAAGACTACTCCAGAATTAAAAAAAAAATTGCAACATCCTAGTAGTAGATTGGGTAGGACCAAGACAGCAGTGGATATGCTAACTATAAAGAAATCACTATAGGTCTTTGGTTCTTATATCTGACTTTGAGTTTAAAAAATAACCTTGAATGCCTGACTAAAAAGAGGGTTTTTTGAGTTTTCTGTTTTTGTTTTTAAATGATAGAATAAGGTGTTCTTTACTGGCACTTGTCTCCTCTAAGAAGATAATTGTGTAGGTGGGAACATTTGAACAAACAACTCACTAAATCACAAGTATTATAAGGAGACAGTTTGTACCAAGAGATCTGGCTTATGTCAACACTTTTTAAAAATGCTTCAAATAGGAAAAAGAAAAACAAACAGTAGAAATTTGACTGCAAAGTCTTGGAATGGAATTTTGAGAACTGTGGAAGTTCAGGGCACAATCAAATGGACAAACATTTCTGCTCTCCCAAATACTCTCATTCTTCCCTTTATGTATTAAATTCTATTATTTACTTATTTTATTTAATGACTTTATTATTTACAGAATATACTGTGCTCATTCAATTATTCTTATAGTTATTGAACACTTGTTGTGGTAGGAAGTACTTATCACGAGTTTCCAGTTTAGTATATAGTAAATATTAAATTCCTCATTAATGAAATTGACTAATATAGTTATATGATTAAGTAAATATATTGATCATTAACCAAGAAATGCATAAGTATTCTCAAAAGAGAGAGATTAGTTTAGCCTTTTTGAGACTTTAAGAGGATGCATTCATTTCAAATCACTTCTTGGGTCCCCAACCTGTGTGGTGAGCTAATGTGGTAGTCACGAGGGATTAAAAAGTGAATAGAAATAAGAGCTCCCTGTCCCATGACCTTTCGAAACCCACTAGTTGTGTGGCTGAATAAATTACTTCTCTGTAGGGCTGGGGATTTAGCTCAGTGGCACCGCACCTGCCTCGCAAGTGCAAGGTCCTGAGTTTGATCCCTGGTACTCTCCCGCCAAAAAAAAATTACTTCTCTGTGCCTTTCACTTTTCTCTAGCTTGAAGCATAGGTAATTACAGTAATCATACACAAAGGGAGTAGTGCTCTCTCAGGTCCCTTTAAGTTCTAAAATTGTACTTGAGATTTAGTCTTAAATGATAAAAAGGGACTTAAAAAGCCCCAGGGACCATTGTCATTTTCTTCTACATTGTTAGGAAAGACAAAAGATTTTAGCTGGGCCAACAGATGAGTTCTGAAGGATGGATCCCACTTACCTGTCATCCCGAGGAAGCTGCTTGTCCTGACTTCCTCCCCCTGACCCCTCCCACTGCTGGAAAATTAGGATAATTATACCTCTCCAGATATGGATTGCTTATATCTGTATAGTTTATTTCATAAGATGGAATCATATAGCATATACATTGCTTGTGTTGGCTTTTTCATTCAGCATAATTACCTGGATGTTCATTCAAGCTGTTTTATGTATCAATAGTTTATTTCTTTTTATTGCTGAAAGCATTCCACTGTATGGTTGTAGAACAGCTGGTTTAACCATTCACCCACTGAAAGACATCTGGATTGTTCTCAGTCTTTGGGTACTATTGAAAAAACAACTTGAGTGTACATGTACCCTTATTTTTGTTTGTAGATAAAAATTATCATTTCTGTGGAATAAATGCTCCAAACTTTATTGACTGGGTTGTATGGTAAGTATGCTTAGTTTTTAAAATAAATTGCCAAACCATTTCCCAGAGTGATTGTACCATTTTGTATTGCTATCAGAATGAATAACTAATTCAGGTTTTCTACAGTAATAGTAGCATTTGATATTATTTTTAATTTTGTCATTTTAATAGGTATATAGTAACATCTCATTGTGGTTGTAAATTGCATTTCCCAAATGGCTAATCATATTGAATATTCATATGTTTATTTGCTATCTGTATATCCTCTTTGGTGAAATATTTCACATATTTTGCCTATTTTTTGTGCTTTTACTATTTTACTATTCACTGGGTTATTTCTTTTAACGGTTGAGTTTATTCATATATTTTAGTTTTAACCTTAAGAACATAGCCTTTAAAAGAAAAAGAAACTCACCTCATAAAAATTAAGAACATTTGCTCAATGCAAAACTCTGTTAAGAAAGACTGTAGAGTAGTAGTTGCCAGGGGATAGGGACTTGGATAAATGGGGAAATGTTGGTCAAAGAATAAAAAATTTCATTTATGCAGGATGCAAAAATTCTGGCGATTTAATGTGCAATATAGTGACTCTAGATCATACTATCTTCTATCTTTGAAATTTGCTAAGAAAGTAGATCTTAAATGTTCTCACCACACATAAAAAATGGTAACTATGTGGGGTGATATGTTAATTTGTTTCACTGTGGTAATCGTTTAATGATGTATACATATATCAAAGTACCACAGAATAAACCTTAAATACATACAACTTTTATTTATCAGTTGTAAATCTATACATTGTACATCCCTAGAGGCATAAAGGAAAGACCTTATTGAGAGGAGGAAAAGATAAACTATAGACTAGGGGGAAAATACTCACAAATCAATATTTAATAAAAGGCTAGTCTTAAAACCAAGGATTTTCTCCTGTTTTTCTAATAAAAGCTTTGCAGTTTATATTTAAATCTTTTACACATTCTGTGGTAGTTTAGAAAAAGCCTCTTTGTATCTTCATAAATATCTTATCATTAATTAACTTAGACCCAGAATGGAGAAGATTGATTTGGAACCAAGGTGATTAAGGGAAAAGGAGATTTTCTATTGATGCAATTTTTGTATATTTCCTTATTCAGATTAATTTCCTTAAACTGTGTCAGTTGTACTTTTTTGAAAGATACCTTTAGAATTTTGATGGCAGTGACTAAGAATCTTAAGGGCAGAAGTATGAAGGAGATTAAGTGGGAGCTCTGCAAGTTTGTTAAGTAGAATTGGCTACAGAACTGCAGCTGCACTCAGTCAAACTCCACTCCTCACTATTGACTGTGGTGCATAAAGGCACATAATTAGGAATTTTCATCAACTAACATTTGAGCAATGAAATAATATATCTAGATCAAATGGCTCATCTAAATATTTTCTTGCAACTAGGTATCATGCTCACTGATGATTTTCTGTAACTAGGCATTAGCTAGCATAATCCATAGGCTATTACTGAAATCTATATTGTCATCAAAGTGGACTATTTGGTACTGGATTATTTTCCAGGCTTTCTGGAGAATTAAAGGCAGAAGGCATACACAGTCACCAGAGAAAATTAAGTACTATATCATGTCACAGCAGACAATCCTCCATTTTGCAGGCTATGTTTTCCTTCTGGATTAAACCATGTCAATTCTTCTTGCTTTAGTACATAATTTTAATTAAATTTTTCTCTGGATCATGCATAAATTTCTATATTCCCTTTGAACTATAGAAAATGACCCATAGACATTAAATCCGGACTCAGTCTTTAAAAGACAGAAATTACATGTCCCTAATGATAGCTTCTTAGGTGTATAACCTAGAATCTCCTCACCTGGTTCCTCCTGACAAAGGCACTAAAACTAGGGGTGCATGTATACAAGTCACCTATTTTGTTGCATTATATGGTAAAATTGTTGGTACAGGCTCTCAGCAACCCAAATCATTTTGCCTCTATTAACCTTGTGGTCCAAGAAGATAATACACACTAATCAGTCATTTTAGGTCAGCAAGTTATTTTCTATTATCATATCAATAATTTTGCTTACTGGGTAAAACATAATGCTAATTCAGAGAAATTTAGAAGGGATGTCCAACTATCCTTTATAAAATGTAGTATAGCTGAATGTTCCTGTTTTAGAGGTGAAAAAGAGCAAAACTGAGAAATGTGTTTCAACCATTCTAAATAAGACATTGTTGTTTCACATGTTTTAATCCCTCTTTAGGCAGCAGTCATGATGTAGTTGCTTGATTGCTACTGGGCAGTTGTTTGAAGTTGGTGGTATTCTGCACAACTGTTAATTGCATCTTTCATTCTACATTGCATGACACTTAAAGATCATAAAGCATGAAGTCTGATTGTGACCTGAAAACTTGTGTTAATACCTTCTACCAAGGTGAAGAAGTATTGGCAGTAAAACTCATATAATTACATACTTAGTTTGGAAGAGATAATGAAGCAATCTTTTAAGAAAAGCTGCAACATCCACACCCATGGGTGCACAAAGGGTGGTAATATTTCAGGAAATGTGCACAGGTTCTATTCTTAGGCAGAAAATGATTCTGAACACTTGACTCATATTTTCTTTTTAATATTCCATAATATTGATAGCATAATGGCATTGGTAGTAAAATAATCCATATCTAAATAAGTGTAAAAGAGCTCCTTTGATAAATATAAAGTAAAAATTGTAAACAAAAAACATGTTTGACAAACTTCTTAGTGTGATTTTTTTCTAAACTACTATGTATTTAGTAAGTTCTGATTTATTCCTAGTTCCTGATCTGCTTTCCTGTCAACCAAGGCATTATTCATTCATACACTGAAGTAAAATCAAAATATTTCAATTTTGATGAAGAAATCTAATCTTTATTTCTATGATGTTAGCACAATATACTCACACAATAGCTCTGATCTGTACTTAACAAAATACATTTATAGCACTTTACAAACTTTATCAGTTTGGAAAACATTGCATAACATTTTATTAAACACAATATTTTATATATATTATATGTATTCATAATTTATTTACTTTAAAAAGATAATTGACTCTCTTTATTCAATACTTGGTTTTATCAATAAAGCACAGCCTAACAAAGGAAGAAGTGCTCCCATTTGCAAGTAAGATAATAGAACACTAAGAAGAGATACCACCTGTTAGTCTGATTTATCTTAAATTAAGGTACCAGTGGAATGTAAACAAATTTTTTTGTAATTTTCTTTACAAAAGATGTATTATCAAATATACATGCAGAGGTCTGAGTTATAGTGTTTATCATTATATTTCCTTAACAATGTGGTACAATTAGTTAAGTCATTAAAAACTGTAGCCTTTGGCACTTTGAGTAGAAAAAGAATATATCAATATTATGTAAAGAAAAAGAATTCAGTGACTAGAGAAGTACTTTAAAATATTTTGTTAAGAAATATGAAATATTAGGAAATATCGCACTGCACCTGAAATGCTGCAGCTTAGTTTTTCTTCAGAGTACTAAAACCAGCCCATCTTTCCCTCTATATATTGGCAAAAGCCAGTAGGAGTGTCATGATGGTGGCGATGGTAAGAAGTGGGGAAGGCAGCATTTTACTCCCACTTCCTTCTCTGAGAAGGAAATTGCCAGAAGGGTTATGGTTGAGTCTGTATTTTATTGCCAAGTTTTCAATTTTGCTGGTTTCAGCTAAATTCCTAATGCTTTAGGAGGCTGGCTTCTCAAGAAAGCCCTGCCCTTTTCCCATAGACGCTGATAATGATGTGATATTATTGTGTCCGAACAGTTCTTGTTCTTACTGAAAACTGAACTAAGGTCAGATCAACCAGCTTGTGTTGTTTCCATGTGTTCTCTTGGCAATCATCAAGTGTGCATTAGAATTCTTAAGAAATGGTGTTAAAAAAAAGGTTTAATACCAAATTCCAAGAACCAAATATTTCTTCACACTTTATCTAACTTGGAAAATGCTTCAAAAATTTTTGTTTTCTTTTTAATTGATAGTATTAGTTTCCTTTGATTTAGGCTCAAGGCTTAATGCAAGATAGGTAGCAAAAACTGTTGATTGTTAAGCAATAAAGCTGTGGTCATTCAGATATTTTGAAGAAATACATTCTGAATTTATACTGTGAGATACTTTTACTTATCAATTTGCATTTCCCCCCAGGATTTTCCTGTTGGGTGCTCAATTCACAGAAATTTTTTAGGGAAGAGGTTAAAACTCAGCCACTGTGATTTTAATTTACTGGTTATCAGGATATTGAAAAAGAAAATTAATCTGGGACAAAATGAAAGTTTTGCATTACTTGCTCATTAAGATTGCAACCTAAAGTAGCTATTTGGAGGCATCTAAGGGTAGACTTGACCAATATTTCTGGCAATATAACCCACAATGTCAAGTTTTGGCTCAGATTTCTTGAGTGTAACTTTACAGCAGTATGTTTTTTTCAGGGAATGTCAATTGTTATTTTTGCTTTTAAAGTAGAACATATCTAGAATGTCAAAAAATTAAGTAATAAATTAAAGTCAAGCCACAAAATGCAAAACATAATCACAATTTCAAAAGATTCTCTAAAACAATGTATTTTTCAAATTATGCAAATTTACTCACTGAAAATAGATCCTTCATTATCAGTACCTGTACTTAAATAAATAGTAAGCAGCAGAAAAGCTATGCAGAAAAAGTACTAGTTATTCCCTTTCACGGAAAATATTTCTATACAGTGTTGATGTTGAAGAAAGCATAATTTTGAAGAAATGCACATAAAACATTTTGTTTTTATCTTTACTGTGAGAGCCACTATGGGGAAGCTGCGGGTGTCCTACTCTAACACAAAGTAGCCAGCATCTTCTTAATAAAGTAGCATTTCTTTGACAAGGAATTGCACACCACTACTTCACAGCTAAATAAGTTTGAGAGTTTACATGGTATATGTACTATAATAATCAGCACCACCCATACTGAGCTTGAGGTGCAGATTCTGTAAAGTGAATATATAATACTGCATGGCCTCTGCTGTAGGGAAAAACCTGTGTGTTGTGGATTCCTACAGCTAATTATAAAGAAAAAAAAATCTCCAAAGTTGGCACATTCAGGAAGTAAAATAGTATACATAGAAGGAAACCACTTTCTTTTGATACCACCCTCTGCAAAACCTTTTAAATTGGATGACAGGTCTTAAAAAGAAAACTCCTCACATCATCACATTAGTTAGGTTCTTGCATTGTGCTTTTCCCCTCCCTTGATGTAAAGTCTACAAGTTCAGTGTGGTAGTTCTCAAGAGTTAGTAGAGTTCCGGGCTGCCAGGCTGATGGTGAACAATCTAATTTGGCGAGGCGGCTTCCTAATCCTCTGGAACAGTAGAATCATCATGTGGTCTTGGGGGGGGGGTCACCCAAACGACTGAATGGTCATCACTCAATCCTTATAAGCTCGCGTGGGAGAGGTTCCTTTGTAGAAGATATTTCTGGTGTTCTCGGGGCTGTTGCTTCTTTCAGGGATCAGAATGATATTGCCCTTCCTTCGCAGAGTGGAGTCGCGAGAGGAAGAGATGGACAGCGTCTCTGAGCCGATCTCGCTGCCCTCCACGGGGGTGACGCGGATGGTGGTGATTCCGTGGTGGTGATGTTCATTATTATCAATGTTGCTTCTCTTGCGATCTCCAGAGCCGAAGCTGTCTTTCAGGGACTCACAGCTCTCTGAATCCCTGTTGAGGTCGTTGAGCTCGTAAGTTTGGCGCAAGCTGCCCTTTTCAGGAGCCTTCCACTTCCACGAGCCGCTGCCTTCTCCCTCGGTGGACGGGATCTGGATGATGGGCCTGTTGTTCTCCGGATGAGCCTCCACTCTCACGATCCCACTGGGCTCGTGGTCTGTCAGGGTCTTGTAGCGGATGGAGCCGGTGCAGGAGACCGTGCTGCCCTCGTTGTTCTTGGGGCTGCTCTGCAGGACGCCTTGCTGCTTGGACATGGCGATCACCTGCATGATGCGCGGCTGGCTGTTGCTCCGGTTGCAGGCCACGGTCTTCTCGGCTGCTTTCAGCCACTTGGCACGAGCCGAGCTGCTTTTGGGGGAGGTATTAATGTTTTCCTGGGTCTCTTCGGGGATGTGGACCAACTGTGAGGAGCCGGGGCGGGACTGGATGGACACCCGGGGCCCTCCAGGCATACTGTTGTTACAGCCTGGGACAGTGCCGGGTTGGATCTTGAGGTACTGATTGCTTGGACCATGGTGGTCTCCATTCACCCCGACCCTCGAGGGCTCCGAGCTGGACCTCATTTCTATGGATCTGGGCGGTGACTGCCCTGGCTCGGACTCCATAACTTGCAGGGACAACTTCCGACTTTCATTCTTATTCTTCCACTGCGTGAGGAGCTGCTTGGATCTAGCAGAATCCATAGAGGCGTGAATGCTCGCGTTCCTTCTGACGGGGTCTTCCACCGACGGAGTGTTGGCTCTGGGCAGGGTATTGCTGAAGGTCACCATGTTCTCCTTCCCCATGGGGCTCCGAGGGGTGATGATCTCTACATCAGCATTCGCCCTTTTGAGGTTTGTTAAGGAGCTTGTATCTCTGTGGTTTCGGTTGAGGATGCCTTCTGTGTGAGCAATTCCATCGCTGCTGCTACCATTTTTAGCAGCCAAAACCCGGCTGGGGTCTTGATTGAGGTCTGTTAGAGACCTGAGTGCTTCTCTGTGCTGAAACACACTCTCTTCACTGGGCAGGAAATTCCCCACAGCATACAGGCCCTGGTATTGAAGGGAAAACAAAAACTATCGAGCATTGGAAGACGTAGTTACTAAGAATTTCCCTTAGAGTACCCATTGATGTGCATGAATAAAGTCTGTGACCCTGTACACCACCGACTACTATACATAAGAAAACAATTAAAAGTAAACTTTCTAGGGAAATAATTCGTAAACTATCTCATAAGTGAGTGAACTAATTTCTCAGAAGCATGGACCTCAGTCCTTCCTTCATTCCACTGGATGTGTTGCCACTTGCCCTGTGCATTTTTGTTTTGTTTTGTCTTAAGTCTTTTTTTTTTTTTTTTTGAGACCAGATCTTACTGTGCAATTCAGGCTGGCCTTGAACTCACGATGTAGCCCACGCTGGCCTCGAACTCACAGCGATCCTCCTGCCTCATACTCCTGAGTACTGGGATAACAGGTGTGCACCACCATGCCCTGAACCCTGTGTATATTTGTAAAAGGCAGACAATGAGAGTAATGAGGACATTTTGCCTTTCAAAGCAATTCATTCTTCTGGATTTAAGAACTTCTTATTGAGTGACACCTCAAATAACTTAAATGATTTATTTTACTTCCATTTTCAATCATATAGTACATTGGACATCTAAAAAGTTGCAGAAAATATAGAACAATGGATCATTCATAAAACATGATATCAGGTTTTGAAATGAAGTCAGAGACAGATGTTGTTGCGACTCACACTGGGTTCAGCCTAGTGTGCTCAGCATTGTAGAGGGTGCTCTTGGCAGGCAAGGTCCAGAACAAGTTTAGGGTATCCACATTCTTTCCTGATTTAAACTTTACCTTCAACTGGGTAATTTCAGTTAAGTACTGCCATTGCCCTAAATATGAACCAAATTTTATTTTATTTTGTCTTTATACACAGTTTATCAATCTTTGTTTGTTTTAAATTTGGAAAATGCTAAAGTTCAGACTCAAAATCTTTACCCTTTTTACATTTGGAAGATATAGTCACTGCTAAGTTTTCAGTTTTTTAAAATGCTTGAGTTAGAGATAAGATCAAGCAGCAGAAATGTACTTGTGTGCTAATTTTAATAGAAGATAGCCACTGTCTACTTTTCAAGTGTAATTGAATTTCATGGATTTAACATTGTACAGAATACCATAATGAACAGCAGGATGGGTTTAGAACTGATAAATTTCCAATTTCAGAGCACAGAGTGAAAACAGAAATGATTCAAGCTCCTGCATCTCTAGCTATTTTAATTCCCGGTTAAAATCATCTTTTAAATAATGTATCTGATGTTTTGCCATCAGAATTCACCAAACTACCTAATGTTCTATTAATAATTTTACTTAGAAGTGCAAGTTTGAGTAAATCCTCCAAGAATCTGTAAGCTCTGACTGTACTTTCCAGTATCCAATGTTGCATATGGCAATATAGTCGATTAGTTCTTGTTATGACATGAGTCAGATAATTATTATCATCTTATCAATGAAAAAACAGGCTCTGAAAAGCTACATAACTTGGCCAATAAGCAGGAAAATTGAAACTCATACTCAAATTCTTTGATCTATAAAGCCTATGCAAACTCTAGAACACTATGACTTCAACACAAGCAAAAGCAACGTAAAACTACAGAGAGGCAGTTTTCAGCCATTTTATTTCTTCTGTAACACTCATTGTCAATGAATATTTCCATGACAACCTAAGACTATGCCCCATTTCTAGCACACTAACTTTAATGTGATCCTTTCTCCTCCAGTGAAGAGATCATGTGAGTAAGTGCAGGATTTAAAGTGACAATTCTGACTCTACTAAATTAAAAGTAAATCTTTATACACTTGAGTACTTTTACTATTCTTTATAATCCTTTTCTCTAATGTCATTTTCAAGCGCAGCTACAGACAACTAATTTTTGTTCCTGTATCAGCTCCTTTCGGTTTCCTTCATTATTGCTGTTTCTTCTCTGCATCACTTGCCTTTTGCTAGTCCCTCATTCCTTTTTATTCTTAGAGGCTAGACATTTTATATACTTTAAAAACTACAATATCTGTAACAATAGAGTCCATGATTTCCAAATCTATTTATTCTGTGCTGATTGTTCTTTTGAACTCCAGACACAAGAATTTAGTGCCTATTTATTCAATTGACTTCTCTTCCTTTTCCCTGAAAAATGTGTTTCCTCTGTTATTTACCTGGTCTGATAATGAAGTCACCATCAGCCCAGTCTTTAAGCTTAAAATCTGGCCATCATCTCTCATTTCTCCTGTCCCCTTATGCTTGACCTTTCAGTGTCCCTCTGTTTGCAAGTGTTATTTCCACACCTTGAATACCCTTCTCCCTTTCCTTTCCCTAAAAAAACTCTATTTTTTTTAAAACAACATGTCACTTCTCTGAAGGCTTCTCTATATCCCTTAGGCAGTTTGCTATTCCCAAAGTACTTTTAAAAATATCATATTATATCATTTAACATATCATAACCGTGTTTATGTTAGTTTTCACATTGTTCAAAATGCATCTTATTTTTCACTGTTTTAAAGTTCAGCCTAGTACCTGACAAAAACTAGATATTAAATAAATGTAAAACGAATTAATGCATGACAGCGAAATGGACAATCTCAATTTTCTTATGTTGCATATATTTATGTCAGAGATCAGATGTGAAAGTAACCTACTGTTGAGGAGTTTACTTTTAGTTGGAAGATAGCTGTATTCAAATGCTACATTTGTGTTGGGTTTATGCAACCTCTCTCTAAATTATGTACCCTCTTCACTTTCATTAATATTCACTTTTCTCATCTATAAAATCATAATTGTATTAGTAATCATAGTCTCTCTCTCTTCTCTCCCTTCCTCTAGATCCCCCGCAACTTGCTGTAAGGATAAAATACAATCATTCTTCTCAAATCACGATTTTGACTCATAGAATTCAATAAATTATTTTATTGAAAGTGGGGTATGTAGTTTGGCATAGAGTGGAGATGTTGCCAGAGAGTTTCTTATGAAACTCTTATAAAATATATTGTATTAAATTATTATTGTGAAAAAAATTCTATGCATTTTTTTCTTTATAAACAGTGGTTCATCAAATAATAAAAATAAAACAATTATAATAATAAATTATTTACCAAATACAGTGCAATTCCTCCTCCTATTAAAAAGCCACAATAGACATCAACTGGGTGGTTCTTATATTGAGTGATCCGTGTTAGCCCGCAGATGATTCCACAGATGATGAATGTGAAAACCAAGAGAGGTTTCAGAAGCTTAGAAGAATCAGTTAATGTAGAATTGAAGTACATCTTAAAAATGAAAGAAGTGGGTTGAATACGTTAGATGGATCATCTTGTCAGAAAATTCTAATCAAGTAAAAAGTTAAATTCAGAAATCAAAATGATATAGTAGACATCAAGTTTACCATTCCATTCCCCCTTGCTATGACTATATTCCCTAGCTCCCAAGAAGGAAAATGAATGGCAAAATTCATCAGATAACAAGTCTTTTATTAAATTATATAAAATTTGAAAAAATTGAACCAGTAGAAATGGTCAGACATCTGTTTAATCATCATGAAATTTGTCACAAAATTTATTCCATTTTTTTCTCATAAAAATGCTTCATGGGCCATTATATTAATTAGATAAAATGACTACCCATTGTACAACACTTATCCAGTTTACACTGACCTAGAGCTTCCCACAGCTATATAAGTACTGAAAGTAGTGTGTTTGTGTATTTGTGTATACTTTATGCAATTCCTTCAGCTTTAGTATTTGTAACATTCATCTATTTCACAGTGCCCTCCCACAAAACATAATATTGTATGACAAGGATTCAAGGCTAAATAAATGTGATTGTACAGAAAAATTATTTTACTGTTGTTATTCTTCTAGTATTACTTTATCTGATTTCAGCTTTGAATGCCATTGTATTGAAGGGCTGCAGTACTGAAGTTTACAATCTAATCAGTTATCTGGAGACAACATTTATTCCTGTGATTTTTCTGTGGGACACAATTTAAGGAAAAAGAACCAGGTACTTACCGAAACATACACAGCTGCAAAGGCAGCAAGGGTCGCATGTTGAGAAGGGAATGACTTCCTGCCAAAAGGAATACAGTCAGATTATGCCTTTTAGCTCAGATACACTGCTAGCAATCATTCCAAGAACACCCAGGGGTTAAAATATTGAACTTACAGCCACAAAGCAAAAAGCAAAGAGTTTAATTTAGTTTCTGGGGAACCAAAAAAATGATTTAAAAAACACACTGCTAATCACCAGTAGTATTAAAGAATAGTAAGGATGCACGTTCCAATTTAAACAAATATCAGCTGGACAAAGGTCCAGGTGATCATACTACAGAAATTACATTTAAAAGTAGAAATGGGTTGGAAAACAATTGGTCTTCCCTATTAGGATTACGTTAATTTAAAGTAAAAGTTCATAAAAGTTAGGATTTTAAAGCTTTAAAATCTTCTCTGTGGTTCTAAATATATATTTCATTTAAATAAACAATTAAAATTATTTTATAGCAGTAGATCTGAATGTGTCTTTCATATTCTAAAAAAAAGAAGTATATTTTAAACAAAATATTTGTCATTATATACTGCTTTAAAGCAATTATCATCTCAAGAATCATAGAACATTGTATTTAGTTAAACAATGAAAAGAGCAAGGTGCAGGGGTAGAACATACAATAGTGGAAAATATATGGAAAAAAGCAGGCAAAAATAATAGGGACTTAGTTAGAAAAATAATATTTATTTGTATTCATACTGTCCTAATTATTTGGCTCTGATTACTCAACCCAGGTAATGTAATAGGATTGAGAAAGAATATAGACATAAGTCTTGAATGTAGGTTCAGAATTATTGAATTGTCTATGAGAAGTTGAATATGTATAATCACACAATATCAGATTCTAATTCTTCAATTGTACTCATCAACTTATTTTTCACTGCTCAATAGATCTTTGAGAGCTCATTGAATGATAAATTTGATCCTTATAATAATCATCTGTTGGCCTTTATCTCTCTGTGATCTATTTCTTTTGAGTTTCTCAGGTAATTTGGCTGTCACAGAATTTATTTTTAATTTACTGACTGAAAAAATGAAATACATTCAAAATTCAATGTAATTTCTTGAGTTTTGCTGTTCCTTATTTTTTGAAGTGTAAGGCCAGAGCTATTTAGATCATCTGGGTTTATTCAAAGCAATCATATGCCATTCTCAATATTACACTTCTCAAACTTAACCATAGGGAAAATTCACATGATTCTTTTGATAAAATTATAATGAAGATACAATTATGACAGATGTTTAGTAAGCCCTAACGGACCCTAAATATACTATAATAAGTTCATTGTGGTAACTGAAAACCACAATGAGCAGATAACTAAATATGAGTGGAATTCAGTATTATGAGGATGAGTAGCAAGACTATAAAGCTGAAATTTGGAGACAGAGAAGGATTTCGAATGAGCCATATATGGGTTTTATGTTATCCTTATTTAAAAGATCCTTAAATTGAAAATAAAAACAAAAACAAAGTAAAATCACTATGAGTGAAAAAGGCATACTTAACATTGGTATTCCAAAAAATTACTGAATAATTAGAACACTGACATGGAATGCTTTTAGGTCTTAGTTTCTAACCTGCCACTGTTGATAATTGTAAGGTCAGATCCTGAACAAATGTCTTCCACAATGTAGGAATTTTCTTTGCAAGACACATTCAAAGAGGTATAGTTTGGCTTGCACACAGTCAGGAAGTATGGGGCTTGATATCCTGTGGACAGTTGTATGATATCTGTGATGAGAGCTGTTGAGCACAGTCCAAACACATGAACACCTGTAAGAAAAATGAAAACAAGTTACCAAGTTGATGGCTAATGCTAATATTAGATCAACTTTAATAATTTGAATTACATATTAATTTGCAAACTTTAAAATCTGTTGTCACCATTTTGTCTAAATTAACTTTGAGAAGATAGTAATAAAATCCCCCAGATTTCTAAAAAGATACTTAAGGGCAAAGTAAGAGCAGTATTTTCACAGTAATAATGTAAGGCACGTTTTTCACCTTTATTAGAGATAGTTCTTAACATTATTTATCATAGGTCACTTGTCAGTCACCTGGAGCATGTTAAGATGATCAACTGTGTGATTTGAGAGGAATTGAACATGGGGAACAAAGCAAAATTAAAAATTATTTTAAATTGCTGAGCACTGTTGAGCTGGTAAAGATAGATCTTTTCCTGATGGTCTGGATCCCTAGTCCTTCCCATTAACTTCAAGCTGTAGTCATGTAGGATTGCTAATTAAAACAGAAAAGAGGGTGGGCAGGGTCTGTCATAGAAACAATTTATCCTGGGTACAGGGTATGGGAATCTGCTTGAATGTCTGGAATTTGAGGATGATGTACTTATATCTCTTGTCCAAATTCTATAATTTTTTTGTTTGTCTCCTGTGGCCAGTCTTAAAACACAAGTAACAAATCCTGATGTACTCTGGGGCATCCAAACTCTATGCTTCCTTGAAGTTGCTTTCTTGGCTTCCTCTTTGGGAGTCTAGCTTTCTCCTCTTACACACATGATCTAGAACTTGCCACATCTCTCCAGGTCAACTTGACTCTTTGAATTCATTCTGACTTGACCACCTGGATTCTTATTTATGAGTTGTTCACAGAAATTATGAGAAGAACCCGGGTAATTCTTAACTAGACCCCTCTAGACCAAGAGCCACTGGCTTGCACATTATCCTGTTTTGCATCTTTCTTCTCTGGCTCTTGTCATTTATCCACCACTCCTTCAATTCCTTCTCCACCTGTACACCTAGGATTTATGAAACAGAAACTTTATTTTTACATTCTAAATCTTATAAGCATGCAAAATCTCGGAGAAGAGTTAAAATAAGGAAGGAAAAATCATTATTTTACTTTCAGATAATGAGACTCTCCAGCCCTATGGAGGGTTATTGACAGCATTTCAGAGACAGCAGCAAAAGACCATTTTTCCACAGTATTTTCTTGTTAGGGAAATTTTCCTCTGAAATCAGGTATGTGTCTTGGAGTTTTATTTTCTTGCCTCAAATCCTGCTAAGGGTTCTGCTGTTTTCTTCACCACCTTGATATGATGGTAAGAAAATGCTTAGGGGAGCCGAATTTGGAGAATCATTTAGATCAGATGTTTCCTCTCATGGAAGAGAAGGTTGTGTTTAATTATCAAATAGATATTAAATGAAGCTACGTATTCCTTTTGAACTGACATAGGTAAAAGTAACTTTATACTGACATATTGAAAATAAATATGTGATATTCAGTTTGGTGTAACATATTATGGGTGACCACTCAACTCAATTAAACAAATAGAAAAAGGCATGTGGCTCAAAATTCACTAAGGTGTCACATTTTATTAGAAGAGATGAGCATTTAGAAACTGACTTAATTCAGCCGCTGTGTATCCAGGCCTATATATTGCCTATAAGTTTTATGAACAGCAGGAGGTAAAGTTGGAAATTAAAGTTAGGGAAAATAGTTATGATGCAGTACTCTATGGTGACATTTCCAGTGAAGAAACTTCCTGATTAAAAAATCTTCAGTAAATGGAATCACTGATGTGACTAATTTCTGAAGGATTATTTATTCTTCCTGGCCTGCTGACATTTAATCTCCATTTAAAAAATCTGAGCACATATTCAGCAAAATCCTCTTAATGTAAATTCATGCTTTAACTAGAGTGAAAACAAAAATATACTGAAATGCATGGCATGTTAGATCTCAAAGCAGGGAGCATGACTGTAAATAATACATTTCAGATACAAAGCCTAAATTTTGGTGTTTTAACAGTTTCTTATATAAAGTAAAACTCATCATGTACTGAAATTATATGTCTAAATTATAGCTTTAGAGACTTAATATCTGTAATTAAGTATAACATTTCTATTGGAAAAAACATTTCCTTTCTTTGTGATTCCCCACACTCACCAACAAATCTGACTGCTCTTCTAAGAAAAGAGTTGAAGTTACAGCCTCCAGCATTAATGTTAGGCTCCAGTCCAACTCCATTTCTTCTTTTGGACAAGCAACAGTAGAGAATTCCTTCCCCTACCATAATCTGCAAAGGCAAAGGGTGATGTAGCCAAAAGAATGTTGGTATACTTGTTATATTAACTATAGAAGAATTATATATCATGTCTTAGCACATCATTAGTTTAACAAAGCCAGGATGTATTTTCTTAAAATCTTTAGAGGTATAAGCAATTTATCCTGAGTATGTGGGCTAGCAGTGGGAAGTAAGCAGTCAGGACCCTGAAAGAATATTCTATTGCATCTTCTGTACTCTACTGCATTTCCATGTGGCCAGAGCAATCAGGTTGTAAACCCTTTGCTCAACAACACCCAGTGACACTTCCTTAACTAATGACATGGTGACTGATTCGCCCTCTTAGAGTCTTTGTATTTCACCTCTAAAATCATAAAAACAGAATAACTGAGGAGGAATAAAGTAAGTACTAGAATTAGGATCAAGAATATTTTACTAGCAGATTAGAGGAAACAGTTTTGGATTTAAACAGAACCATCAACCTATGGAAACTATGCATGTATGTATGAAGGTACTATGTAGATCACAGCTGTCCCATAAAGATTTCTGTGAAGTCTGAAACTATTTTTTGTACTGTTTAATATAGTAGTCACTACTCATGTGTTGTGGATGAGCACTTCAGATTTAGCTACTACAAATGAGTTCAATATTTAATTTTGTACTACACAAATTTAAAAATTAAATAAATAAATCTAAACTTGAAATAGCCACGTGGCTAGTGGCTATCTTATTGGAGAATGCAGATTACAAGAGAATGCAAATTACAAGAGAATCTAAGATAGTATTTCCTACAGATAAGCCATTTGGACAATGTGTTCATAATAGAGAACCATACCACAGTATCGGGACTATATGAAGTCAAGGAACAATGAACTTTGCTGTAGGATTTAGGTCATATGAGATATAATTTTTTTATTGGTACATATTTGTAGTACATTATGATTATATTCATCATGGGGAGTTGATATGTATGCATGACACCTCTCAATACCCTTTTTTTTTTTTTTTGATACTGAGATTGAAATCAGGACCTTGTGCTTTTGAGGCAGGTGGTGGGACCACTGAGCTAAATCTCCAGGCCTCAATTCCTTTTTTTAACCCTCCTTCCCCTCCGTTTCCCTCTGTCCTCTTGGTCCTCTTCATTCATATATATACACATATATGAATTTATATCTATACATACATACATACGCACACATATATGTATATATGTTTGTAGTACATGATGATCACATTCCCCATAGGGACTTTGTGCATGTACACAGAACTTCACACCCCCTCTTTTTTTAATCTCCTTTCTTTCCCCTCCCTCCTTCCCTCTCCATCTTTTGGTTCCCTTCCTCTGTACCAAAGATCCATCTTGATATTTCCTACTGTCTGTTCTTTATTTCGCACTTTATTTATATATTGGGTTTCTCATGTAAGAGAAACCATGTGACATTTAAACTTGTGTGTCTGATGTGCTTCACTTAACATTATGTTCTCAAGGTGCATCCATTTTCCTATAAATGACTCAAGGAAATTATGCCTGAGTAATATTGAGTTCTTAGAAACTTGAGTCATTTGTTAGAACTCAGTATTATTCAAGCATCACTTCCTTCAGGAAGTTTTCTTTGAATCCTCTTACTGTACCCTAAATTGAATTAGGTGGTGTCCTTAGATTTTGTCCTTGTCTCTAGCATAGCTTTATTCAAGTGGATTTTAATTGTTCATTTGCTTGTTTCTCACTAGTCTAGGAAACTCTGAGAGAAGAATCATTTCATATTTACCTTTTATCCTCCTTTCCTGGCCTTGTTGGATTGTTTGTGACTTTTACTATGGGAGTCGTGTTTGCTAACTACCTTGGACATTCAGGTTAGTTATTCTGTACAATAGCAGCTAGACTTGAATTTATGAGTTGTATTTTATCAATTGTTCAAAACTATTTGGGATTATTGTTCCTAACAGATAGTTGTGAAATTAGATGTGGATTTGTATAAAATGTATAGAGCTGAAGAAAGTACATTTTCGTGAGATACTAACAGTCTCTGATGCAAGAGATCCTGTCACCATAAAGATTATAACCATACTTAGAGCTGAAATTATGGTTGGGGTTAGATTTTCTAGGGGAAACTTCCAAGTTCTTATTATTGCCTTACGATCTATTTTTATGAAATGCTTAAGATGATAGTGTGAGCTTTTAACTAATGGCGGGAAGACTATTTCCTTCTGCTTTACATGTTCAAATTGCTATATTTAGTTCTATAGGTAGTGTGGAATATATACCATCATGAAAAATCTTAATATGCACAAAAATTTAAAAAATAATTTTCTTAAAAGAACTCTGCCAATAATCATGCATGTAAAAGTCAGGAAGCATGATAAACTCCTTTGACCCAATATAGAAATAGTCAAAAGGAGTTTATTTCAAATAATTGAACATGGAGTTAACCATTTATATATCGTGATGAATATCCTGCATCAGCACTTCATTCAAACATGGAAATGCTTGCTCTAGGTGCTGTAGACACTACACACTTCACCACTCATAGAATAATACATCAATTCTTCCTTTGTAGAAAATTAACCACCCTTTCCTGAAGGGCATTGTTGTATAGTTAAAATATTCAGATGGAATTCTCCTATAAAATTAGATGTATTCCTTCTTAAAAAATATGTAATGAAGTTGTATTTTTAGGAAGAAAGAGCACATATTTTTTTCTGTTCATGTAGATTTCATGAAGATTTATGATGAACCTTGACATTCTGTGTTTTCTGAGAAATAATCTCCATAGAACCCAAACAAAACACTTGTTTTGTTATCACTCTAAAGTAAACAAAAATTGAATGTTGAGGATGATATTTTCTAGCACAAGGTAATTTTATAGAAATAAGAATATGCATTTCACAGATGTGAAGGCATTTTTACAGTTCATGTAGGATATCATGAATACAAGCTAATTTTAAATACATCTCAAAGCACAAAAAAATCTGAGAAGCAAACACTAAATGATGTATATTTGAATGCTTGGATAAAAATTAGTTCAGGTCTTTTGTTTTGTTTTGTCTTCTCAGGTGAATGGGTGAAAATGGAAACCTCTGACCTCGCACCAATCAGTTCTAAAAGTAACTTGGTCTTGCCTCCTTCTTTTTCTATGACCCAGTTTTGGGAACAGGTTTATGCTGACATAAGGATGAGAAGGAAAATGGTGACCTTGAGAGTCACAGATTAGAATCTGCTATTTTCACTTTCAGGAAGAGAGAGAAAAAGAGAAGTAGAACATGTACTAAGATTCGAGTCAGAATCTGAGGGTCTTAAAACGAGATGACTACAGACATCACAGGATTTATGGTGAGAAAGGTGTTTTGAGAGAAGACCTTAGAAATAGAAGGAAACATGAAATTAGAGTGGAATCTAGGAATATGGAATATGTTTTTAATGAAAAGTGGGAAAAACAGTGTTTCATGTCCTCAATGTCAAAATTTGTCTCACCAAGTTGTTTACTCAAAACCTCTGAAACCAGTATGGCAGAAAATAGACACCAAAATCCTGGAGTCCTTTGGAGTTTCCAAGTGGTATATGAGAAGTTAGGTGCCTCCAGCTGCAAATAGTACCCTAATTTGCACCTCCTTCCATTAAGAGGGGGCCAGCAGCTATTGAGGCCCTATTGAGATGCCTTGCATAGAGAGTTTGCCCTGGGATTTTCAGGTGAGTTTAGTGGAAAGGAGCATGGTGGATTTCCATTTCATTTTTCAGGGCTCAGTAAAGAAAGCACCCCTGCTGCACATGATGGCATAGACATGTGATTTTGGCACTCTGGGAGCCTGAGGCAGAAGGATGGTAAGTTCAAGCCGAGTCTGGACAACTTAGAGAGACCCTGTCTCAAAATAGAAATGGCTGAAGATGTAGCTCAGTGTGAAGGCCTGGGTTCATGCCCCAGGACATAAACAAGCAAACAAGCAAGCAAACAAAACAAACAAACAAATGAAAAACAAAACAAAAGCTACTCTGAAATTGCATCTTATTGAGTGCCTAAAAGCTGTAGTCATCAACTGGGCATGGCGGTGCCATGGTTGAGGCAGGAGGATGGCAAGTTTGAGCCTGGCCTGGTCAATTTAGTGACTTAGTGAGACACTGTTTCAAAATTAAAAAAAAAATCATAAAGTCTTGGAATGTAAGCTCAGAGTGAGGGCCCTGTGCTCAATTTCCAGTGCCACAAAAATTAGGAAGAAAGAAAGAAAGACAGAAAGATAGAAAGTAAGGAGAATGGAGGGAGGGAGGAAGGAAGAGAGGGAAGAAGATAGATAGATAGATAGATAGATAGATAGATAGATAGAGGAAAGAAACCCTAAAGATTGCATTGAGAATCTTTTTAGGAAGTAGAGGAATCAGCAGAAGCAAGAACAGAGTCAGGAGGTCAAGGTCATTGACCCTACTTTGAGATAAATGGTCCTGGCTAGGATCATCCTAATAGACTTGCTTTAAAACACTTTAGCGAAAGACATCTAGGCTCAAAAAAAGCAAATTAATTATGTAATTAAATATCAACAGTCTTTTCAGCAGAATCATGAACATTTGTATAGTATTTTATTTCAAATATATCAGTTATAATAAATTTGGCCAATTTACACCAATTAGAAATGCTTTCTGGTATGAGAGATTTAAAGGAAGTATTATTTCTGTTCTGAGAAGCATTTTTAAAAAAAGTTTTTAGAAAAATGACATGAAGATGCTGTTATTTTGAGCAATATCACCCTTTAAAAATACATTTCTGAATCTCAGCTATTTCCTAGTATATCCTTAATAGTTCTAATCAACCTGGAGTCACTGCAGTTTGAGTAACTTATTACTGTAATTTGCAAAGTGTTTCAGGCCTTTATTTAAGTCTGATGATAAAGTTCAGTGGGAAATTAAATTCTAGTTTTATCTTCTGAGATTATTTTATATATTTTATTTATAGTGTGAATAATATTATAATTATTTTTTGCCATCATCAGATTCATTTACTGTAAGTCCTTATAAAATTAATTATGATACTTACAGATTAACAGTGAGATTAACAGGACAAAAAAACATACAAAACACATAAGACAATTATACTAAATCAAAGTATACTTTTAGATACATTGTCCATGCTGGATTCCAATAACTTTTCTCTCTCTTTCTTTTACTATTATCCATCTTTTATTTTGTACTTTATTTATATACTTAGTTTCTCATATAAGAAAAATTATACAATATTTAAACTTGCACGTCTGATTTACTTCACTTAATATTATGGTTTCAAGGTGCATCCATTTTCCTACAAATGATCTTAGTGGATTTTTCTTTATGACAGAGTATGTATAAATATCATGTTTTCTTTATCTATTCATCTGTTGATGGACATATAGCCTGCTCCCAAGATTTAGCTATTATGAATTGTACTGCTATAAACATGGATATGGATACATTACTCTGGTATGATGTCTTTAATTTTTGGGGAAGATACTGTACCCAACCTCTCTAACATTTGTTATTGCTTGATTTTTTTAAAAAATTAATTTTATTGGTACATTTTATTGGCACATTTTAGGTATACAATTCATTTATATTTATCATTGGGTGTTTGTACCTGTACATGATATATCTTGGTTCTTATTTTTTCCTCGTTACCTGTGTGCCCTTCCCTATTTACATAGATTTCATTTCCATTTTTTTTTCTTTTTTCATAGTTTTTCCTTTCCCTCTTTTCCTTTCCCCTTCCCCTCCCTTCACTCCTTTGTCTTTGGACCTTTTTTCCTATTTCAAATTCTCAATTATTCATTTTAATCATTTTAACCCTTGTTTACACTATCAGTTTCTCACACTAGAGAAACTATTTGGTATTTACACATGTGTGTCCTATTTATTTCACTTAGGAGTATGGCCTCGATATCCATCCATTTAGCTATAAATGACTCTAGTTTTTCATTCTTTATGGCTGAGTAGTACTCCATTTTTAAACAACTCTGAGATTACACCTCACCCCAGAAAGAATGGCTGTTATCAAGAAATCAACAAATAACAAATGCTGGTGGGGGTGTGGGGAGAAAGGAACCCTTCTCCATTGTTGGTGGGAGTGCAGACTGGTGCAACCACTGTGGAAGTCAGTATGGAGAAACCTCAAAGAACTAGGACTAGAGGTCTCATTTGACCCAGCTATTCCCCTGCTGGGTATCTTCCCCAAAGAATTAAAAGAATCATACCACAGTGATTTATGTGCACCCATGTTCATAATGGCACAGCCTGTAATAGCTAAAGCTTGGAAGCAGCCCAAGTGCCCATCAACTGGAAACTGGATAAAGAAAATGTGTTTTTTTTTTAGAAAATTGCTTGATTTTTTTTAGGAGAGCCATACTTTCTGGAGTGAGATGGAATCTCAGTGTTGTTATAATTTGCATTTCTCTAGTGGCCAGTGATTGAACATTTTTTCATGCATTTATTGGCATTTCATGCATTTATTCTTAAAATAATTAGTATACAGAATTTTAAAACAAATTCATAGTACATAAATAATGTACAGTTTTGAAAGTCTATGCAGAGATTTTCCTAAAATTACTGATGTATTGAAATTCAATAAGCTGATTCATTAGAGTACCTTATAAACAATTCCATTTAAATGGAGCTTTTAATTTAGTGGGCTCTTGCACTGACGTTCATGAGCATGAACAAAGTAAAGTAAGAGTCCTTGCAAGTGGAAATAGATATTATTACCCATTGAAACATGCTTCTTATTCCTTGAATAGTAGTCCAGGGCCAAAAAAGGTGGTGAGAAACCTTGGCTAATCCTATTTACTAATGAGTTTATCTAAAAGTATGTTTTTATGGTATGCATTAATACATAAAAATTTATATTTTAAATTCAGTGCCAGTAGATTAGGGTACTTACATTTTTTCCTGGCATTGGGAACTGAACTTAGGGTCTTTTCACTGAACTATAACCTCAGCTCTTTTAAAAAATTTTTATTTTGAGACAGGATCTCACTAAGTAGCTAAGTTGCTCAGCCTGGGCTTGAACTTGTGATGCTCCTATCTCAGCCCTTCAGAGTTCTGGGATTACAGATGTGTGCCACCATACCCAGTTTGATTAGGGCATTGGTTGATGTACATATTTTATAATGTAAATACCTATTCTGAATCAAAAACATCTTATTCTGTTTATGTGTATGCATGCCAGGAATGTGAATTTTTACCTCTTATAATTGGAGCTCAGTGCTCATAATCAATATAAAGGGTAATCTACCAAAAAATGAAACTCTAAACGATACTAAAACACTTTTGTGAAGAAAATACGTTGGTATATAATTATGTTTTCCTCAGTTATACAGACTTCAGATAGCAAATAAATACATGAAAGTACGTTAACTAGCAGTGCATCAAATATCCCATATTAGGCATCAAGGAGAAGTATATAGTTATAAAACTTCTTTTCATAATGATTTATTAAGGTTATCATTAGAGATCAATCAGTTTGAAATCACGTAGTCTTTTTCTAATGCCAGTAATTTTAAGCTGCTAACTACATGATGCTTGTGTCAAACTATGCCAGACATGATCTTCCTGGTCCAAGACTTAGAATTTGCCTTTGTTTTTTTAACTTACTGATTGAAAAATTGGGATCATTTTTAGTCGGAGGGGGGAGCTGACAAACGCAATTTGGGGCAGTTCTTACCGTAATTGCAGGTCCAGCAAAAGCCAGGCTGAGCAACATGAGGAACGGAATCGCCTCTTGGGTGGGCTCAATGTACGGCATGCTGAGGCTCCGGTCATAGCAGCTAAATCCAGAGTGTACAGGTTTGAAGACATCAGTGAGTTCAAGGAAATAGAGGCTAACCACCGATGATGCCAATATAGGTAACTGAGAATGAAGGACAGAGATCAATTTATTCTTATAAAAAGGACATACATAGCATCAGTACACCTTGAAGTAGGAAAGAGGAGGATTTCTCCCCTTTCCTCTGACTCGTCACTGGTCCAGAGTTAAAATCATTCACAACCGTTATGGTTTCTGTTCTCAAAATATGAATATATCCACTCAGAGTGCTATGATCCTATGGCATCCCACACCTTGTAACTGGTGCTTCTCTTTCCTTCTCCTCACCCCACCCATCCATTTTCCTCATGTGTCCCAAATATGTCAGCTCACAGCACTCCCTCTTACAACCACTTTGGTAGTTTCCATTCTACTTAAATAAAATCCATATGTTATACCACAGAATGGAACTTTCTTCATGATTTGGCTCTTGCTTCAGTTTTTTACTCTTCTTATACTACGAGTTCACCCCTCCTCAACTCCCTGCCCATTACAATCAAACTGGTCTTCACTCTTGCCCTGCTATAGTCACAGTCATGTCTGCCAAGGTCCTTTGCACTGGCAGTTCTTTCTTCCTTTCATGGCCTTTCCCTGGCTCTTTACTCAATTGGCTTCTTGCCATCATTTAATGATGTTGTCCTTCATATCTACCTAGGGTACCTTCCATACATCCTGATCTTATCATTTTGCTTGATTTTCTTCATGGGACTTCTCATGAACCGCAATCATCTTGCCAAGTTAATATTTCACTTATGTTTCATCTTCCCTAATCACTCATTAAAATGAAAGTTTCATGAAGTGAAAACCTGCCATTAAATATTTATTGCTGAATCTGAAGTGCATAGGATTGTGGCTAGCACACAGAAGGTATGCAATGTAACATTTAATAATTTAATGAAATAAAAAGCTGTCAATAAATGACTAATGAAATAGATGTATAAACTTTAATTTATTACTGTAACTAGTTTAGAATTACCAGATTCAGCAAATAAGAATACAGGTCACTCAATGAAATAAAGATTGCAGATAGCAAAGAATAATTTTTAGGATAAATATGTCACAAGCAATATTTGGGAGATATTTATGCCAACAATCATTTAATATTTATCTGAGATTCTAATTTCATTGGCCATGTGTTTGTATGATAATCTAAATTAGGTATAATATTTTTTATAGAATTTGTGTATATTTGTGAATTGAATTGTTTATTCAACCTATAATGTATGAGGCATTATGTAGGTGCTGTCTATAACACAGGGAGCAGGACATAGATTTGGACATCAAGGAGCACAGTTTAGTGGAAAACCTGCTATCAGCTAAGAGAAAGTATTGTGAATCCTTTGCTTGATGTCAGATCTCTCAGAACCTAAAAGTGTAGACTTATATAAAACTGAAAGAATTGTTTAGTTTAAAGCTTTGTTATTTGTAGAAGATACAATACTTACTTGATTAAATGGGAAAGATTTTTTGATACAGGCATTATTGACCACCCATTATTTCTAGTTGTTTGCTTAAAAATTAATTCACAAGACATATTGTTATATTGTCTATCCCCACAAGATCTTTTTGTAATGAGTTGAGCATTTGGTTTATTGGCAAAATTAGTAATGTAAAGTCTTTCAGCTTTTCAAGTGAATATTTTCCAGAGAACAAAAAGTACGTCAAAACCTTTATATTTTTTGCATGCATGATTATTTGATCATGCAAAATATCTTGTTATTTCTCCTTTCCTCCTCTTTTCTATAATATCAGAATAGTAGCTTTCAGTCTTGACTAATAAATCAGTATGTCATGGTGCTTTTATGTGTTTGAAATTTCCACTTAAATCTATATAAATATATTTTAATTTAACAAATACTTCATATAATACTTGATATCTCTCAGAAAATATTGTTTAAACTTTTTAATCAATTTGATTCATTAACTTTTAATTCATTTATATTAAAACTTTCTATTGGGATAGAAATTAGGTGCTATAATTACTGTCATTTTGCAAGTGCTAAGCAGTCACCAACAGTGAATGGCAGATGTGGATTTTTTTAAAATTTTATTTTATTGGTACATTTTAGGTATACAATATAATGACATTCATCATTGGAATTTTGCACCTTTACATAATCTCTCTTGGTTCTTATTTTTTTCCCCTTCCCCTGCCCTCCCTCAACCCCTCCATCCTTCCCTATTTACAAAAACTTTGTTTCCATTTTTTTCTTTTTCTCATATTAATTCCATTCCCTTCTTTCCATTCCCCTACCCCTCCCACTTCCCCTTCCCCTTTGCCCCTTTTCTTCCTGGTTCACATTATCTGTTATACCGTTAATCCTTATTTACACTTTCAGTTCTCACACTAGAGAAACTATTCGGTATTTACACATATGTGTCCTATTTATTTCACTTAAGAGTATCGCCTCAATGTGCATCCATTTAGCTACAAATGTCCCTAATTTCTCATTTTTTATGGCTAAGTACTACTCCATTTTATAAAAAACCCCACATTTTCTTTATCCAGTCTCCAGTTGATGGGCATTTGCTTCCAAGTTTTAGCTATTACAAGCTGTGCTGCTTTGAACATGGGTGCACATACATTACTGTGGTATGATTCTTTTAATTCTTTGGGGAAGATAGCTAGCAGGAGAATAGCTGTGTTAAATGGGACTTCCAGTCCTAGTTCTTTGAGGTATCTCCATACTGATTTCCACAGTGGTTGCACCAGTCT